>CAXAMN010006792.1:259568-297856 GCA_963970005.1 Durusdinium trenchii
GGAGCCCCTAGTAGCGTCCTTGCTCCTAGTACCCTTTGCTCCTAGTAGCATCCTTGCTGCTAGTAGTAAGACCAGGAGCCCCTAGTAGCATCCTTGCTCCTAGTAGCAATGCCCTTTGCTCCTAGTAGCGTCCTTAAACCGGAATATCTTGCATTTTTATTGATGAATATTTGTTTCATTGAAATCCAGGTTTTTTGAGGTGCCTGTCTTCCTTTGTGCGACGGTGTTCCTTTTCGCAATCTCAGAGTCTGAGTCTAAGGATCTGCCAGTGAAGGGGTAGCACAAGACTACAAAGTGCAAGGCTGCTCGATTGCTTCAAGTTGACGGGGAGTACGGTATATGTCCGCTAAGTCAGTCGGAGCCATCAGTTTCTTCAGGGACTAATGTCTGCAGACGGGGCAGGGCGGGTGTGGTTCATGAGGCTTGCCGCTACAAATTCATCCGAGATTGACAGATTGTCAAGCTCGTTGCACTACCCAGGTTTCCGCTTGATTGGTATTTTCTCGAAGGGCATCTATGACAGCACCTGGCTTGCAGAAAGGCTTTGATGAACTTTGAGGGAGTTTGTGGCAGTTGCAGACACGTTTGCCCGTTTGCCGTTTTGATTGTTGTGTCCGTCGCTTAGCCAGAAAGTCCAAGGAGAAAAGTTTAGAAGCCAGGACCTTTTCGTGACAAAGTACAAGCAGAACCCGCAGGCGCTTGCATAGGGCATAAGGTAGTTGTATGGCATTGTATGGCTCTTTTGTTGTTGACATGTTTCTAGACTTACCGCCATGTGACTTTTCCACCTCTTTAATAGACACAGCTTCAATTTATACTATATATATAGTTGGGCAGCTCTGGTTCGGCTTGATATTTCTCACGCTTCTAAATCAGAGGTTTCAACTCAGTAACAACTTGGGCAAGCTGCTCTTCCTTGTTTTGCGGTACGCTTTGTGTGTGTGCCTTCGCAAGGCAATTCTCAAGGAGATAAGCAACGGTGAGAGCTTGCCTGTGCGGTTAGAGTTTCAAGGGAAGGTGCGACCATTCTCCTGTGGCTCGGAGACTCTATGTGTTGCATCAAGAAGCGCATTTTGCCATTCTTATAGTAGATAAATTGCTATACATGTAATTACTGACCTGTCATGACTGGCTGAGGTGAGTGCATCATCTTGGGCATTTTTTGCTGCATTTTCCTGGCCTTCATCTTGCAGGTTGGGCACTGTGCAGCTTTCGGTTTTGAAGAACAACGCATGGAGTGGTGGACCTGACAGGTTATGCGGGTGGTGGATTCCTACAGCCTCGCCGAGATCCATCGAATTGCTTTGCTGGACAACGAGTGGTATGAATACCACCCCACCCGCATCATGAATTTCAGGAGAGCTTGGCCGAGCTGCAGTATGCGAGGAAATGTCCAGCCTGTTGCCTACTTTGTGTGGAACCTTAATGTAGCCCTCTTTGGGTGGCAGTGGGGTGCGGCGCATACCTCTACAAATTCTAATTCATGCACGCTCGTCACAAGATCTCACAAGTGGTTTGACCCCTTCACATCTTTTAATTACTAGGTTGACTGCGGATGTCGCTTTTTCGTGCGTCCACACGGCGAACTCCTGCCAACGAAAGCACACTTTCCTTATCTTTCCTTTTTTCGAGGAACATGTCACTGGTGCCACGGAGCTTCAGCTCATGGATGAGAGAAGCTGTTTTCGAGGGGGAGTTGGGCTGCGTGAGCACCCTCAATGATGTCAGGCGCCTTTTGACGCCTTTTATGTCGCACACCCAGTTGATGCGCCAACTTTGTGCACGGAAAACTATGTGAGTCAGAGTATTCTTGTTATTCTTTTTGGGGGGGTGCGCGTCTAAAACTCTGCCGCGAAAACCGTACGATTTTACTGATTTGCCTCCCGCGTGCCAGTACTTGCATCAGCGAAAGTTCGGATGGGAATGAGCTGGTGCGAAGCAACTGGCGTCTTGGCGAATACCGCTGGTTGTTGTCACAGAACTGTCGACAAAAGAGATAAAGAGCTACCAGGGGCTCCTGGCCTTACGACTGGAACAAGAAGCTACTAGGAGCAAAGGGAATCGCTACTAGGAGCAAGGACGCTATTACAAAAGAGCCAGAAGTCGGTGATGGTTGCCCTGTCGGCAAGTTTTCGATCGATTGTACGTTGTCGCTCTTGTAACTGTTGTACCTTGAATGCTTGTTTGCTCTACTGGAGGCAGCTCTACGTCCATACCAGCAACTCAGAGAACTTCTTGAAACTGAGATCATTGCCAGAACTCGCCAGTTGGCCTCTCAGATCCTTTGATAGTCCACTCTTCCTGTCATGGCCCTCGCATGAGAGTTTAAAAGCAAAATGGACTTGCCTGGAACGTTTGATACCTAGTGAATCTCATGATGCTTGATGCACTCATTTAATAGTCTAATTGTCACAGGTTGGTTGAAGTTGAAGCATTGGCGGAGCGATTGTTCCACGCACCTTTGTCAGAGGCCTAGATATTACAAATACTGCTCAAGATGCTGAAGGCCGGGAACTAGTTCACTTTGTTAGTTCGGTCTTTTTAGCTTTTTGCACTTTGAACTCAGAACTGCACCGTTTCTTTGGTATGCTAGCATATTCAATCATGTTTTGCCTTGTTCTCAGTGCGGGAGCTCTGTGCACTTATGACCTGTGCTTTCTTGCAGAACAGGGTGATAGAAGAGTCATACCATTCCATATTTGTTTTGTACACTTGTCACTTTCATGTTTCGTGCTTCCAAGATGCAACTGAGACAGACTGCTAGGTATGGTTGCTGGGTTTATACCAAAGATCTTTGGCTGCAGCTCAATGGTTGACTGTTGGGGGAAACCGTAGTGACCAGCAATGCATTGCATTGCTTGTTGCCGGGCCGCGGGTGACTACTGTAGCTGAGGTAGGACTCATGCTTAGTTTGTGGCCAATGTAGTTTATATAGCTGCGGGATGCAATATAGTGCTGGCGTACTATAGCAGAGACGTTCCTGTTCACTTCCTGCGTTTTTGATTTTTGGCATATGTATTCGCATCATTTTGCGATGATTGATGATCAGTAAACTTTGTCACCCAGCAGGGGTCCAGCAGAATCTGACTACGCTCAGCCTAAAAAGCTAGGGGCCTCGGCGAGATGGCGATACTATCAGGAGTGCTGGCAACAATGAGATGACTGGCCGCTTGCGGAATTGGAATGTGGCCTGGCCTTGTCCAAACGCCATGAACATGCGTTGGTTTTGCAGTCCATAGGCACATAGACATAGATTTCACTGAGTACAGTACTTGCAACCCAACATTCACTTGTGGCCTTCCATTAGTTTCAGTTAAATGGGCAGCAAGACGGTGTGTGTAAATAAATGTTATGGTGTATATGTAAATATATTTTTTGAATATGCGTAATATATTGTACAAATATATATATAATATACTATAGAAATACAGATTGCCCCAGTCAGACATTTTTGGGTAGCATGGTAATGGGCTGAACCATGCATTTGGCACAGGTTGCAGTGATGCCAAACAATCAGATGCGGATGATCCTTCAGACGCCGTGTTTCCAGCAGGTGACTGGGCCGTTCTGCTACGTTGAAAGTCGGACAGGGTAACCTACTAGCAATGGCCTCCAACCTAATAGCGATGGCCGCCAACCTGTATATATATATTATGTATATACATATATATATACACATAATAGGCCTCCAATTAGTATAAGAGCATTCTTTAGTGTTTGATCCTAGCAGCAGCTCAGCTACTTATATTACATGCCACTACTTTTGCTGCCTCATCCTAGCTGGCATTTACGGTAAATTGTCCGTCGCTGGGCATTGGGTCGTCTTTGAATTTCGACCTGAAGGACTTAGGACCAGTAAGTTCCAAAAAGGTTTTGGCCAATGCTTAACTTGATGGGCAAGCTAACTTGAGGTGACCAACCAACGCTTCAACATCGACTATCCGTACCGTTTGGATCCATTGATTCATGGCTGTGCTTCCTCCGACTGCATGGGGCGAGTGATCAAAGCTGGGTTGAGCTGCTACACGTACGACGGGGACACCATGGATCCTAGCAACTTGGATCCAGGTATCGCACGTTTTGCTCCAGGCCTGCCATTAAACCCGCTTTCTCCCTCCGTGAGCCAAATCATCAGGTTTTGCAGGGAAGTCCAGGAAACAGGTAAGAGAACTGAACCAGTCAAATCATGCCAAATCCTAATGATGCTTGGAAAAGGCTTGAAAGCTGAACTGGGACCGGCTCCAACCAGACCACACTCCAGCGTATAGAAGACACTCCGTGACACTCCGTGACCACCGAGGTGCTCAGACAGGCGCCTACACTGGTTTGCAGTACAGGTACACCTCTGGCAAGGGCATTTTGCTTGGCCTTGGAAACACACCAGCTGAAGCGAAGACAGTTCCCTGGCTGAATTGAAGGCTTTGCTGAGGCACCCTGCTGAGGCACCCTGCTGAGACTTTAAAGCCAGTAAGAGGTTTGGTTGATTGAAGTCTTGGTGACAGCTCCGAAGCGTTTACCATAGGAACATCACAGCAGCAATTGAAATCCATACTTGTAGGGCCATAGGAGGCATCATCTAAGATTCCAAGGCACATATGCCGCAAATGCATGTTTTGCTACATATGTCATTGCCATAGAACGCAGATTTTTGTGCGACTTGGCTTTGGCAACTTCGTCATTCTTTCAATCTCTTCTCAGGTTTGGGACATTTTCTCTCAGGAACAGTTGAAGCCAGCGACTTGCCGGAGGTTGGTGACTAGGATAGGCATGGTGTGAAGGCATTTTGTGATGGCTACCCTTTGGCTGCCATTTGCAGTCCGCTACTCAGAACCACGATCACAATTTCCGCAACATACAGGGAACTTCCTCTAGAGCTTGGTGCCGCAAAGCTTCAAATTCTCAGGGTTTTTTCCAGAGAACCTGGCTAAGAAAAAGATGCTGAGGGAGGAAAGGTTGGTCACAGGCTTTGCAGCCAGGTGGGTGTGGTTATGGACCGTTGTTTGGAACCCTACTGTACTTAATTGTAGTTTGGAACCTTAATTAAATACATATAGCTTTATGGCAAGGACCACTCATTGATCAATCTTAGGGCAATCTGAATCCTTCACTTGTTTCGATTATGGCAGTTTTGGCAGTTGGGATTGCGATCAGGTGGTGCTCGAAGCCATTCGAAACCGTACCGTTTGTCTAAGCTAGTGGAAAAGGTCTAGGCCTTGAATACTGCCACCCTTGACATGGAGCAATGTGAAGCTTGGTGTCCAAGCGGCAAAGGTGGCAATGATCTTGGAGTTTGTCACCTACAACGGAAACATGGATATGTTTACTCACGCCCGCGTTAAGTTCGAGCTGCAGCCTACTGGGTGGCTTGCTTTGGAAGTGACATTGCAGGGGGTGAGGTGGATATGGGGAGCGAGAGAGAGAGAGAGAGAGCGCGCGTGCGCGTATGTGTGAGAGAGGAAGGAAGGGAAGAAGGAAGGAAGGAAGGAAGGAAGGAAGGAAGGAAGGAGAAGGGTAAGTAAATAGATAAAGAAAGAACACAAGACACAAGAGGAAGATAAGGCAGAAAGGCAAGCAAGAGAAAGGGAGACAAAGATGTTCTTGGCATATGCCACGTTCCTAGCCTGGACACTCCCTTGTTCCAAGCCAAGCGGTGTGCAGACGACAATCGCCCTTTGAGATGCTGACCCCCCTATATACTGTGTATACAAGCAAATTAAATCTGGATTTGGCTCCTCAAAATTGAAGGCAACAATTCTCAGGTCTTGCTCTCAAAGGTCACAACTGTGGCGCTTCCCCACATTGTGACTTCTTAATGGAATTCACTTTTGCCCGCCCTGACAATCAAGATATTGAGAAGCCAGGCTCGTGAAGTGTCACCAAAAGTATTCATCCGTATCCAATTTAGAAGGCCTCCCCCGTCAACCAACTTTATAGGATTCTATAGGTCAAAAGGACCTCCAAACTCCACCCAACGTTGTGAAGGGATTTGCCTCGCCACCTTTCCTCCCCATCCTCACTTTGCAAATTCTTAACCCACTTTTCGATTCAGTTGTTCCTGATGCACTTCTTAGTGGAACTGCATTGCCTTTTCAAGGTGCCACTAGTTTTGGGCCAACTAAACTTGGCATCGTTGTTGCCTGGCAAACTATTGCCAGGAACGTGGTGCTTTTTGGAGGTTGGTTCCTGGTTGCGCGAGGCATGCGTGTGAGCTCCAAGGTTGCTTCAGCGGCAGATTGACGTGGTGGTGTTTCCATTGAATGTTTTCAATATGGGTCTCACAGACTTTGCCAATGAGAACCTTGTCCCAAAGCATTCGCAGACCAAGACAAGATATTACGTAAGGAAATTGGTCTCGAAAAGAGGGATCGATCGGCCTGCATGTGATGTTGCCTCGTGTTTGATGCGTTTTACTTGTCCCGACCTCGCGCTGAGGAAGACAGCATCAAACAGAGCACTGTTTATTACCTACCTTATCATCGGCTTCATTTTCCTTTGCTGGGTTTTGAGGGATCTTCTCATCCAGTTGCAATTGATGCTTGGCATTCTGAATCGTTTGAGGTGGGCCGAGCTGTAGCCTGCAGGACTCCAATGCCGTTGCAACGTTTCCAAGGACGAGCATGGAGAAGCCATGGTACATGTTCATTCCTGACTACTTCATGGATGACCTTTGGAATACAGTAGACGTGGTTTGCCTTGTGATCAACGGCTTCGTGATCAATAGTATCTTGAGGCCGGTAGCTTGGCAATATGGGATGTTTGTTTGATTTGCTCCGGTGACCAGGTATCTTCTCATTGATGGCACATTTAACCTGAAGGACCGTCAAAAAGCTGCTCGTGTGCATGGGTTGCATTCACTGTGACCAAGACCGGTGAGCCCACCGATGAACCCCAGACGCACCGGGTCAACCGCAGGAGGGATTCAGGTCGTGGACTTTGGACTTCACAGCTGTGGCTGCGGTCACGGCGAGCACCACCGACAGCTACGAAGAGTTTGGCCGGGCAGCAGACTTGCAGCTTGGAATTTTAATATTGCTAGCCAATGCTAGCATCTCTCATACCGTCTCACACCTGTACCTTTCCACACTTCCACCAACTACAACTACAACATGGTTGGCGATGTTGGCGTGGTTCGGGAAGGTCAGCCGTGGAGGATTCGGCGGGTCTGGCCCAATCGATCGAATCGCCTTGACCCTTCCCCGCCTCGCTGAGGTACCAAACGTTTCAAACTCTTTCAGCCTTAAATGGCCTTTTCCTGGTGCTGCGCTTCGTGCCTTGGCCTGCTTTTGCGCGAGTCGCGAGGCAAGTCGCGAGTCGTAAGGCCTCCGGCGCGTTGCCTTTTCTCCCCGAGGCCAAGTACTTCCGTTGTGTCTCATCTTTGCGGCTGGTGCTGGCCACATTGGCGGCAGCGGTCTCTGAGCTAGTGACCATTGCGCTGGTGATGCTCGTCGTGCTGATGGTAGTGGTCTCATGGCAGAAGGTCCTGCACGAGCTGGAGTCCGGAGTTGAGAAAATAGGTGTCAGGTGGCAGTCTAAGTTTGCTTATTGAATCTATCGAGTAATAGTAATAGTGAGTTATATATATAATACCCTCAACTACTTAGGGTCTAACATCAGCAGACCCCCAGGACTGGCAGGTGAAAGGTCAAACTTGGTCTTTGGAGGATTGTAGACCCTGTCTCCTTGACTATGTTAGACCCTCCAAGCCGGATCATGACGGACGTCACTATAACGTACTTTAGGATACATTAAAGCTCGAGGTACTTCATGTTAGACCTTTTTCAAGGAAACATAGTATGATTTAATATAACTTGAACATATTTTACTATATACTAAATACACATGTATATATAATGTCTTGAATCTCGTGATCGTGGAGAAGAACCGTTCGTGTGGCTGCACCAGCACTTTCTCACATGTTTTTTTAAAGCAGATGCATTGTAGAAACAATGGGAATGCTAATTTTTAACCAGTTTGTTGGAACATGGAGGGTCTAAGATGTTTTCCCCTAGTCCACAATGCCACCTGGCTCATCTGGAGGTGCTTGAACAGTATGTTAGGCCCCCTGAAGAGACCAGGTGTCCACAAAACCCCAAACTTGGCAACATGGGGTCTAACGTGCAGAGCTCCATGCCATAGCAATAACCCAGCAAGTTCTTTCTATGAGAATACCATTCCAGACCCCTGAACAGACCTGGTGTCCACAAAACCTAAATATTGACAGGGCGGAGTCTAACGTCATTAACAGGGTGGAGTCTAACGTGTAGATCTCCATTCCATAGCAACAACCCATCCAGTTTTTGCTTTAAGAATACCATTCCAGACCTTTGGCAATTTCTGAATACCATTCCTTGCCTACATTACAACAATGTGGTCTGGTGGGAGGGTCTAATATGTTTTCCTGAAGGCACAGCGCTCATGGTTAAAGCTGGATGTTTGAGAATATCTTGTCAGACCCTGGTTGAGAATATAAGTGTCTATCGTCTGCAGTCGCAAAGGGAAAAGCTGTTTGTCATCACCCCAGTTTTGGGGGTCTACATGATCTTCCTGGGGTCCCATGGTAGTAGTTGCCGGGATTATATATATATATATATATGTTGTTCGGCAAAAAATATGTACTGTGTATATATATATATACATTGTCGTCATGGTTTGCCTTACTATCTTGGGCACTCTCAGGCCTTCCACATCTTTGTGGTGTGTAGCTGTAATGTGCAAACTCCTCGGGTATGGGCACCACAGATCAGAGCTGAATCGTGAAGATTGGGGTTGTTGGATGCTGTTAGCAGACATGCTTTAAGAAGATGGCAATTGCGGTGGACTAGTTTTGGTCCTTGCATTTTCTGACATGACATACTGTAACAGATACCGTACGTATTGGTTTGCATGGCCATAGTGGATGGAACATGATGGAACTTAATTGTCATTGATCCGCACAGTGCCGGTCACCATGAAAGGGTTGATCGTATGCTTTCTTCTTTGGGGCACAGAGTAAGTTAAAAGACGCTTTTGTAGGCCTCGAAGTTTTTGGCTGAGGTGCTTCTCATGCACAACAACTTCGGCATCCTTTTTCCCAGAATCTGGGTGGGTAGTGATTCATGGGGAACGTCACCTTCAAGCCTATCCTTGCTTTTCTCCCACTTGAAGAGCGCAAAATTGTGAAGATGGCAAGAAGCGGGGTGGGAGGGGTGACTTACTCACAGCCATGTGAACACATTGCATGGCATGACATCGCCAAAGTTGAGCACCGAATCAAGCAGCGCACGTGCAACAACACTGGGAAGTTTTGCCAAAGGAGCCCGTAACTTGTTCAGATTGCGTTTGCCTGTATAGAGTGCGTTCTTGCGCCTTTGCTTTGCCCATGCTATAGCCGGGAGCGCTCAAAAACACCTGGTTTTGATTGATGCATGTGTCACCCACTGTGGTTGAATGGTTGGATCAACCAAAAACAATTTCATATTAGCCAAGGATATGGAACCTTGGAGTCCGCAAGCCAATCGCTCTTCTTTTTTCTTACTGGCTATTTCGACACAGATGACTTGTTTGCAGCTGCTCCGATATTCTTTCTGTGGATTACCATTTTCTTCCAGATCACTTTCTTGGTAATTCTGGACCTCTTTGTGGCGGCAATCATTTACCGGTGGAAAGACACCCGTCGTGATGCAGAAGAGTTTTCCATCACCGGCTTCTTGTCTGAACTTGTGGAGAGATGTCCACAGGCCGTGCGGCATCGAATCTAGTCCACATATTATATTGTCTTATTGTATATACAGGGTTACTGTAGATGCTTAAAAAATGAGGCTTTAAGGCCTTTCATAGCCTTTCATATCCCTCACTGGGCAATATCAAGAGGCTGACAGATTTTGGATGGACAACGCAAGTAAGGAAGCTAAATGAATTTGCACGCTTCTAGCTCCACGGTGTCCTTGGGTCTTCACTCATTGTCGCAAAGGATCAAGTACTGAGTACTGTAGCATTTGTTGAAAGGCTGGCTTCTCAGATGTTCAATGAGGTTTTTTCTCCGTCATAAAGGACAACTTGAACTTCTTGAAAGGCAGCAAGGCTGGCGCAGGCTCTTCAGAGGAGACCTGCGCAGAGAAGAAAGGGAACAGAAGGAAGTCATGCAAGATACGCCCGAGCAGTGCGAGAGAGGTAGACGCCAGCCAAATAATGAACACAGAACACTGTGAAAGTTATATAATTCAGGTGGGGCCAGGAAGAGGGAGGGATACCCAGGGCCTCATTAGCTAGCATAAGCATAAGCTCCTCGACACATTTGGCCCCATTCGAGCTTTTGTGCACCGGAAGGACCGGAACGTGGCGAAGCTGAATAAAGATTTCTGGAAGAAGATGGGCGTACTTCCGCACTTGGATCGCTTGGATGAGCGAGGCAAGATTCTGCCTGCTCATGAATCAAAGGCGGCGAAGACAGAAGCTGAGGAGGACTGTTTCCGACTGACAGGTTGAATGCCGGGCAGCTTCTTTTGGAGGTGTGGTAAGGACGCTTGATTTAGAACCTGCAGTCATTGAACATGTTCGGATTATATAGTCTATACTATACCATTTAATTAGTAAGGTCGTTGCCCTTGGCTACAGGAGCGTGCTAACACCCCTTTATCATCTCTTATCCCCTGCCCAAACTACACACATTTATGTATTCTTGGCCTTGGTCCGCAATCCACACCCACTCTTTGGATGTTGATCGCTCGTGATTAATCGGACCGTGCACAATGTGAGGATCTTCGAGACGAAGAGGGCTCAGAGGGTGACTTTCAATCGGTGCCGCAGACTTGTTTGTGAAAGGTTGTGAGAGTAGCGGTAACAATAAGCTGATAGCCATCGCTTGTTGACGCTACTTTGTTGCATCTTTTTCTACCACACTTTGTTCATTGGGCCAACCTTAGCCTAAGCTGCTGATCGATGCGGACTTCTTGATAAGCTAACTCCGGCCTCCGAGGTGCAAGACCAGAAGCGCTTTGTCACAGTGTTCAAGAAGGCCGTGGGCTTTGAACATTCGAATTCATCATTGAAGCATTTTGGAAAAGCAGCGAAGCCGCCCTTTCAAGTTGGTGCTGCTATATATGTATGTATATATATATTCGCAATATATACATATACATATATTTATTTATTTATATTATACAGCTGCTCAAGGCACTTTTTGCCCACATTTGTCGGCAGGGAGTGCACAGCAGAGAGCGCTCACGTCACATTCCCCAAATGGCACAGCACAAACGCGGTGAGACAAAACAATTGCAGTTTTCAATAATCGACCCCCCAAAAGGGCAACACTTCAACCCATATGCACATTATATAATATATAGATGTTATTTTTACAATAATCTACTGTATATTACTTATTATATCATAATATATCTAATCTACAGTAATCTAATCTATCTAACCATCTAACCTAATCTATCTATATCTATATTTGTATGTTCGTCTTCATTTGAGCCAGACGAGCTTTGGACTTTAGAACCTCGACCCTCCCGGAGGCGCACATGGAGATCGCCTCCCAAATGACCCGGGAGATTTCGGACGTCGAGGATGGCAACGAAGCGGCCGAGGCGCCGAAGTGACCAGAGTGGGCTGTCGGTGTAAATCGCCTACGGTTCTGAGTAGGTCCTACTAGCAGGTCCTGTGCTTCCGCCTTCCCACACATGCCCAAAGGATTTGGACTACAAAGTTCTCCAGCGCTGGGAGCAAGAAGACTTGTCATTGTCGCAGGACAACTGTCCGTCGGTGGAAAGCTTGGACTGGATAAAGATGCACCGGCCTTGCTATCGTTTGACCGATGAACAGCCTGGGATATGTGCAGGAGAGGCTGGGAATCATTGAAGAGCCGCAGCATCAGCAAACAATGGAGCCTTGGTTTAATGATAGTTTACTTTCTTTGTTAGTCGTGCCACTTGGAGGTCTTTGATGCTTAAAGACTCCTGCATGGCTTTGCTTGCTTGAGTTGGCCAACCTTTCAACTTGCAATTCTTTGTTTCTTGAGGATCAAATCGACGCCAAGATGAACCAGGACCGACAATGCTGCTGTTTATGAGTATTGCAAAGAGCACAAGAGCCAATCTAGAAGTTCAAACGCTCGCACGATTGACTCGTCATAAGGGGAGTCCATGCCCGGGGGCTATTGTCGCGAAGAACTTATTCTTAGCTTTAGCACATCACCACAGATAATTCTTCACTGGCAGAGCCCATAGATCAGTTTCTCTCAACCTGATCGGTCGGTGGATGTTTGCCTGTACTGGAGGTTGCTATGTATGCCACACAGCCTTCATATGGGCTATGTTAATCAGAAGTCAGGTTTGGTTTCTGACCCAGGAGCTGGAACAATCACGGCCAGCGGAAGAAATTTGGCTTGATGCCCTCATTACAGTGCTAGAAGAGGCATGCACAAGAGCATGCAAGACAGCCGAATCTGAATCACAGGGATGTTTTTATGTGGAGGTTGATGACACGGAGTAAAACATGACAGTTCAATACATGTGACATTTGGATGCATTTGGTTGATGATGCGTATTTCATTCCAGTTCCTCACATTATTGGGCAACGCGCGCGCAGACACTTATATAGATCGATGCTCGCAAGAGCTTTATCCAGTGAGATAATCCACGCGGAAATGGATGCAAGAACGGCAAGAATGCTGAGTCGGTCGACTTGAAGGTGTTTGAACAATTGTTGCAAAAAACGCTTGACTCAAATGAGTTACTGAATACTTAGTCCTGAATCAACGGCATGCATAAGGGGGTGGTTCCATAGGGAAGCGAGACAAGTGAATCGTTTCAAGTAGGTAAAAAAGAAGTAAAGCTTCCTGTTTTATAGTTAGAAAAGGAAAGAAAAGCCTCCTGTTTGTAGCTAGGGGGCGAGACAGACGAATCGCCTCATTAAAGTAGAGAAGGGCAACAGAAGGAAGGGAACCGACGCACAAGTCCGCCGACGAACCTCTTCCTTTTGTTACCCATTAGGTCTGTGCAGGTACGTCGGTGGGCGTCCCCACTGATAACAGTGTTCAACGCAAGCCTCTTCGTTGGGCTGGTACTTGCATTGAACAATCAGCCCCCCTTCTGATGACCTGTGCAGGTTATCGGCTTAGTGCATGTTGAGAACTGAGTTTTTCGTGTGACCAAATTCCTTAGAGACGGGTGTTGACACACTCTGACATTGGTTTTCAGTTAACTCAGTTGCCACGATGGGAAGGAAGGTGAGAAACGGTATGGTGGAGAGTCCGCAATACTTGAAGATGTTTTAACAAAAGCTGTTTCGCAAGTCTGCAGAACTCAACGGCAAACCTCTGGGGCCTGGAGGTCTTGAAGAGGAAGCAAGGCCAAAAGCTCAATGCGTGACTGCAGAAAAGGTTTAAAAAATTGAAAGGCAGGTACGTCAGTGCTGGCCGGGCACTGATATCACATCCACTTGGTGCGGTCTTTGTTAGACGAGGCACACCAAGGGATCCTCATCCCCCTGCTTCTTTTTTGCGCGCTTTGTGCATGTTAAAAATTGACAAGCTGTACGCTAACAGCGATACTAGGAGCCTTTAGTAGCGAAACCGGGGGCCCTTAGTAGCGTCCTTTGTGACACGAAACCTTAGGGACAGGTGTGGACACACACACGGCGCCGTACTCGGCGCGCTCTCCTACCTGCAAACTAGTAGTGAGGCCAGAAGTCCCTAGTAGCGTCCTTGCTCCCCGTAGACCGGCCAGAGGCCCCTATAGTAGTACCGTCCTTGCTCCTAGTAGCGATCTGTTGGCAACAACTTTGTACACATAACGCCAATATTGGCGTTCCGGAAAACTACTAGTCACCTAAAAGGCCTTAGAAAGACAGACCAAGAAAACAAAACAAGAGCAGACTAAGAGGGCAAGAAGGAAAGATAGGCATAGTGACGAGGCCCACTTAGTTAAATGAAAGTAGTTCGCGAGCGGGACTTTTGTCTTAGACCGCTCGGGTAGCTAGCAATAGATAGGAGAAACAGAAGGAAAGGCACCAACACACAAGTGTGTTGAGTGCGATTTCCTTTTGTTTCCCGAATAGCAGGTGGGATAGCAACAGAGGCCTGGGGTAGGGGGGGGGGGAAAAAGACACTAGACATTACTGCAAGTTCGAAGTCGGAACATGTAGTGACTCATAACGACACATGACGGTGCAATTGGGTTCAGTCTGTCAAAAAGGAATTCCATCGTTTATAGCCCGGCGGCTCGAAACTCCGTTAATTCAGTTATACAAGTGGAACGACAAGTGGAAAACGTGGAATCAGTTATGAAAGTGGAAAACAGTGAGTTCCGGCATGGCTTCGGCGCCCCACTGAAGGGGATCACACCCAGCACCCAAGTGGGAAGACTGAGCGGCTCACACTCTGACATTGGTTTTCAGTTAACTCAATTGCCACGATGGGAAGGAAGGTGAGAAACGGTATGGTGGAGAGTCCGCAATACTTGAAGATGTTTTAACAAAAGCTGTTTCGCAAGTCTGCAGAACTCAACGGCAAACCTCTGGGGCCTGGAGGTCTTGAAGAGGAAGCAAGGCCAAAAGCTCAATGCGTGACTGCAGAAAAGGTTTAAAAAATTGAAAGGCAGGTACGTCAGTGCTGGCCGGGCACTGATATCACATCCACTTGGTGCGGTCTTTGTTAGATGAGGCACACCAAGGGATCCTCATCCCCCTGCTTCTTTTTTGTGCGCTTTGTACATGGTAAAAACTGACAAGCTGTACGCTAACAGCGATACTAGGAGCCTTTAGTAGCGAAACCGGGGGCCCTTAGTAGCGTCCTTTGTGACACGAAACCTTAGGGACAGGTGTGGACACACACACATAGAGAGATTCAGAGCATTATTGAAACGATTGAGTCGTTGAGGGCTATATAGACCAAGAATCACACCCCATGGGCTCCACTCCCCCTGAACCCCGCCCCTGGGACGTCTCAATGCAACATCGTCTCATTCTTCAACGCTTTGGTTGGACAGGGCCTTCTTTTCTGCAACAGCTTGCTGAAGGATGCTTATAAAATCTTATGAGAACCCATGCTAGCTTTTGTCACCAACCCCCGGCCACAAGTTTTGTCATTGCCGGTGTGCCACCAATACTATATAGCACTATACTGGAATATACTGGAATGCTGCTGCAAGAACACTTTCTACAGCAGGTTCGTTGCCTCAACTGATCCTTAGACATGCTCGCGAGGCAACACCAGGTTCCTTGCTCCTGATGTGCTGCCATGCCAGGCTGATGCACTGGAGAAGTTGCAAAAACTGTTCCTCCCCATGCCGATGATCCAGCCCAAGAAGGTGGGTCTGGATGGACGTTTGATCCACCCACTGTATGATACTGTATGGCCAGAGGGTCAGATTTTGAGGTAACACCACTTCTAGGTCATGTAATTAATTCACCAATCCAACCCCAAAAAATTGATGGCCATGTGTATGCCTGAATGGAGGGCACCTGATATCCAGCTACCCCTTTGACACGCAGGTATCCCATGATACCCTCATTGCTCCCATGGACCTGGAAGGCACATGAGTGGAGTCTTTTCGATCACAAGAAGATCCGCATGGAGCGGCGGCTCAACAGTTTCTTACGATGGCTTCAGGAAGAGGCCCGACAGGTTGCTGTGGACTGATGTGATGGAGAAAAGACTGGAAACAAACGAAGCCAAAAAGACAGACGAGGTACTGAGCATCAATCCATTGAATGCCTTGGGATGTCAAATGTCAAAAGCTGTGTCGGAACATTCTGCCCCAGCCAGGCTCGTGTGAAGCATTACCAGTTCGTCCGGGAAATGGCAGTCTCAAAGGAGCGCGTGCTGAAACAGTGCCCTGGTTAACTTGGATTACCCTGACGCTAACACTTGTCACTTGGGGTTCGACGGGACAAGCGGGCAGCCTGGCAAAGACTTGTTTCCTATGGACCAATGGATGGCCCATCCTTCACAAGTCTTCCCCCCAGGGTCCCTGGGGCCCCAATTGCGTTATGGTGCATGACACACCTTGCCACTGCGTCATGCTATGCTGCTATGATTTGCCATGCCTTGCTTGAGGCAAAGTTTGGTCCTGTCGGACTACCTGCAAACCTTGGACGAACAGATTCAGACACTGCAGAAGGACATGGAGAGCCTGGAGAGGAAAAACTCTCAGATTCGCGCCAAAGTTTCACCGCTTTTGTGACTCAGACCTCGGGATTTGCTTCAGCATACGCACTTGCACAGCCTTGACCACCGTTCAAGTCAAATACAGTCCGGTTTGGCAACATCGGCGGTGGAAGCCACCCCCGAGGATGCAGAATTCACATAGCACATAGCAGCGTGCTTCTAGATATTCCAGTTTGCTTGCAGCCTGCTTTTCTTCCAGCCGTCCCCCGTAGTTGCGTAGAGCGCTTTGCAATCTCACTCTGAACGCCTTTCTGCCTGTTTTGGTTCTGGTCGGCGTTTTCATGCTTTTCATGCTCACATTGGCGACATATTCATGTCTTACTGGCTTCCGACCATTTTAATGCTGCTCTGCTATGGTGCAGACGGGCAAAATCAAGACAAACTGCCACTTCTTCTTTTATAGTTTCTCAGGGTTCATGAGGACGGCTGGGAGTCTCGCTCCCCAAGCACTCAGCAGGTGCAGGCAGCTTGCAAAGACAAGTTGGCTGTTGGCTGCAGACCAGCGACGATGAATCATGACCGATAATTTTTACCCCGTTGTAGAGTGTGTCAGAAAGCCACACTTGTTTTCCATGTGTTCACCGGTCAAGTTGAACGATTCCGGGGATCAGGAGAACTCGGTTATGGTGCACACCTCGCAAGAGTGTCATAAGTCAGAAACGAAGGAATACGTAGTACCATTTCAATTTCTCCAACCGCCCATGCCATCAAAAGCAACATGTGTTAAACAGGAACAAACAGGATTCACATCAACATTAGCCGGCGGTGCTGTGTTAGAATATTCAGCCAATTCAGCCAGTTCAGTTCATGCAGACTAAAGTTTGTGCAGACTTCTGGTTGATACAGGCTTGACTTAAGTTTTGTTGCATGTCCATGTGAAGCGCCTTCAACATTTGAGATGAATACGATTGCATACGGGTCCAAGCGTCGCATTCATATGCGGACATGTTCCGAACCCTGGTAACGATAGGGGACGTACAAAAAACAATACCCTTTAACAAGGTTCCAAAACATTGGTAAACGATATGAACTCACAATTCTGAGGATGCAACAGCCGTGCACAATAGTTTTGACTGTAACTGTAATCATGTGGATTGTATATATGTCATTATATATAGCTTCATGACAGTCTTCCTACAAGCCTGTCAGGGTTGGTGCTGCGGGTCTGAAATCGAGTCACCGCCATCAGCATCAAGCAGCCAGTCTAGCCTCTGCAGCATCGCACCAGAAATGCGAGGATGCCGAAAAGAGCAAGCAATGTATAGAGGGCGTTGTGTTCCAATTAGTGAATAATTACTTAACAATACCGACAATACCGAACCGGATTGAGCTTTGTCCTGTGTTGTTGCTGGTGCTTGGTGCTGGTGGTGGATAGTCAGAGACGAAAACAGGTTCCCAATATTATATATACTGTATATGCAAATTATCATGATCCATCACATGTTGCGAGTCTGGAGCCTCAGGAGGACAAGGTTAGGATTTACTGAAGGTTGGAGGAAGAGTTGGTATTTGGCATAGGTCTTGGGTTTGTTCTTTTTTTTGTGTTCTTTTTCTGGAGGAGGATCAGTAAACAACCATAATTCCTGTAGACGGTCAAGCATGTGATATTATATATACACATACACTGGCAGTACATATGACAGCGAGTGACGAGGGCAAAAGGGAGAGGAATCTTGGAGGGAATATGAGTATGTTGAAGCTTTGCTGCTGCCATGGGCAAGCAGTATATAGCTGCGCTCAGTCAGAAAATGGCTTGCCTTCTTGCACTTCCTGCACCCCGACCAGGCCTCCTCCTGTGGCAGGCCAGGCAGTCGTTTGCACACCAGCAAAGATATTGCTTTGGTGCTGATTGTTTTATGGCTTTTTGTCAAAGTGTTCCCTGGAGGGACATCTCCAAAAGCACGTACATCAAAATGCATCAGCGGTAATTTCCCAGAGCTGCGTTGGCTCAAAACTGGCCATTGGGCGTTGTCCCGTCCGGCCTGTAGATTGCTTGCTGTTGCGGTTGCGACGTGAGTTTGAAGGCTGTTTGGCAACGTCTTAGCTCGAACTTCAATTGGATGGTGTTAACTGCAATCCGTTTCAAATGGAACTGGACATGCTATGGTGGGCAAGTTCACTCAGACCATCACAGACCACTAACCTCTCCCGATGCTCGGGTGCGCGAGTCTCTGAGTCAGCAATTTGATCAGGTTCCACATTCATGGCGCAGCCTGGGGTCCAAGTGACAGATCAAGAGACTTTGACATGACTTCCCTGTCCTGCATTTGAGCAGGGGGGGTCATTTGACATGTCATTCCTAAATGTGCTCTACATAAAGACAAGCTACATTGCCAAATATATACTTTCATATACTTTCCAGTTGGCTCCAGCTTTTTGCCGCCGATGGAGCTCCACCTATGAGGTTTATCCTCAAAGTGTCCCACGACGGAGATGTTCGCAGAAAGACTTTTGACGCAGCGCTGTGCCTAGAGAGTGGGATGAGGAGCCGGGCAACGCAGAGCCACAGTCAAAGCATGTGGCGCCACTGCGAGAATCAGATGGGAACAATGGCCACCAAAGCAAGCAATTCCGGCAATCCCAGGGGAGAAGTGAATCACCATGGATCTACGTATAATGTTAACATCACAATAATAAACCTCCTCCCTAGTGAAAGTCAACTCACAATAATGAACCTCAGACCTTAGGATTGTGATTGCATTTGATTATCTGATTATTGTTTTAAATTGATCCTAACATATACATTTAAAAACAAAAAACTGATTGCAGTATATAATCGAATTTGCTAAGATGTATTTAAATGTATTTTTATTACACTGCAATAGTTCAACAGGACGTTCATTATTGTACAGGAGAAAGTCCGGTTGGATATTAGCCACCTGAGAGTTGGATTTGAAAGGATGTTGTATGTTTCGACAGTGTGTCATTGTCACTCGTAAGGTGTACTTTTTGCCAAGTTCTTGTGACTTTTTAGATAAGGATGTTACCACGAAAGGTAGCTTCAGCTACCTGAGTTCAAATTAGCTTTAGCTTTGGGGCAGGACCCTCCCACACGCCATGACTTTGGGCTCGCGAAAGGCGATTCTGTACGACAGGGTCACCCCCCCCGGATCAACTCCATCCTGGGACGGGTGAATTGTCCTTCAATTGTACTGGTACCGTGGCTTCGTGTGATTGGATTCGCTCCTCGTCATTTGGCTACTGCTGCTGCTACTTTGGTGTGATTGGATTCGTATTGAGCTTCTCTCAGCCGCTGCTGCTGCTGCTGCTGTTACTGGTGCTTTGCTGCTTTGCTGCTGCTGCTGCTGCTGCTCTTCAAATCCCACGGATCTTTGTTTGTCTCTCTCTCTCTCTCTCCCCCTCTCTTCTCTCTCTTCTCTCACCTCTTTGAAAGTTGAACTTAGTGACCTACCTTTCGTCCACCCCCTGCCACTCAAGTACAGAAGTTGCTGAGACAATGTAAGTAATTGATTAGTGTGTTTTTTTATTGACAGTAGTTTATTATTGTATGGTTGCGGTAGCCAGGAGATTTTATGTTTATAGTTGACTTGTTGTTTACTATTGTGATGTGAACGTTGCGCATGCAATGTATTTAAACTGTGTGTATATATAATATTATATATATATATATATGTTAAAAACATGTTTTTGCAATGTGGAATGCATTGTCATTAATCCAAGTGTTGCCATATTGTTGTTTTTTCACCAAGGCCGAGGACGTCGGGAACTTGGGTTTTCCAGCTCGGGACTGTCAAGCCAAAATTCCTAGGTCGTTGGTTGTGTGGCAGCTGCAAGCTATATAGATTTGCATGGAATGAAACTTGCGTTTCACAGTGAATCCATTTGAACCCACTCGGTGCATGTGCACAAGTCTTGAATGATGTCAATGTTGAGTCATTATGATGAGATTTGGGATGATTTGGGCCCAGGTCTCATTCCAGGCTGTGCAAGCGTTCATCGGCCACAGCTATAACTTGCATGACTTTGTCCCCAAATACCAGGCATCAGATCGGCGGCATTCACAAGCTTGATGGATAAGCATTGTGGACCATTTTGGGGGTGCTTACTTGAGAACGTCCTAACAAGAAGGTGGAAACCACAGACCTTCAAACACACACTCTATAACGGGCAGTTTGCCGCCGCCGCCACCACCACCACTGTGATAGTCGGATGAACTGTTTAAACTCTGGCACCATTTGCACGACATCTAGCCTTGATTTTGTCAACACGGAAATTATCTCCGATGTGAACATGTATTGCGCCAGGATGAAGAAGGTGACTGGCGCAAAACTTAGTTGCAGTAGGGTGTTGTTTCATTTGTTGATTTTTTTCTGACTTCCCTTCCCTTCAATCCTCAGAGACGATGCTCAATGCCAAACGGCCGTTCCAGCATGTTTCAGCGACCTGCGCAGTGCTTTGGCCACACGTTGACATGTGCACGGCTGCCGAGGTGCACTTTGACGGATGCAACGCTGCCAGATGCCATGGGGCTGGTTAAGGAGAAGTTCATTAACACCGTCGCACCGTTTTGCTTGGTTCTTGTTTGTGGTTGAGTTTTACTGTGGACAACGACCAACGCAATGATATACCATACTTAAGCCGTACATCCACCAGGATCCCAACGTCTGCATAGTTTACTGATTTGGTTCCTGAAAGCCAGTTGAGCATTAACTTAAGGATGATTACAGTAAGGTTTGGTTTGGCTTGAGGACAAGAAGCTGCTCCGCCTCGAAGTGTGCGGAGGTGCATGGCCACCTTGAGGATCTTTTTCAATGCTTTTGCTTTTGCTATTCAGCTCGCCTCGAACGACACCTTGCTAGGGGAAGCTTGCCGCATCCTTTAGGTGTAGACAAATCGAGGAAAGCCATTCTCGCAATGTTGTGTAGCAGAGCCTCGTGCATCTCATTGGGCAGGTGCTACAGTGATACCAAGAAGTCAGTCGTTGAGCTCCTGGGAGATGTTGGACTTCTCACAAGAGGCCTTATTTTCCTACCCTCGGTTAGTAGAAACCAGGAGTCCCACATGCAATGAATTACAATTATTGAACTGTACTGTACTGTACTGCATAAATACCGTATATGAACATCCGACAAAACTTCCGTGACATGTACTTTACTTATGAGCCGCCTCAAGTATTTCTGAATTGGCCAAAACCTTGCAAAACCGACAGGGGCCAACCCTATACCGATACCCTTTCTTGATTGAAAGTAGCTTATTGCCTGCATTCGAAAACACTGCATTAGGGGCCACATGTATATATATATATATATGCCTCTACCTATTACTGTATCCATCCAGTAGCCTTGGATAGGCCGAGGAGATGGAGACCACTCGTGCTGGTCAAGTGGTTGCCTAAGTGCTTTGGGTTCTTGGGTTTGGCTGGCTACCTGAAAGGACAAGGTGTAGCGGCGCAATGCTTTCTGCAATTGTCCGCGGATTGTGACAGCATTGAGCGCCCTAAATGCACAAGCATCCTGCTGCAGCTGCAAGGCAAGGGTGCGGCTATGTGCTAAGTTTCATGTAGTTTCCACGCGTTTTATCCACTACACTGCTACAGCTCAATTCGCAAAAACGAGGGGGATACCCGTGTTATTGAGCTTCGGAGGCTTAAGATTGCAACGCCGATTCAGCATGGAGGAACTGTATGAACGGATGATCCAGCTGCCCACAATCAAACCTCCTGGAGAGAAGCATGTATATAGGTAGCGATTCAGTGATCAACATTTGCCTTGAAGAGCCGGCAGACAACATGTGACAAACGCTTGGTTTGCCGCCTTCAGCCTTCGGCTCAAGACACTTCCGAGGTTGAGGGCTACAAGATGACTCTGGGATGTTCAACAAACTCCATGTTTGCCTGCGATGCTGCAGCCCCATGGCTACCCTTCCATGCTGCATTGTTTGCTTTGCGGCAGTGTATGCATACCTCAAAAATAAGCATATTCACAACTATACTGTAACTATTTTAGCACCCATTGACAGGCTTATGCAGCTTCCTGTGGCTCCAATGTGCCATGGAGCTCAGACCGACTGGCCACGCTTATCCCGCACATGTAGGTATTTTGCCTCAGCAGCTTGGGCATCTCCGAATGCGAGGGCCTTTTGCCATCCACTTTGGGACCTTTGTAAGGTGCATAAGCATCATGAGCTGCTTCCTCACTGCACGCCTCACTTTGCCCGCTTTGCGCAACGGTTTCCGCCGGAAAGCTGTGGTGGAAAATGATGAGCATTGCCAGGCAGTGAATGCTTGGCTGAATGACTTCGTCATCGGTCGTGACTTCTGTCCTTGGGCCAAGCCAGCCCAGAAGCGGAAACATGTTCGGATTGTGACCAGCACTGGAGTTGATCCCGAAGATGTCTTGGAAGACTTGCTTGATGAGGCAGAAGCGTTGCCAGAGAAATCTGCTTGCAGAAAAGGCGAGAAGACGACAACTTTGCTGGTATGCCCACATGTCAAAGAGTGGGAAGACTATGGCCCTTTTCGAGACTTCTACGAGGAAGACTTGGAAGCGGGAGATACCTTTGTGCATGAGTTCAACATGAAAATCATTGCATTTCATCCTAAATTTTTAAAATACGGCTTCTCAGTAGAAGCTGGGGATAGGATTGCCATCGCAAGAGCTGATGGTACATCTTGCAGTGCTACTGTGCTAGATGAAGAGGGCGGCATCCATCCTGATGATGAAGAAGAGCTTCTGAGCATTAGGTTGGACCATGGCCAAGATTTGCTGGTGCGATACAGTGCTATCATCACAAAGCTGGGCAGAACAGAACAAGGAGAAGAGGTACCCGCAAATGATGGCACTGGTGATGCTGCTAACCTGTCACCCGACTTGATATTCAGTCCTTTGCGCTTCCACGTCTTAAGTATGTGTACCAGTGACATGCAGTGGTCGAGCCATGTCATGTCAGGATGCACATGTGCTTGGACTATTTTGGCTAGGTCAGGTAAAGGCAAACCAAGGTGTTTGCTGAACACGGTTTTATCATGTTGGGGGGCCAGATCTCTTCTTGCTATTCAACGTTGTTGAAGTTTAGCAATTGGATGAATGAGTAGTTTTAAGGATCTCTACTCAACAGAGTGTAAATCAGCTTGTGAGCCTGAACCAATTGATGCTTCTAGAAGTCTAGTTCGTTGGCCTGGGGCTTGTGAAGTTGTGCCGTGCTTGGCGTCCTGCGTCTTCCAAGGTTGAGCAGAGCCCCCCGCCCAACTCTACATTTGCTACGTATGGAGGATCTGCAGGCTGCCAGTTCCGCCTCCAAAGCCGGAACTGGTCCGAACATTAAGCAAGTTCTAGAAGCCAATGCAGAGAGAGCTAGCTCAATCAGCCTCGAGTATATGGCCGACATGCTGGGCGAGTATGGCTGAACGCATGATGTGTGGTCAAACAGAATTGGACAACTGCCTTCGATCCATGACCAACACCCTGACAGAAGTGACACACAAGAAAGCCAAACAAAGCAAGTACGGGAAGAATATTGGAGAATGGAAACTGTCCAGCATTATGACTTTGAATTGAAAGCAAATCAAGTAGCTTTGGTCAGCTGTGGATGTACACCTGGGGTTTAACTTGGCTTCGGCTCGAGTCAAATTTTTCGCACTGCGTCAGAACATGTAAGAAACACACATTATATATATATATATACAACATGTAGGTACATCAGCGATTCGCTCCAAGAAGCTTGAACAAGGCTGCCCATGTGAGATTCCCAAACGATATTTTTCTTGAGAACAGTCTTTTGCGATACGCCGCAATCTCACCAAGCAACTACGCGTCTTGGTCCTGAAGTCCAGCCTCCTTTGATTGAATAATTTTTATGACGAATTATAAGCGTTGGAAATGATCAGACATCAGTTGATCAAATAAAATATGATACCCCAACAAAGGAGCACTAAAGAATACCAAGCCAAACAGACACACTTCGCCCGTTGATTCTGAACCTCATATACAATTTTCATTCAGCCATGGTCAGCCGTTTTTGACTACTGCATCGCGCAATTACAGTCTAGACCTGTTGATAGCAGCGACAATGGATGAGTTTGATGAGCCGGTGGCACACCTGGAGCAGCCGCTGACAGACGATGTCAAGAGCAGCGAGCCCGTTTTTTGGGGAAAGAAATGGCATGAAGGCACCCAAGTTTCAGGAACTAATATATATATATATATCAGTACATATATATAGAGAGAGAGACAGATAGGGCAGTGCTGCACACCAGAATAACATTGAGATTTGAACGCAGCTTAAGAACTGTTCGAGACCATTTCTCGAATTGCCAGAGAATGTGCCCCAGAGCCAAGACGAGTTGTTGCTGTTCGGCTTGGGTTGTTGGTTCAACATGCGGGGGCCGCAGGTGGCTTCGAAAAGAACGTTATTCATTTTGATAAGACGGCAAAGGTCATGAGTGGCCTGGCCTTTCAGTGTCTCAGTGATTGGTCGCTTTGCTTGTTTGGAACCCCTTGAGAGAAGGGGGGGTGCTGTTGCATTCCTGCTGTGATTAAGAACGGTTTACTCAGTGACGCATGTGAGTTGCTTCATGGGACTCAAAAAGTCCAGTATACAATCAATAGATGCAATTCTGGCATACTTTGACTCGGACTCGGACTCTCACACTCGGAGCTATGGTTAATTACGTCCAAATGATGTCCCTGCAGACCTGAGGAGACATTTTTGATGCCACCCAGGGCTTCCAGAAGGAGTTGGGTTCTCGCTACACATTTCTGGACATTGCCTGTGCTCCAGGTAGGAGGTCGCACTCCAGTCATTTGAGGTGTAACAATGAGTTGTCCCGGTGCACTTGTCGTAGCTCAATGAGTTGTTGTGAGTTTATTGAAATGGCCATCCCAGAAGCAGCCAGAAGCACCCAGAAGCCAATCTAGTTAAGTTAATCCAAGCTGAGTACGTAATCTAAGCGCCACAGAGGTTCCACCTTTTCCAGATCACCGGGGCACATAAATGATCATAAATGTATATAAATCTATATTCAAGGGGGGTGTACCTCCCCTCTCAATATATATATATACATATTTCTCGGTCTCAGGGTCTCCAGATGTCATTCTCGGGGAAGTGATTGTAATTACAATTCCAATTAAATTCTTATTGTTACTAGTAGTAAGGCACTTGTTCCTACTAGCGTGGCACTTGTTACTTGTAAGTTTCATGCGATATGATGATTGTGGATGTCCCCGCCCCCTGTCATTGAAAAAAGTATGCTTCCTCAGGGCGGCTTCCCCCGTTGCTGTCATACATTATCCGGAAAATCAGCTTCCACAATTTTCATTGATTTGCAGACAATTGTGCCATGGGTTCATGCAATGGCCGCAAATACTCCAAACATGTAGCAGTGCATAGGTGAGTGCGTCCGCCCCGTGCATATTCAGGTCTTGAGCCACCCCCTGCCTTTCATACATATCCCTGTCCCTGAGGCGGTGTTTCCAGAAACACGGAGGGAACAAGAACAATGTATATTTTGTATTGAGATATGTGTCCTTTTTCTCGATGTCAACCCCTCGTGTTCGAAATGCCTTCTCAACACCTGTCGCCCCATTTGCATACATTAGCAGAAATGCATGAAACCACCCCCCCTTTGTGGAGATAGACCCGGTGATTGTTCCAGCGTGATCCAGAGTGCCCTTGAGGTGGCTTCTCACGATTTCTTTGTAGTGATTCCCGCTGTCAAAAAGGCTGGGGGATCAGTTTGCCAGCCACTAGGCCATGAACATATTATCACACACCTTTTGTTTTAGATTGTTTAAGTTTCGTCATGTGTGGCTTCCCAGCCATAGTTGTAAACCTCATGTTTGGTATAGCAACACTTGTCAGATGGTAGATTGTGGAAGGGTCGGGAAATAGAAAGAAACCACTAGGCATATGTATATACAGTATACAGTACGTGTTTTGAACCCTCCAGCTTTTGGCCACATTGTACTTTGTCCTGAGGTTACTGAAGGTGGCTTCAGACTGTTGTTCACATGGACTCACGCAGACGAACGGATGCTTGCTTTGGACTTGGAGGTCTTTGAGATCACGCATCACTATCAAAGTCCTGACAGAAGTTGTTGACCACGTGTAGTATATAGTTCATCCATTTCAAACATGGCAATTGAACTTTCAGAGTATTTTGCTTGCTTGAGGGCCAGCACATGGACTTTCAGTATTGCCAGAGCAGTGCGCTCACAAAGTGCAAAGTGTTCTCGCTCAGGAAGTTTCAAGTGAAGTTCAGAGATATGTTGACACTCGAGCCAGAGGATTGCTGCGTGCCTTGGCATCCTCATGGAGTGTGTGCAACAAGTGTCTTGGCAACAGCAAGAGAGGCTACTTTGTTGCCAGCCGAGGAGCATCAGGTTGATTTGGTGATTTCTGATGCCCAATATCTACCTTTGAGGAAAGCCGATCAACCGGGACCGGATCCAGCCTTGGAGACTCAGAAGCACGGCCAGACTTGGCTCTTATGGATGCAGCCCTCAACATGTTGGGCCAACAGGGGGTTTTCCTCGCTCCTCGTTGTTGCAGACCTTGTAGCTTCATTGTCGCCGAGAGTGCACGCCATCATTGATTTAAAAAAGAAACAAAACACATCCGCTGTTTTGAATATTGTCGTAACATTGTCGCCGAGTTCGACAAACAAGACTTTCTCTTTGGAAGTCGCCATCACAGGACCTACAGGATCTCTTTTTTCTCATGGATCCTGGGAGCGTCTTGAAACGTCTCAAATTTGTGCAGCTTTAAGAGGCTGATTCGTGATACCAGGGCGCTAATGTAAAACATGTTAAGATGCATGGGTCTTGCACCATGGGTGCGGGGCAGGCCCCACCGTTCACCCAACATGTTGACATGTAACATGTTGACACATGTGCATGTTGACTTAAGATTGAATGGAACGGATGGAAAGACACTCATGATATGCAAACATCCACAACTCTAGATAACCTGTCACTGTTGGTCCCTTGCACTTTTTCTTGTGACCATGCATAAACTTCTAGCTCAGGCAAAGTCTCAAAGCGTGAATCCTGCTTTAGGCTGGGCATGACGGATGTGTCTTAGGCCATTCCGCATTCTTTTGGGCGGTACTTTTGAGCCCTTGTTACAGACTGCATCCGTGAAGAATGTCCAGTGCAGTGCTGAGCATATCCTGGTATGGTATTCATTGGCATTCTCAACTGCATGACCTCGGCGAAGAGATTCCGCTGGAGGTTTGACTGCTTGGTTTTCGTCATGAATCCTTGTCCGCTGGAGGTATTTGGGCCTTACTTTTCCAGCAGCTTCGGCTTGGCCTTTGCAATTTGAGACTCTTGTATGCTTTTATGTGGGTTTGCATGTTCCACCTCCATGTGCAATGTGATAGAAGATGTATATTGTTGTTGTACATAAGATTGTTCGATGTTGGTTGCATATTTTGCTCCAACAGATCCGCCGGTGCTTAAACTTGCGTTCGCATGATGCTTTTGATCCGATGTACCCAAGGAAATGGTGGAGTGATGATGTTTCGGTTGAACTGCAGCGTGGCCATTGTCTTTACATGTCTCTTTAGGATTGTTCAATTCTTGTTTTGGCTTGTGTATCTCCCAGACGCTTCCCAGACATGTCTTGTTGATTCTTGTTGCAACGATGATGGCCACATCAATGAAGCAGGATATCAGACAGATAGTCCCTTGAGATGTAACATATACAAGTACATCCTTGGTTTTGTTTATTTCTTCAGATCTTTCCCACCGGGCGTTCAAAGGCAAAGATGGAAATGTCGACTGGTATTTTGACTCTGTTTGTCAAGTCTTGGCGATGGTCGACCGCGTCTTCGAGTCGATGGTGCTTTTCAAGTCGGGCAAGTCTCATCAAAGCGATGGAACTGCCTACATCATTTGTCGAGGTTTTTGCCGGTGTGAATTTGAAGCCATGCAAGGGTCTGAGATCCTGCGGAAATCAATCATGGTCTCCAGATACTTTGCCAACAGTTGCAACTCTTTTCTTGTAGACTCATGGCTTGGGCCATATACTGTAATTCAATTTGTCCATGACATGTTTCATTGGCGCGTTGTTTGTCCTTTCGGGGGCGCAGCAGCAGAGGATACGAGCTTGAGGTGGCTGCACTGGGGACTTCGCCAATGTTTCGTCGGATCACAGCAAGTAGAGAAGCTAAGCTGCTGAGTTATTCAGTAAATCTTCATCATCTTGACATCTATATAATCTTTGGCCAGTAGTTCCATCTCGGGTTTGCCCAACAGTTGTCACAGAGGAAGTGCGCGCAAGAACCCGGGAGCTTTTCTCCTTGGTGGATGATGCCATTGCCAGATACAAAGACCAAGCAAGCTTCAGCTATGCCTCCACTGTCAAGGAATGGCGCTGTGCAAGATCAGTTCCATCACTTCGACGCAAAGTTCGGAGCACCATGGGGTCGGTGATGCCCATGGTCGCCAGCAGGCTTGCAGTGAAGCAACTAGAGGATGCAGCTCAAGATATGGAGGACTTGAGCAAAACCTTTGGTGTCCAGGCTTGAGATTTGTAGTTTGCAATCTATTATGTCGGATACCTGGGGGCCTTTGTGGCCGGCCGGTCGTCCACCTGCCATGTCTTTTGTGCAGTTTGTGCCATTTGAGGCGATGAAGCCTCCTTGAGATGCCAAGAAGCCATGAAGAAGCTGAAGGCTAGAGCCAAAGAAATTCAAAATGTCATCCAAGCAGCGCAGCAGACATCCACCGAAGAGATCGAAGCAGAGACTTTTGAAGCAAGTCCTTTGCCTGATCTATACTGATTTACATTTATATAAATATATACATTTTATATACCAGGGTTTGTTTGCGCATGCGATTCTGTTTTCTTCTCGTCAACAGTTTGCTTTGTATGGGTGTTGGGTCCTGAATGGGGCACATTCGGACTCATGAGTTGAGGTGTTTTTGACGATGGATGGGCACGCACCACTGAACCTGAACCTGCCTCAAGTGAATACTTGCATGTAACTGGCCTTCTTCAAGGAATTGAGGACAGCCGCGTGACTCAGAGTCATACCAGAAGCCTCTTGGGTGCTTTATCAACCAATATAGAAACAAGAAACTGTGTGCTGACCAGTAGTGGTTGTAGACGAGAATCAGTAGTGGTTGTAGGGCTTCCGATTGTCCACCTGGAGTGGTATGAGTAGGGTGCATGTTGTGGTTTATGTTTTGGGATGGGGAGTGGTTGCGTTCCCCCATCCAGGAGACAACACTTCAAAGGTGCTTCAGCCGAGCTGGCAAAGTGGCTGAGATCCGTTTCCTCCCACAGGTCGGCTTGCAACTCGTGTTTGCACATGATATAGATCAGCATGTTCATGTTCACGCTGATGGTACTTCTATGTACCTCTCATGCTTCTTCTTACCAAATGCCCTGAACATCCTGAACCAGATGAAGTTTTTGGTTGCCTTAGCAGGCCAGCTTCTGAACTCATGTCTAGATCATGCTAGAGCAGTGCCTGACTTTTGGAATTGGTGTGCCTAGACTGCATGCACCGTGTTGATTTTTTCTATGGTCGTTCCTGTGGTTTGCGTCGTGTTGTTTGACCGGAGACGCCGGAGACGGGTTTTACTGCTGCAAAGCACCACCAACATCAAGGCGTTGCGAGGGGTGCAAGGACTGGCAAAGAGATATTTCTTATATATACTAGATTATATTTGGATATATATTGGGTAAATGCCTGATAAACCCGGCCATACTCGGACCGCCCCGCTTTAGTAAACCTTGATTAACAATTCAACTCAAAGATGGACTTGCTCGAGATACAACGGTGCGCCAAGTAACATTTGGACATGCGATGATCACTCATCACATAACTGATTACACACGTCCTTCCTACTTTTGTTGCCCAGTTTGCATCCAAATGCGGGTCGGTTGGACGAGTATCAGGACCAAGCCATGGGATCAAGATGTGCTGCCTTAGTGTCTCAGCTGAGATTTACAAAGCTTGTTAGGGCAAAGTCAACTGCCGCAGAGCAGTGTCTTTTGCCAGCACATGGCTGGGAATGGCTCAATAGGAGAAGATACTCTCCCACTCACTAATCTGGACGTGGAAAACCCCTGTTCCTACCACTACTCAATTGCCCCAAGCTACTCCACGACATGGGCCTAGGTGAAGATGTCAAGCCTTGAAGATAGCAAAGCCGCCCGTGAGAAGCTGGACGGAGTCATTCCAGAAGGGACAGGCCACTTGAATTTGAGGACTTGTGGACGCTAAGCCAACCAACATTCAGATTAAGTATAGATGAAAACGGCAAGTGTGGGCGGCGACTACGCAGTGGTGGAACATGCCTGTTATTCACTCAATGAACATTAGCAGGTTGGGTGACGTGCCTTCCCTTTGGCCCATTGGGTTCAGAGAATGGTGGGCGGAGATACGCGGAGGGCTTGTATATCAGGTGGAAGAAAGTGTGTCTTCTTACTGGGTCTTATAGCATCTATGTGGATCAGCCGCAGTCGAATTAATAAGTCCATTCCCTGTGATTTGTGTGCGACAATTTTCATCAATTTTCACCTTTAGTTCAATCTACAACCACTAAGGAGCTTTGGAGGGAGGATTCGACCGTGCGAGATGATATATATATATACAGTGATCCTCTTGAAGAATTCTACCAAAAAGAAACAGGTTTTGACGTTGGAACCTTAAATAAGAAAAGCTTTTGTCCCTGTGGTCAATATTGTATGGTCCAGACCCAGGACTGGCAAACTTCTGCAGTGGTTTTAAAACCGTCAAAACCAAGGCTTTGAAATGGAGCGTAACCTCATGATCACCTTCCAGGCTCGCATGGGCCAATGGGCAGTCCCATATGAGAGCGATTTCTTTGTTTCTTCCTTCAAACAGGTGAAGAATGGTGTTCAAGTTTGTGATCACCTTTTCGTGCGGGGCATCCCATCAGCTGTTCAGAAACATCAGATTGCCTCCTTATTCAACCGTTTTGGCCAAGTTCTTTGGAGCATCTCGTCCGCATTTCATAAATCGTCAACTTGTTTCCAGCGTTGTCAGTTGCACTGCAAACCATATTGCTGAATGCCAAGCTGCCAAGATGCTCTTTGCCCACTTGCGTGATGTTAGGATTCAAAATCAATCACTCGCCATTTAGACACCAAGTCCATTCAACACAACCGGAGTCACCCACTTGCAGGCACCATTTTACCACCCCGCATCGGCGAAGATGATCGCTGTGCTTTGGTTCAGATGGCCAGCAGCGACGAGGCCCAGAACGCCATCCAGGCATTGAACTGGACCAGCTCATCAGCACCTTGGAGCGAGTTGATACACGTAGGTCACCATGGACATGGGCATGTTGGCCACATGCTACATTAGGGGATACGGGGTTTGTTGCGGGCCTTTCCTGTCCTTTTTAACCTATACAATATCATACAATATCTAATTATACAATATGTTCTTGTTTTATATAGCCTTCAAAGGACCGTATTGGAGCCTCGAGGCCTCGCCATAGCCGCCGTAGCTGCAGGCCTTGATGCCAGCGATGATGGTTCGATATGCTGGTCCAAAGGTCTTTGTGGCTCTTCAGCGCACTGAGGGAATCCATGAGGAAGGTGCTCAACTCAGGGGTGGTTCAGTGTTGTTCACAAGTGACAAGAGAAAGATGGCCCTATTGCTCACCTTCATGGTTTCCACCATTGTCCACCAATATGAATTCTGCCCACCGGCCAGGTGAAGAAGGATCCGAAGAGGATGAGGATTTTGCTCACTATGGAGTGATTGAAGAAGCGCCAAAGCCTGCGTTCCAACCTTTGAAGGAAAGACCCCATGATTTGGGATCCAGATGGAAGAAAGCAGAAGAATCTGGACCAAAGCCTGGTAATTCTTTGATTCATCCCAAACCTCAAAATCACATACTGTACTTTTTTCTTCAGTGTCATGTTCATCCATAAATGTATATGACTATATTATGAATAGATAAACACACACATATATATATATAGATATGTTGACATATATTGTTTAGTCATGTGTCATTTCCTCCCAGAAGTTCCTGAATTGGAAGCACCTTTTGTGCATTAAGGAGGAGGAGTGGGATGGACCGGAGGGTACAAGGCTTTGGGGTTGGGCGATGCAGCCTGTGAAAGAGCAGGAAGAGTTCCCAGAGCTCCCCAGCGAGACCCAGGACTGTCAGTGCGTTTGTGAAGTAAGATGCAGTGTGCCAATGTGCATCAATTGCGAAATGCATGTCGACGTGATTCATCGCTAAATACGCAGACTTGAACACTCTTGACTGACCTGGAACTGGAGATTTCCAACGGAGCATTCTCCGCCCGGCTTTCGAGTTAGGGTGTAACACTTTTGCATAGACATAGATGTGGGGTTCCAGGTGCCACACCGTGTTGAATTGCTTTCCCTGATTGGAGGTCCATGCTGAAGACTTGACTGAGTCACGGGAAGTGGAATCTTGGGAAGAACTTGGCGAGACTGAGCCCTGCGAGGTCCTTTGCATGAGGAATCCGCCTTCTGGTCTGCCTGATTCAGTGCCTTTGCGCCAGAAAGTGTTGTTTGACCAGTTGAACCAGCCGTTTGACGTGCAACAACCCCTTGCCTCGCTTTTTAATGTGTTTTCCACTTGCGACACATCATGAGGTCATGCAGATGTGGTTCAAACCCTATGGACACGTGGTGGACATGCGACCGATGGATATGGAAGCTGATGATGACTCCTTGGCATTCATCGTGCAGATGTCATGCAAAGAAGAGGCTATCAACGCCTTTGACGCACTCAACGGAAAGTCCATCATGCGAGGCAGCCATCATGTTGGGAAACCCTGCCGTGTTATCACGCAACAAATGCCGCAAGATGTTGTGATCCCATTGTTTGAGATTGTTTCAGTATTGTTTGCTTTATTCTTGGAAAGGTCGGCCACTGAACCTCAGCTATTGGCACGGCGCAGCAGAGAAGACTGGAGCTTTGGACCGTGGACGGCTGTTAGCAGCAGCACGGCAGCTAGCATTCCAGAAGAAGGAGGCTTTTGCTGCTTGGCGTGTTGAGCTAGATGGGGCCAATGGGACGGGATCCGATTGTCACGGTAATTCTTTTCAGTGTTGATCATCAGTTTCCTCTTTCAAGTGTAAAGTTGTTCATGTGAGCCGCATGGCATTACCAAATGTTGGCAAACATGTGGGGGGCGATAGGTAACCTGTAAGAGCGCTACCCTCAGAAGTATATTGTGCATGTGGTAGAGAAGAAACTGTAGGCTCCGTAGCAAAGCGATGCTGCAGATCTAAAACTCTAAGAGCACATATAGTTTTTTTTCATTTGGGGAAGCCTTGCATCTTGAAAATTGAAGCATCCTCTCGATTTCGACGTTGCTTCTGGTGTTGGAACTTGTGTAACATGACTGGATGTTTGATTGGGACTGTGTGGAGTGATAGATAAACCTGGCAAGTGATGCGCTTGCTGCACATAGCCATGTCCCACGGAAGAAGTTTTGACCATTGCACATTTGAAGAGAGCACTGGGAGTCTTCCAGGTAGCTGCAGAAAGTGAGGCAGTGAAGGAGGAATTAGAGGCAAACATCTCACACGTTCTTTGCTTGAGAGACCCTCCCGACTTTCCAGAATCGGCTTCTTGGCTTGCAATGAATTGCCTGGGAATCTTGAAGCTACTTGTTTCATGTGCATTTTGAAGCTGGTGCTGACGATAAGCTTGTATACGGTTTTGTGATCAACAAGCGGCTGTGACACTAGGGAAGCTGTCGTGAATTGAGATAGATGCTTCCTTTTGGCAAAGCGAATGGGTGCCTCGCAGGTCATGAGAGTTTGGTTTGCACCCTACGGGCAGATGGTGGAAATGAGACGACTGGAAGACGCGGACACTTCTAGAGCCTTTTTGGTGCAACTTGTTGATACCAATGCAATAAATTGTGTTTGTTTTGTTCCTGAGTGGGCCTTTAGGTTGTGGTTGTTGTTGTTGCTGCTGCCCGTGAGCGGCACGTAAGGAAAATGTCCAATGAAGATGAGGCCGCTGCAGCATTCCACGCTCTTAACAGCAAGTGCATCACAGGTGCCTAGGCCATGATTGACTCTGCCGCTTGCTCCGCTTTTGATTGAAAGGAGCACCGTGAATCCAAAGCAACGGGTTTGTAGAGGCAATGATCCTGGCTTGACCGCTGAACAACTAATGTCCACCTCTTTAGTATTGGTAGTGTTGGCCTTACTTTTGTGGAACTACATGCATTTAAGTTAGAGATTAGCAAGGCACCCAATGGGTAGCATTCTTCAGGAAAACAAGCAGAAAAGGACCAGGAATGAAGAAAAAGAGGAATCCAGCGCACCAAATCCAGGTCCAGTGGAAAAAGAAACATTAGTTTTTTTTTTCAGGGTGTATTTAATTTACTAATCGTAGGTTGACAGTAGTTACAGTAATTCCATGATCGTTCTGATGATCATGCGAGCGAACTGATCAGGGAAGAAACTTGATATCAGCTACTGGCATGGCGAGGGAAGGGGCGATCCTGTACATCAGAGGCCTCCGGAAGTAATGCCGGAGAAGGTGAGGCCGACCAAAGGCTTGTGACTGTGCCACTTGTTTGTAAGGTGTCCAAAGGCTAAGGTGGTTGGTCTAGGTATTGTACACTTGGGCCAGATCTTCTACTTTTCTTGAGTTTGCTGGTTTTGTTGCAGGCGAACGGTCACGTCCCTGGTCCTGGCGTTGGAATTGATAACCAACAGTTGCTGGAGGCTTGTAAGGTTGCTTTACAGGCAAGATCTCGAAGGCTACAATCTGGAGATGACCAAGTTGCTCCCAAAGGTGACCACACTTGATTTTGTTTCGTTTTTGATGGTGCGTTACAGCCGAATGCTTAAAATACAACTGGTGATGGTGGTCAGTGGTTGCACTAAACGTTCCATAACCAAAGCATCCTCTCCACGTAGAGAGTTCCTCAGATTGTATGAACCCCTTGCACAACCTACGAACATCGCACCGCGGCCTGAAGCTGTCAAATGTTTTTTGTTGCTGCTTGCTGTTCTTATTTCATTTTGAGTGTTCCTTTAAAGATTTTACAGAAGTCGTGTTCCAACGGCAGCAGGTTACAACATGTTTTTTCAAAATCACTCAGATTGTTTGACGGTGTTGTCCATCCCATCCTTAAGGTGATGTTGAGTCCTGGGAGGACTTGGATGAGGAAGACGTCGATGATGGGCCAACTGATTCTCTTTGTGTGAGTGGAGTTCCGCCCGGGATCCAGGAGATGGTGATGCAGTTGCTTCTGTCAAATTAGGCTCAATTTGAGAGTCAATGAGCACAAAAGCAATATGGTACTGCTTTCATGTTCTCATTGTTGACTAGCACAGTACTCACACATACGAATAGGATTTCCACCCCGGGACACGTTGGAATCATGCTTGCCAACCTTTGACAAGGTTCTGGTTCAAGCCCTACGGGCGAGTTCAAGAACTGCGACCTTTGTCTTCCGCCGAAGTGAGTGATGGAAAGCCTGCCTTCTTGGTAAGAATGGGCGATGTGAAGGAGGCCACTGCCGCAATGTCCAAATTGGATGGCAAGCCAATAATGAAAGGCTCACCTCTCGTCGTTCGGTACTGGCACGGCAGGTAAGTGCGCAGGCTTGGATCGTGCTTCCGTTGTACAAAGAGAATCAGTAGGAAGCATGAGGTTCAGAGCGTCGAGTGTGCTTCCATATGGCTGTGAGTCAAGACCTGCGGACTCTAGCTGACCCTCCGAACATGAACAGAATGGACTGCTGGGCAGGTCAACCTGCAGTGGTTTCGGGGTCCAGATTTTCACCCACAGCCATATGATGCCACTCCAGATGCGTTTTGACCCGTCATTCTGCGCCAGATGGCGGGTCTCAAGGTCTCGAGGAAAGGGCGTGCGCTGACAGAGAAAGGACGTGTTCATGGGACAGGGCTGCTCAGGCTCACAATCACGCCCCCAATCGCTGAATGTCAATTTGCAGTTGAATTGTCAGGGATCTAATGCTTGTGCCAATGCCATTGCTGTTCTACAAGTCGGCTAGATGACGTTGGCTAATGATGCTAATTTGCACTAATCGAAGGGATTAAACGGTGAACTTGATTCAACAGTTCAAACAAATACTTCAGGAATTTGTCTGGAGCGTGGTGGGCTCGCACCAGCCCAGACGTTGGCCAGAAGGATCTGAGCAAAACCAGACAGCCTGCACATGTTCTGATTCCGATTGTGACCGAGGTGGCGCATGATGTAGCAGGTGAGAGCGCTCAAGAGACAGGAGCTGTGACGAGTTTGTTCGGAAGGGAAAAGCTCTTGCAAGGTCTTGAACATTAGCCATGAGGAATGGAGGATTTGGTTGATTAATTATCGTTGGTGTATTCATAGAACCCGACATACGCAGACAAGCGATGTGCCAGCAGGAAGCGAAATTGAGGATTCTACGGAGGCCCAACTAACTTGATGCACCTTGGGCGCGGAGGCGTTAGTTTCCTTTTTGTTGAGCTATTTGGAAAGATCAGTTACAAAGCGCAATTTGTTCCTTTCAGAGTTTGCAGAGGTTTTCCACTCACAAACTTGTTTGCCAGTGAGATTTGATTCGTGGATGATGCGTGCTGCTTGCCTTTGTGCATAGGCATGCCACGCATGAGGCATACATTGTTGTCATGCTTGAACCGCCTGGAACTTGCAATCAGCCTTGATTGCCTTCGATGCAGGTCTCAGATGACTGTGAGGAAGAGATCCGTGCCTCGGCTGTGTTCCAGACAATGTTGCTTTCCCTGTCACTACGGTGGATTGTACTTTTTTGGGGGCTTTGTTTGTGGCTTGTTGTAGTGGAACAGGCACAAATGGCATCACTGTTGCATTGCCAAGGTTCTTTGCTACCTGTAGACGTTCCTTCAGCCGCTATGCTGAGCTTGTCCATTCTAATTTTGCACTCTTGATGAGATTTGACCAGTACTTGGACGGCATTCCAGTACCCCAAAACTAAAAACTGCGTCACTCAGGCTGCAGAGACGGTCGCTGAAGACGGCAACTCAGACTGCAACTTGGCAGACAACAGCACCGATGACAATCGATGGGTTTCGAACATTGAGGCTGAGAGACTCTTCTAGAAACCAATTGAATTCGCGCTGTTTGCCGCACGGATTGCCTTCGATATCAAGGATCTTACAGACGTGCTCGAAATCAAGATTAACTTTATATATATATATGATGTATGTGATTTTTTTGTTTTACCTAGGCGTATGGGTCTCACAAGCACCCGCTGAGGAGGACTGGTTGGAATTGTGAAGCTTTGTGCTTGGGCTGCTTGGGGTTGTTGCTGCAAGCCAGGATCACGCAATGGACATCGCCGTTGATCAGGAAGGGCTCATTCTTTTTTTTCAGACAGCTGTGAGTGGAATGCCCGAAGAATTGGACTTACCTTGTTTTTGGTTTCAGAAGATTCATAAGTTTTGCATAGTTTTGATTGGGATCTTGTGATGAAGTGATGCTGGGATATATACTGCAATACATGTTTAACTCATAATATAAGACAGTATAATAATGTATAATATAATAACTTGCTATAGTATAATATAGTATAAAGAAATATATATACTAGGTTCTGATGTCTTGGGACTTGTGGCCTCTAGTGAGAAAGGACTTCAGCCCAGAAGTCCTAGGTCATCTGAGTATTCACTGATTTGATTTTGCATATACATTTACATGACTTGGGAGTAGGGGACACATCGAACGCTTATGTCATAAGTTGCGTTGTCCACGCAGGTGCTGGTTTTCTTTTTTTATTTTTGGGCTTGGGAGGCTGGCACGGTCTTGAGCGGCATCTTACTTGAAGCTTGGGACTTGTGGGCTCTAGTGAAAAAGGACCTCGACATGAAAGTCCTAGCCAGCTCTTTCTTTTTCACGCCCTTGCTGTCTCTACGGTTGTTCCTTGCTGGGTTTTGTCTTCCAGCTGCTAACGCACCCAAGGTTTGTCTCACGACACACAACTGCACACAAAAACAAAGGTTAGCCTCAGGTTTTTATGAGGTGGTCTTGCACTAACCTGTTTTTGGCTTTGGTAAAGTGATGACTTGGGAGTTGCAGGACATGTTCATAGAGAGATGACATAGACCTTAGTGATTTCAGCATGCGTTTTACAACTCCTTAGTCACCAGAGCTCAGTATATATATATATATAACGGTTGTTTCGTGGGATGCGAGGGTTGGGA
>CAXAMN010006803.1:0-30153 GCA_963970005.1 Durusdinium trenchii
AAGGCCCATGTCTGAACATGAAGACCCATGTCCACAGGCCCAAACACCGGTCAGCATGTCAACATGACAAACTCCATGACAACATGTCAGGACGCATGTCAACACAATGTAGGACAGACATTTTGAGGGGCACGTGTCACCAGTTCATTTTGAGGGGCATGACATACTTCTTCTCCTTGATCAGTTTTGTTTGGTGTGTGATGTCCCACCTCCTATCTGAGCTGAACGAGATCCAATCCTTCCTCACAGCGCAGAAGAACACTTTGGGGAAGCACTTCTCTGAAGTACGGGACGCGCAAGCAAAAGGTTTGGTTGGGACGCTCTGCTTGTGCTTTTCACATGTCATGTCACGCATGCACGTTTTGGGCTTTTGCTTGTGGGAGGACAGGTTACTTTTAAGTATGGGATGACAAACAGCTGTAAGGAAGATCCGAGCATTGGGTGAGATCACTCCAGCGTTTGCAGTTCAGTTTGCAGATGCATTGGCTGGAGGACCGTGGACAGAGGCTCAGGCAGAGGCCTTGTCTCACGAGGTGGGAAAGCGGCTTGGGCTTGCAAACAACGATTCGTCAAAGAAGAAGAGAGTGCCACAGACATGCTTCAGCTTCGAGAGCTTCTTGACGAAGAAGGAGGTGGCTGACCTTCATGGCAGTGCAAGTTCTCTCTCGAAAGTGAACCTGCTGGCGAAGAGAGCTGCTCTGATTGGACTGACGAATCCAAACGAGCAGACGGTGGGCCACGTGGTGAGACTCCTGGCGGGCTTGGGGGTTCCTGAGTTGAAGAACCAAAAGTTGTTTCATGCGGCAGTGCAGGACTTCAAACAATGTCTGAAGAGCAACATCAAATCACTTGGCTACCCGCAGGATCACATTAAATCATTTGATGGCCCTGAGAACCTTCCTGAAGAGGTCAAGAAGCGTGCCTATACAGAAGATGACGAGCTGGTTGAGGCTGGGGACATCAAGACTGACGACATGGCTGTGGTCAAAGTTTTGAGGAAGAGCCATAGAACTGTCAAGGATGCTGCACCTTCGTCGTCTTCCACGGCTCTGGTGGCAGCTCCTGGTCCAGTCAGCAGCATGGGTAGCCTGCGTGTGCTTGTTGAGTGCCTTGACTCCTTTTTTGAACATGCCTTCAAGCTTTCAGCCACGCCACAGTCATGTCTCGCCACTGTCATGCCATGCCACGATCATGTCATGTTCACGCCATGCCTTCATCATGTGGTGTTTAGTGGCATGTCGATGGTTGTTTTTACACGATCATGACACACCGGCGAACTAAAGTATACATGTTCTCACGATCATACCACTGTGCATCTCAAAGTGCTTGTTCAACAACATGTACTTCTTCACGTCCAGATTTATTTTTCTACATGTTCACAGTCACAGTTCTTTCATGTTCTTCAACTTGTATCCAAGGTTGGCTGCGCAGGGCATGATGCAGCAACGTCAGCCACCTCCTGTGGACTTGCCCGGCTTCAAGTTCCTTGGCTCCAAGGCAAAAGAGACGGTTGCAACCAAAGAGGAGCCTCCCTCGAACATGCCGGAGAAGGCAACGGCTGCCCTTCCAGAAGTGCACAGTCCTGATGCTGCTAGTGAGCCTGAGAATGACAATGACAAGGTGGAGCCGCTGTCGGCCAAAGAGCAGGCCGATGCAATGCTGAAGGCATTCAAGGCCCGTGGCGAAGATAATTCAACAAAGTGTTCGAGAGGTCGCCCAAGGAAGAGGCCTGCTGCTGCAAATGCTTCGCCCATGAAGAAGTCCGCGGTGAAGGCCATGAAGAAGGTCGTGATGAAGGCCATGAAGAAGTCCACGAAGACGTCTAAAAAGTCAGTTCAGACCTCCAAGAAGTTGCCGGCCAAGAGCAATGACCAGAAGGCCAAGAAGGAGAAGGTCACTGCTCCTGAGAAGTCAGCAGATGTGGCCAAGATGGCCAAGCTCTCGAAGGCACAGCGAGTTCGATTCAGGCCAAACGGGTGCTCCAAGTGCCGGAACTCACCAGGCTGCAGTCCTTCGTGCTTTCGTTAGATCTTCATGAAGGCGGCAGAGTGCATCTAGTAGCGCAAGTTCGTTGATTTTGAAAAAAGACTTGTTTGTGTGCAGCTGGAGGGCTGAGCTCCCAGACTGAGAGTGCATCGATGTCCTGAGCTCTGACGTGTATAGATTCAAAGCGCTCCACGCGCTGGGGTGAATCTGATCTGGCTGACACTGATAAATCCTGCTGACTCTTGCGCGTGGGCACGTTGCTTGCGCGCATGGTTTTCTCATTTGTTTCAAGGACCATGCCATGATTCATGTCACGCATGCCCATGATTACAAGCCCATGTCACCGCACGTTCATGTGGAAGGATTCGACTCACAAAAGTGTTTCTGAACATGCATGGTCATGGAATGGAAGCTTCTGTAATTGACCATGGTTCAAAGCTGTTTACATGTCATGAGTCATATATGGGGTCATATGCCATGGACTCATGTTGTACCCTGAACTCACATCAACCCATGCAGCCAACACGTTCAATTGTACTTCACACAGCTCACATATGTGCATACATCAGCTCACATGTGCATGACATAAGGGGATGAATGACGTGACATCACATGGCATTTCCAGCAATCATTGGAATTCGTCCCTTTGATTCCACTTGATATACTTTAGTTGGTGCCATGGAAAGCCATGAACCTAAGCCAATTTGGTAGGCGCTCATTTGTCTCACTCAGAGGCCTCGAGAGCATTCTCAAAGACATCGAGCGTCATGGGCTGCCAAAGGCTCATTCACGGAGTACGATAAAGAGAGCCCGCGAGAAGCAGATCGAAGAGTACTCGACTTCCTACGGCCCTGTGCTTCAAGCTCTTGAGGTGCCTCTCAGTGACGGCAGTGGAAACACAACCATTTTCGTCTCCCACCCTGTCTCCATCCTCCAGAGCGCTATCACGCATTGTAAGCTGTTTCGTGATCACTTTGTTCGATGCTGCAATGATCACCCTCCTCACCCAGACCGCAAATGGCAGTTCGCAGTATACACAGACGAAATTACACCAGGTAATGCCTTGAAGCACAACAACGAACGTAAGCTCCAAGTGTGCTACTTCTCAGTGACTTGATTCAATTGTTTCCAGCGTTTTTGTTCTGCGCACTCACTTCCCAAGGTGTACAGATCGGGGGTGTAAATGTGTCTGACACGCATAACTTCAGTCATTCTTGCCAGGTGCTTGAGTTGGGTTCCTGGGCCCTTTCTCGAGAGGCATTCTGGTTTTGCCTCTGCGCGGTGAAGTCGAGCACTGTTCAGAAGATTGGCGGTATGAGTTTGCTCATGCCTCATCTTCTGGAGCTATTTCGCATGCCTTTTGACACCTCTAGTGGCATTTACTTGCGGCATGAAGATTGGCGGGTCATGTTCTTTGGACAAGTGGCGCTGCACATTGGAGACGAGGTGGCATGCAAGTCTGTCCTGGGTGTCAAGGGAGCTGCCGGGACAGTTTTCTGCGCTTGCTGCCAGAATGGCGTTGACTTCAAGAGTGCTTTGCAGGATCACGATGACCGGCTCATACCGTCAACATGCCTGGAGTTCTCGAGGTTCCGTCAACACACAACTGAGAGCGTCAGGGACGCACATCAACTGTTGCGTGAACGCCATGAAGTTGAGACGGCTGCAGGCTTCAAGCTTTTAGAGCAGAGCCTGGGTTTCAACTGGCATGAACGAAGCCTGTTGAGCATCCCGCGCCACCAGTACCTGCTGAGCGCTACGATGTTCGACTGGTTCCATATTTATTTTGTGCATGGGGTTGCTTCCGTGCACGCTGGACTCACAATAGCAGAGCTCCACAAGGGAGGTCACCAGGCTCAAGACATAGCCTTGTTTGTTCAGGCCTTTGTGATGCCGCGTCGGCTTCAGGGAGCCAGGCCTAAGGCTTGCCTGGAGAAGCGGTCCAACAAGACAGATCCTTTGAAAGGAAGCGCTTCAGAGACCATCAACTTCCTGCTGATCCTTCGGTGCTATATTCTACAGTTTGTTCTTGATGACTGCAGCCCTGGACTCAGAAGGTGTTGCCAGTCCTTCCTGCACCTGTGTAGCATCACGGACACGCTCCTTCAGAGTTGGAAAAAACCAGACACTGGGCTGCAACACGCCATGTCACATCACATCATGTCACTTTTCCTCATGGACATGTGACTGGAGTGTCGAAAGGTGTTTTGAGCCATGTCGTATAGCATTTTGCTTCATGGACGTCATGGGAAGGTCATGTTACATAGGATGCATGTCATGGGATGGTCATGCCGCGTCATGTCACAATGACATGTCATTGGTTTCTCCTCATGGCATGCGGCATGGGCAATATGACTGTCGTCAGGTGTTCAACGCCAATGATATATGTTATATGTGAGGGTTCAACAAGTTTGAGTTCTGCGCACTGTTCACCGATGTCTCGAGAAACCTCGTGTCCAGGGAATTGAAAGTGTCTTTGAGACGTCAATTATATACACCTGTTGAGACAGGGTGGTCACCAAGTTTCAATCTGTTGAGACTGGGTGTTCACCAAACTACAAGTTTCAACCAATGTCACGATAGTTTGGTTGTGGACAGAGTCGATGCACTCATGAGTGTTCGTGCAATGTCGTTGTTCATAGACATGCTGTGCGCTCATGCGTTTTCATGCCATGTCCTTTTGCATCGACTTTCATGGAAATATGGAAACGCGATGTGTTTGTAAGTTACATTAGTGGCAACTGAGGTTGGATTAATGCCATCTGGGGCTGAAAGCTCCACTACCAACCATGCCACAGGAACCAGCATGGCCACAGTCAAAGCTGCAAAGCAGCTCTCAATGTTTGCACACATTGGCTGAAAACCTACCATGGCCACAGCCAAAAAACCCTAAGCAGCTGAACAATGTTTGCAAAAAAAATCAAAAGTTGATCCGGTTTCTTTCATATTTTTTAAGTTACTATAATTGGTGCCCCAGTATGTTTCTCTGACTGGAAATCGGCCGCTTCAGCAGGCTGCATCCTTGGAACACAGGCCTACTTTAACTTCATTGACTTTTGCTATGCCAACAATTGTTGGCTCCTCAATGCGGCGCGGGGTCAAACAGTCAAGCATGTTGTTATCAATGTTTTGATGTCCCATCTATTTTTCGGGATGCTGGTGATCAGAGAGAGAGGGTGTTGGTGCTGGTGATCAATCAGCTAGCACTTGGAGATTGATCAGCTCAATCTAGGAAGGAAGCAAGTCTTAGAGATCAAGCAAGAGATCAACCATCTTTTCAGGTGCTGGTCTTCGTTCACTGCACTATGCGATGCAGGACAGCATCATAAATGGGTTGGAGTTGAACACCATCAAAAACCTAAAATCTAGTGAGCAGTGGACAACTACCAGATGCCCAGCTACCATCGCAGGGCAGCCTCACAACACCTTTCCCATCGCAGCGAACTTCCGAGAGGCCACTTTTGGGCCAGCGCACTGCCAAACGAAACGTAAATAAAGGACTATGATGGAAGGATTGGTCCAGTGATCTGTTTGGGAAGCTTGTGATGAACCTTGAGGTTTCCTGGCAAAATAATGTTTTGTACTACTTTGCCATGCCAATGCTGTATGTCGCTGCCACTGCACAATTTGTCCCAGACGGTCGGTCACTCATTTGCAGGCTGCCTGCGCAAAGCAGCAGTTGGGAACCCAAGAAAAGGACTGTGCATGTTTCGAGATCTTACAAATGCAGACCTGTTCATTTACCGCAGTTAGTTTTCCAATCTATGCATGATCATGCAAGGTGCCAACTTTCCATACTTTCCATGGCCAACTTTCCATACCACTTTCTATGATCTTCAACAGGCATGCAAAAAGAACAACTTTCCAGATTTACTAGTTTGTGTGTGTAGCATTCGCTCTGTGCCATGCCGCTGTCATCAGCAGAGCTACAGAAAATCCTGAACAGAAAGTCTTCCGGCAAACATCCGGCTGGAAACAGGATGCCAGTGGCTAGGAAACGTCCGGCTGCCGATGTTGTGGTTCTGTCTGACAGCGAGCCTCATGATGATGCTGCTTCTTCATTGTCTTGACCTCAGAGGGGCCAGCTGATCAAAGTCCATCCAAGCACCTCACCCAACCCACCAAATATCTCAACCTGACATCATTAGTCACCTGTCTATTTTGAGCCTGCGCAAGCTTCAGTGGTCTTTGCTTTTGAGGCCGCAGTACCCCATGCCGAAAACTGTTGAGGAGTTATCGTCAAGACCTCAATTTCTGTGAACGGCTGTTATTTTACTGAGCTGTGGCGTTGGGAATTTTGCCAAGGTGTTGGGCTTTCGTGCTCCTGAAGCGTTGTGAACTTTTCTTCGGGACAGAGTTTGTGGTTGAGAAGCTTCGTGCGCTGGAATATCATTCAAGAATACAACAAAACAAAGAAATTCAAGAAATAGAAAAACACTCTTTGTGTGATTGTGTACACGGTGTGTCTCAAAAATCCCTGCCAGCAAAGGTAATGTAAGTTGGACGTGCTACGACCTCTTTGGTGGAGCGCTTTGTCAACGCCGTAGTTGGCAAATGATTGAAGCTGCAGCAAAGCATTTGTGGGGTACAGAGTGCCAGCTGACCCATTCCTTCACAGTTACCTTTCTCAAAGTTATCCACATGGAAACGCTTGCATGTGCTTTTTGGTTTGTTTGGTGACAAGCAATCACCGACCTGAGGTTGAGAAATCCCGAGGCTGCGTTCGATTGACCAAAGAGTGCTTCCCAAGCAGCTGTATCTTCAACAATATCCTCAAGTTGGTGCGGGATCCTCCTAAAACAAAAATTGGAATCCAGCAAAGCTGACACTGAAGAAACACTACGAATGTGTTCAACACCAGACACCGTGCCTTATCTCATGTATTTATGAGATGCATCCAAATGTTTGCAACATAGCTTTCTTGTATCCAGGAATTTGACCGTACCTGACCTGAGTTCTGCTATTCAGGTGCCCGCTGAACTTGACTAGCAACAGCTGTGGCCTTGTTGGAGCACCGTGCATTCTTTTCTCAACGTGCCCCCGTGCAAGCTTTCCATCATTTACAAATATATAAGATGAGACGGTGTAAATTCCATTGCCCTTTTCCAGGTATGGAAAACGGCAAGGCTTTAAGAATGTTGAGCTGAAGAAAGTGCATGATGTTGCAACCGCTTTCATGCGGTCAACCCCGGTGAACATTCATGAGAATGTTCCTCACTACGAAGAGGCGGGGGAGGGGGGAGAACACAAAAGGTAGGGACTGAATCGTTGTCAATTGCGACAGGACTACCTGAAGATGCACCTGCCCAAACACAAGATCCAGACGGTTCAGTGTGAAACTCAATGAATCTCACAAACCCTTTGTATCATCAGTGCATTCCACGCTCAGGCTTTGCCCTCGACAGTTCGGGCACCCCAACCACCGGGAAAGGAGCTGGAGAGTGGTGTACGATACCCGCAAGAAGAAGTGGTCATGTCCACACAGCTTGCAGAAGTTAGCTGACATACTTCTTGCCCCCAGAGATTGCGCACTTATGCTTGATGCTTCTGCCTACTATGTTGCAACAGATGCTCAATGCAAAGAAGTTTATGAACAAGATTTGTCCAGGCAAATAGGCAGAAAAAACATTAACTCGCTAAAGCGTATGATATATAATATTATATAATATTGAATCGTTCTTACTCAACCCAAAAATCCAAATGCACCCTGACAGGTCCCAGCAGTACCATCTCTCCAAGTACCGCGCCGCTGTCCCAACCAAGCGAATCTTCGACCTGTCTGCCAACGTTGATGTTCGCCGACGGACCGAATTGAAAGATGGATCCATGCTTTGCCTGACAACATCAAGTCAGCTTTGGCCCCCTGACAACAAACATGATATGTTGAACAACATGTCCAGCGGTAATGGTTCATTCTCTCAACACAATTTTCTTCCATGTCTCAGGTCAGAAGACGAGGGAAGGCTCCTGTTGGGATGGGAGCAGCTTCATGTGTTGGGATATCCAACATGGGGTCGTGGAGCAAGGGCTGCCGGTGTTGAATCTTGTCTAGTGCATGGCAGTTGGTTCAAACAGGATTCCATGTTCTTCAGGGTCTTGGTCTCATTTCTAAAGCAGAATTTTCGCCAAGGACAAGGTGAACCTGGATTACCTCTCCGAATCCTGCCTGAGATCCATGAGCGGAAATGGAATGAGCTTGGCCTGCGCAGGCTTCGCATTGCTGATGGCCGTGTTTTTTGTGGAAGACAAATAGGCAGCTAAATGTAGCATGCTAAAGCTATAATTCATGGACTCCACTCCAGTTCATGGATGCCAATTGGTTGGCCCACCCGTTTGGCAAACTGTCAGATTGCATCTTTGACAGGCTTTGGGAATAGAGGCAAAGAAGGAAAAGCGTGTTCCAGTGACCAATACTGCAACTGTACTGCTTAGTATGGAGATGAAATACAACAACACATAAACACAGTTACAGTAGATGCTGAGCAGCGGATTTCTATGCTGGTCAGTTCCAGTTTGGGTCTAGATTTGTCTAGAGATGATAAACATGTGCCTTGCATCTCAAGCATCATTTCTGATGCCCCCATTTGCTGATGAGCCTGTGGAAAAATCATCCAGGCCTTTGGGTTTCCTTTCTTTCCGCCATGCCCCGAAGCAGCGCACGCCTCCGAGCTTGTTTGGCCCTGAAGCGGCCGAGACAGCTGGTGATTGTCGGGATGTGGGTCCGGTAGCCAGGTCATCCCAGAAACGACCTTTTCAAGAGGAGGGGTATGAGAGTGGGGATGAGAATCCCAAAGCTGGCATTTCAAAAGTGGCGCATCAACCAAAAGCTTCTTCTTCTTCGGTTTTTGGTGATGAAGGTTCAGAAGATGAATCTGGGACCGCAACCAACACGGGTACTGCACCCTTTGGAGAAGAAGCTGGTGAGAGTGATGAAACAAATTCAAGCAATGATGAGTCGAACTTTCAAATCAAATCTGATACAGTATTTGCCTTCGGCTGGAGCTCTGTGTCGAGTTTCCAGAAGGCAGTGTTTTGGCGGGAGAACATGAAGGATGAAAAGGCAATAAAACCCAAACGTGCGTACGACAACAGTAACAGGTCAAAAAATGCTGTGTATGCACGAGAGAACTCGAAGGGTTACTACAAGAGAAACGGTGTGGATCCTGCAAGATTGCAAAAGCTCTTCAATGCGACTATGTGTTCATGTGCCTTTGACTTCAGATTCCCTTATGGTGTTTGTCGCTTCCGTCTATTATAATAATCCTATGCAAGCACAGTAAGTATCCACCATGCCCGTCATACCCAGGTGCCAGAAAGACTTGCTTCAAACAGTTCAGTGAGTCGAAAGAGCTGCCGAGTTTTTTGGAGCACTTCTGGGGTCTGAGCAAGCAGGATCAGGATTCGATTGTGCCTTGATTCATTCATATACTTGCACTATTGTGTACTCTTGTAATTTTACTGTGTCATCTCTGTTGACTCTATTCATAACTTTGTGTTTTGTTCCATCTGACTAAGATGGAAATCTCTACAACATCCGGGGTGGGTGGTTCAACCAGCTGCAATTTGCTTGACAAGCCAGTGGGTTTCCGGTGCTTGGCGTCCCTGCTTGGCGTTGGCGGTGCCAGACTAGACAAGAAGGCATCCGCAGCCCCAGACCTCCGTTTTGGGAAGCGTGCGCATCATAGCCAGCCGGGAACATGGACCGTCGATGCGTTTTTGCAAGTCTTATACGATGCAATCGCAGAGACCCTCCCTGATGAGCTCCTTACTTCAGCATAGCAACATTGAACAAGGGGATGTTTGTACTAATTCACTTGTTTGTTTCTCTTTGTACCGACCCACCTGCTTTGTTTCCCTTACAAAAACTATGATCTCACATCTCAATAACCTTGGGTGTCCAGGTTCGTCCGCAGAGGACGCGCTTCACACCGAAAACGTGACCTAGATGATGAGGTACCAAGTGACTGGGAGGAAATAGCATCAGATGTGGAAAACAAGGAGGAGCTTCGTGAATGGTTGACCACTCAAAACTGCAAATCAATCTTGTTGCCGCACAAGCAGCTGGTTCGAAAGTATCTGGCCCCGGGTACTGTAATGGACCTGTATGAACATTACAAATCCACCCAAGCTATGCTGGGCTGTCATTCTGTGTCGTTCCTGGGCTCTATGTTGGCATTGCTTTTGCGTATCATATACTACACATAAATAAATAGACAGTAATAAATACACATAATATGTATATATATATATGTATCATGAGTCCTAAAACAACAGGTTTAACTGCGGTGGTTACCAACCATATTCATGGATCCCATGGCCAAATTTAGGTATGGAACACTCAACGATGTTTACAAGCGGCGGTGGCAGGACATCTTGCGTTTCCGGCAGCAGAGTCTTTTCACAACCTGTGAGGTGTGTAGCGTCCTCAAACAGCAATTGGGGGACAAAGGTCTTGGGCTGGAGTCCAAAGTGGAAGTCCTGCAACAGTACCGATTTCATTTGCATTCTCAGTACCGAGATCGCACTACTCTCTGGCAGCTTCAAAGCCATTCCACTGACTCCGAATCTGGGGTATTGTTCATATCTACGGATGGTCTTGATCAAGCCAAATTTGCTTTGCCCCGGCACCCAGACCTACGTTGCAATGCGGCAGTGCGTTTTGGTCTTGCAAAGTGTTGGAGTTTTCACCATATGGTATTTATCCACCTGCTGATAAAGCTATTCAATAATGGGGTTTAGTGGCTTTGCAATGGTAAACATAGATTTGCTCCGGAAATAATTCATTCCCAGGTTCCTCCTGTTCTGCCACAACCTTGCCACAGCTGAGGGCGCAGCATGAGAGACCTCGAGTAAAGGTCCATGGTGCTTGGGCCTTCGGGCACTTTTTGAATGTCTTCATTCTTGATGAAGTTGGAAAGCACGACAGCAGCGCAATCATAGAAATGATATCGCTTACATTGGAGGATGTAACTTGCTGCCGTTGGGTGGGTCCCTTCTCTGGTCATCTCTTCTTGGCTTATGGGATTTATGAGTGGTTTTTGCCAAACCGAGCGTAATCCGAGAACCAAGGGATATGTTTCATATGCAACAAGGTTATGTTGCGATTGTTCTGCGCCAAAACCACCTCAGGTAATGCAGCGCTGCGATGAAGAGTCCAAGCAAAGACCGTCTGCATTGATTATCAATGTGGCTGGGCAGCAACCAACACCAATTGAGGGAGGGATGGCTTTTGCTAGTTACCAGCCAGCCAGCCAACCCTAGGCAGACAATACTGTCAGAGAGAGTAAGAATCAGTACCTTATGACCTACTTGAACTTACTGGTGGCCCATGGCCGCCTGAAGCAATGCTCACTGGCCTTCTTACGCAAGAGCCACACCCACTGCAGGATAGGAACCTTGAAGTTGTTTAGAGAATTTCATATTTTTTGGTCGCCCTACATGTCCAACGACTTTTGCCACCCAATCTTGCCAACTCAGACCAGCTTTGGGGCATTATCAGTCGGAGGGTGGCGCATGAATCTTCTTTGCAAAATACGGATGATGTGGTTGCTGCCATCTCTCATGAATTGAGCAAGCCCACCATCCGTGATTGGGTTGGCCCAACTACAAGGGTTCAGGTAAGGCAGCTACACTCCACTCATGACTGGCGTTCGCATCTCCCATCCTTGGGGATCAAGTTGGAGGGCGGCCTGCTGAAAGATGAGTCTGCGAACCATTTGTTCTTGAGCATGCCACGCCAAGGTTCGAAGAACAACCAATTCAATTGTCAGGTTGGTTGTAAATCTTAACGGCCATCAACCATCCCACCCACCCGCCCATCCTGCCTTCATCCCTGCCAGATGTGCCTGCAGCCTTAGCGCGGCAGATCAATCGTGGCTCATCCCGATCTCAACCTTCTGATCGGGACATCATCTGTTTTGTGAAGAAGTTCGTGTCAGATGATGCACTGTCGCAAGACCCTCTATTGGTGATGACAGAAACCCGTGCTTCTGGATTTAGCCTGGTCCCATCAACAAAGAACTTTTGTCACTGCTTCAGTATCATTTTGCCACAACACCCCACATGCAGAGGTATTTGCTTTGTGCGGCTGCAATCTCAAAAAGAACAATTCAGTTGAAAGGGACTGGTGTCTCCCTCCATAATGCGTCCATTTGGCAGGTGCCCTCCATATGAAGCAAAACCATCATCCATAAGTTGTGAACCTTTTATGTACTTATTTGCGCGTCCGTTTCTATTTCCGTTCTATTTCTTGTTCTATTTCTTGTTAACCCAGGCGGGTTAACAACCACACTCTAGCTGCAGCACGGGAGTGGCAAAAGCTGGCTGCAGCAGTGAGCTATGCATATGGCCATCGTTACCAAAGAGCAATTGAGTATCTCAATGGTTTGAGTGCCAACACCAGCTGGCAGACAAGTCAGTTGAACCCCTTACCATGGCACAGCCAGCCGCCAGGAGATCCTGACCCAGGTAGACCCTTTGTTATGCATCAATCTGTCCTCAACATGCTGGCCCCCTCTGTACCTTTGAGGGCGGTCTTCAGCAGAGAGTGATTTCCGGCAACAGAGAAAAATGCAAAGATAGATGTGTGGCAGGCGCACCCTTGTGTGCATGGTTTGGATGTCTCAGGGGGGCCCAAGAGAAAGCTTGAGGAACACACCTACCAGTCAGTGGCATGGCGTTCGATGTATACTTACATTAGTTCTTATTGAGTGTGCACAGACCCAACAAAACGACCATTTCAGGAAGCAGGAGCCGCACTAACCAGGCAGCTGTAGACATGGCTTTCGGGATCACTGGCTAGATGGGGCCCGGAAGAGGATTTAAATAATGAACACCGGCCCCACCCACAGAGCTCCAACCCCACAGAGCAAAGACAAGGAAACTAAATGTCCCAGTCATGCCTAGCACTGCATATTTTTTTGATAAAGGAAAAACAAAAAGAAATCATCCCAGCAGGTAGGACAAACACCTGTCCATGGGTTTCGATGCACCTGGGGGGTGGTGGTGGCAGGTTTTCGATCTACTTGGAACAGGGGTGTGGCAGGTTTTCGATGCACCTCTGGTGTCAGTCTTTGGTTTTCGATGCACCTGAAGGTTCAACTACCCCATGATCGATGCACCAGCTGGGTTCCCCGCACATGTTTCGATGGAGTGTGAGGCTCACGGTCCATTGAAAACCTGGTCCGGCGCATCCCGCAGCGCCGCCCAGGTGTCCTTTCCTGGGCCTGGTTTGGCTGGGAAGCCCAAGTCTCTTCAAGTGGATGCGTTAGTTTTTCGATGTATTGTGAGGCTCACGATACATTGGAATCACCAGCCAAAGCTCACCAACTGCATTGATCTGACTTTGCTACCCCAACATATGTTTCGATGGAGTGTGAGGCTCACGGTACATTGAAAACCATATACTTTGAGGGCATGGTTCAATTTCTATGTTGGGTTCCCAATTTTGGAATTGAACGCGCAGCTGCCAAACCAGGTGTTTCGATGCACTGTGAGGCTCACGGTACATTGATCTTAAGTTGGAATCTGGAAGTTAAATTCGATGGACTCATTGAGCTCTCCCATAGGTTTTGTTGGCTCAGAGTGTCCGTACCTGACACTGACCTGTCATGGCGACTTCCCAGCTCCAGCCCTTCAAGGCCAAGGCAGAAGAGCGGGCCAAGGCCCCGGCGCCTGACGCGCCCAAAAGTGATCCACCTGCCAAGCGGCAATGCTCTGCATATGACAAGCAGATCCAGGCTATGGATGGGGATGTCAGCTTGGTGAAGGACTCATCTGGATGTCAAAATGGGATGCGCGTAACATATGTTACTTTGGGCCCTTCTCATCATGCAATCTATACAACATACATGTTCACGCAGGCACCTATAGATACATACATGTTCAAGACATAAATAAATACACACACACATCCATATTAAAATAATGTGTTGTGGAAACACACAAAGGAGATTTATGAGTACATCGCATCGTTCAAGACCGATGGTGGAAACAACGATGATGGTTTTCATCCAGCCTCGCTGGTGCAAGAGCTGCTGAGTGAAGGTGATGTGAAGCTTCGCTGCCAGCACCTAGACAGTTGGTACAAAGAGTACGCGCAGATGCGAGGCATGCCATATCTCTACAAACCTGTCAGCCAAGTTTCTTGTCCTTTCCCAACATGAAACATTTTTTCACTCTATGTGTGGTATGCTTGGGTGGTTTCTTTGAGGCTGTATGGGAAGAACACACATGTGATGTTGTTTTCTTTGTAATGTTTGACTCTTAGTTTTTGTACCATGGGATTTTCACAAACACACACACACACACACTAGTCAGGTCTTGGACCCCTCAATGGCAGATGAGACCGTGAAGCTCCCGATCACTGCCCTGAGGCTTGAGTTCAAACAATTATTTAAAAAATGATGCAGGTTACTGAAAACACTTTGTTTACTAAATCATGTAGTCATGTATCCCATATGTCCCCAACCGTTTTTCAATTTGTTCACCAGGTTTGAGAAACCAGATGATGGCCTACCTGTCATTGCAGACTGGGTACAGACTGCTGAATCGATGTTGTTCGGGGGGATCGACCTTGGCCGCGAGCCCATCGATGTCTCTTCGCAGTGCCAAGGTTGGATGCTAAAGCAGTCCAACATGTTTGGTGCTGTTGCCAAATAAATAGGGCCAACTGCAGTGTAGTTGGCCCTATTTCCTTTTGCAGTCTCGCTCATATGTTTTTTGGGTGTTGCTTTTGCGTTTCTTACAAAAGCTTCCCCTCAGCAGGAGTCAGCTGGTCAGTAGACGAACAGGCATTGGATATTGTGAAGGGCTGGACACGGGCGAGCGTTGTGATGACCTTCTTGCTTGCGGCGAGCGAGCTGGATTTGCAAGAGGCTGCCACAGCTGAGAAGTTAAAACCCCTCCACAAGGTTCTGGACAGATGCTGGATGATTCCCTGCCATGTCGCTTGGTGTGTTTGTCCCAACTTTTGATCTGATTTGCCTTCCACTGTGTCTGTTTCTCTTGCCTGTTAGGCCCTGTATTTCATCATTGAAGGAAGTTTAGGCTTTGATGTTCAAACAAACTAAGATGAGCTTCGATATGGATATGGCCCATCGATCATATCGGAACCTGACATTGTCCTACCGTGGTTCAGAGCGACAGAGTCCAAATTGCCTGCAATTGGCATTGAGATTCTCAAGAATTATGGAGCAGCGTTCTCATGAGGGTCTCCACATGCCATCAGCCAGCACAGAAGAACGTCTTCGCTCTGTGGTGTCAGAATTCCACAGTTCACCTGGCCTGAGCGCCAAGCACCGCTTGGATGAGGAGAAGTTCCGCAGTGTCTACAACATGATTGCAGGAACCTGCCCTGTACCTTGCTACAAAATCAACCGTGTATAATTTTCCTACTTTATATAATGCAGAAAATTTTGGTTTGTTTGTCTGTTTGTTTTATAGGTTGCTGGTCTTGTTGTATATTTGTTGTTGGTCTGATTTCTGTTGTGTATCTTTCTTTGTTGTTTTCTTTTTGTGTTTGTTGCTTGGTTTCAGGAACCTCGGGAAGTGCTCCAGAAGCATACTGACCATGTCAAATGGTCCCTTTGCGCCTTCTCGACGGAGCAGCTGAAGGGACAACGCTGGATGGTGGGCACTATGCCCAAGAACTGCTCTGGCGATCTCAAGCGCGCCTTGACAGTGACGGAGCAGTCCCAAACGATGCACTTTCGTTTGGTCATCCATTGCTACACTGAGAGTGGCAGACGCTTGAGGGCAAGCTCAAGGGCGAGAGCACGATGGTCAGGCTCAGCATTCGATTCTCACTGTGATGTGGCATGCATCTACTCCTTTCTCCTGGATGAGGGGCGTCAATTGAGCACTTGGACCCCTGAAAAGGAAGCTGCAGTGCTGAAAGCCTTCTACCAGAGGTGGCGCAAAAGAAGTTTTGATGGTTTGCAATTAAAGACATGTATGGATTGATAGCTTTTGAGGGTTTGTATGTTGTTCCTGTTCTTTGGGCTGCGCTTGTTGTCGTTGTCGTTGTTGTTGTTGTTGGTTTCTTCTTGCTCTTTGTTTGTCTATCTCTCACCCTGTTCAGGGACTACATGCAAGAGATCGAGGCCTCCGTTGTGGCACGATTGTCAACCTGGAAGCCTCAACATCTAGGCATTTGGGTTGACATCATTGAACCTCCGGCGACACCTGTCAAAGTGGCCAGTGCCAGCGAATTGATGGAGCTGGAAGATGAAGCTCAAGCTGCCAGATTTCGTGAAGTTCGCACCAAGTTGGCAGCTGATGTCGCGAGCATGTGCGAGTTCAACAGCGCCAAAGAGGACGCAAGCCGAAGATCCCATGTTGTGAAGGTTATGCACGAGAAGAGCCAGGTTGAGGCTGGCAAGGAGCCACTAGGCATGAATTATGTAATGGTTTGTTTTGCTATTTGTTGTGTGCGTTTTGTTTATATTTGTTAGTCATCATTCCATCCATCCCCATCCAACCAACCATTCACCAGGCTCTGTGAGACCTATATGGAGCGATGCTGCCGGGTCTCATTACTTTGCGACAAGGGTTGGGTAGATCCAAGCATGGACTCCATGGTTCGTGCTGCTGCTGCACACCACAAGGCCTAAACCACAACACACACACAAAGCGTTACCAAGAAAATGAATTGGTACGGGGAGGGAATATGCACTCAAAGAAACATACACATACATGTTGTTCGCTCATGTTTGCTAAAACCCTTCCAGGTCTCTGCGCATGAGCTGGACAGCATCTTGTATGTGGACTGCACGAAGTTGGGAGTGCTGAGTCAAACCACCATCAATGCTGTGGGTGAGCTTGCAGAGCGCGTGCTCTTCAAAAACCCATCTTGTTACTTGGATATGTTCACTACAGAAAATAATGTTCCATGTGTTGAACCATGTGTTCCAAATCAACCAAGGGGTCCTTCCAACCATGGGGTCATTGAGTCTAAGGCAATGTCATGGTCTTGATCCCTCCGCTCCTGATTGGAACAGATGCTGGAGGTTCCCTTCGTCGAGATATGAGGCAAGAAGTTAACCAAAAGGCTTACGTACACGATTCATGCCGGTTAGTGCATCACAGTACCAATTGCTGTATATAATCTCAAGTCATCTCAATCGACAGGGTTTAAGTTTGGATCATCAATCAATCCGTTGACAGGCGTTTGGAGGACAAACTACTATGTCACAAGGTGGAGTTGAGGCCATGGACCCTGAACCTCTGCCTGGAGCAGCTGCATCAGAACAGAGAGCTACCTGGTGCATTCTTGTGCTACTTGGGAGTTGCTGACCACACCCTACCGCAGCGTGGGGTCGCTCACCGAACAGTCCGCGGCGCACCCGAGGCTGAAAGCCAGGTGAACGTGCTCCTTGTCTGACAGTTGTCAACATATGCCAGCCCTTACTCCACAATCCTTATATTGAAAAAACTATTCATATCTATTATCTTGATTTGGATTTGCTTTGGTTCAGGGAAACTCCATGTCCCGCGGCGCTCCATGTCCCCGCCAGGTTCTGCACCTCTTCCTTATGGCAACGGCAGGTGCTGCAAGACTTTCCTGCGGCCATCCAAGAAAAGGAGTTTGTGGTGCCGTCTGACTCACTATTGAGTCACCAGGAGCGACGCAACCTCACCGACCTACAGGAGACCTCTCAATGGTTGGGGGGCATTGGTGTGCCACGGGCTGTGCTCAAGTCGCTCATGAGTAGCCCGACTATGCCCAATTCACTATATTTATTGTGTTTGGCTTCATGGACTCAATGCCAAGTAGTTGTTAGTTAGTTACAAAAATAGATCTCCTGATCAACCATAAAACGCCTACCCAGGTGGTGTGAAGGGCAGCTTTGGCCAAGTGGTCATTCATCCAACGGCATACGATGGCTGCGTGGAGTTGGCCGCGATCCATCATGGAATGTGGGTCATGGGAAGCAGCACCCTTGAGATGAACTACAAAAGTGCGAAAGACCATGTCAAGAACTTCTTGATTCAGGATTGGCTCACCAGTTCAACCATACTCCAGTGTTGTTATATGGTGTTACATTCCAGTCCAGCGTTTGTGATCTCCTACCTTCCTTGAACTATGATTTTTCATGAACTGTTCTTGATAGTGTTCTTTGGGTCCCTCAGGCATGGAAGCAAGGGCAGGCCCCAATGGACAAGCAGCAGCTGAAGTACAAACCCAATGCTGCCAGCGATGATCTACCAAAGAATCCAGAACCACCTGCTCTCAAACTTTGCCAGCTGGTTGATGGCAGTCGGCTGCAAATTCCCACTGACGTGAGGACGCATTTCATGCAGTGCCCATTGTTTGGGCCAGAGTGGCGTGGCATTGTCAAACAATTTGACAAGGACTGGGGCATTGCGGTGGCAACACCAACACCGGCCGGAGAAAATGGCGCTCCTGGAGGTTCGCCTGCTCCCCTTCCTTCACCTGTCAAGAAGGAAGAGGTCAAGATCAAGATGAAGGTCGATGAGTCTGCCTTCAAGTGGGAAACTGCATTTCCGGGATGTCCTACCACCTTGTCTCAACTCAAGGGCAAGTTTGCGGAGGGCGAGCTCAGTGAGATGGTCGGGATGACCCCTACATCATCCTTCTACCTGGCACCTGGACCGCAGTTGTATGTGGTGGCGAAAGAACCGCTTCATTTGAAAGCATTGGAAGGCGCAGTCATCAGTCATGGGGCGGGGTCCTGGTTGACAGGTGACAAAGCCACCAAGTTTGTCACCAATTCTCCGGACCGTGGAGTTCCCTGTCGTCTTGAGTCCGATGAACTCCCTGCAGTATTCGAGGCGCTGGCTTTGTCAAAGAACATCTTCCAAAAAGACTAACTGGTTCCTCAAGTTCAAAAAAAGGATGTAACTAAGCAAGGTAGCCTGATATGTATTCTGTTGTCTTTAGTGAGACATGCCCCAGGATGCTGGATCTGATGGCCCAATCACGACCATCCGCTTGATGCTGCAAACCCTAGAGCGGAAAGGGCATGTTGACTACTCTGTTGGTGGTCACACTTGCAGCCGACCACCATCCGTCCAGCAAGGCACCTCCACCACAGACTTCTTTGAGCTGAAGCCTGATGAGACGCTTCTGTGGCGTCCGCAGGCGATCCAAGCGAAGAATCTCAAGGGGACAAACATTGCATCCCACTTTGCCTACTCAATGCTGGACAAATCACCACTGCAGTTGGTTCCCTGGTGAGATTTTTCTTGTTGGACCCCGGTATTAAAGTCAAACCCGTTGAGAGTTTCCATACACATATCTCCAATCATTAATATTCAATTGCCAGCCCAACATATCCTACACCAAGGTTTGGCGATTCAGATTCTACCCTTCGGAGCGAATTGTGGCAGCGGCAAAGCCACTTTGGTATTTGCCAGTGGACTTGAAGCTGGTGAAGGATGGCTGCCAGCGAATCATCTAGTTCATTGATTTGGACCCCGCAGTTCCATCATGGTTGAACACATGAAATGTTTTGAAGTATTAGAAGAAAAAGACAGGAACATGCTTTTGGGGGCCAGTCCAGTGTTGGCAATCAGGTGCCAACCAATCGAGAGGGACCAGCATTTCCATGGTGAAAACCACAAGCTCAACATATAGTTTGTTTGTTTATCCTTCCACACTTGTTTGGAAATGCGTCATGGGGATGGATGCTATGCATCGAGCGCCTCACTGCCTGAAGTGAGGCATCCGTGATCTTTGGTGGTCAAAAATGTGTTTGCAGCCCCTATGCATCAACTCAACAAACTGCCCACCAGTTCTTCTACCACAAGTCTTATCTTCTAACAAAAAGGGCCCTGAGGTATACCATGTATATGTGATTCTGCAGCAACTTGTTCAAGATTGGTTTTGCTCCTGACTCTAGCGTTGTTTGTCGGCATGACGACATCCCAGATGACCCAAATAGTAGTTGATGATGAGTTGATGGAGTATGAACCTGGGCAACAATCCAATGGCCTCTTCCACAAGAGGGCTCGCGTGAAGTCCCCACAGAAGTTTCAAGTGATCCATGACATGAACCGGCCCCGGTCGCAAAGCCTCTGCCTTGTGAAGAGTGGTCCAGCTGGAAACGCTCCACCTGTGGAGACAGAGCCGGATGACCAACTCCCATCGCCGCAGATTGATTCTCAGTGGAGGCTGGAGAGCCTCAGAGGAAATTATGGCGCATAGGGGAATCTGATCCAAAATTGGGTTTAGAATGGGTATTGGAATCTGGTCCGTATAAAAACCACACCAGTGATTGGTTTTGTGCATGGGGGCAAGCTTGAACATTGCTCAGGAAGCCAGCAACTCCAAGTCCTCATGGACGTTGCGGCCCACCATCTCCTGTTCCCATGGATTCACGGGCCACAGAGATTGATGAGGCTGACAGCCTTGAATTGAGTGAAAGGCTCAATGCTGCTTTGGGTGATCCCGCTCCAGTTGATCCCGAGCCAGGTGTTCTTGTGCGGAAAAGGCTTTTTGATGCTGGTGCTTTGGTGGATGACGCTCCTCCTCCCCCTAGCGGTGAGTTTGTCCGAAAGTATTTGCACGATCGCACAGATTTGAGCAACGACTGGATTCCTGCGCCACCTGTTCCTGAGCCAGTTGTTCCTCCCAGTCAACCAGCTCAACCGGATGCCGAGCCTGATGCAACCAATGATCTGGATGATGAACCTGGCGAAAAAGCAACATCATACAAGACCAGCGACAAGCACCGTGAGAACAGTCGCGCTTGGCACAAAACATGGGTGAAGAAAGGGGTTCGCAGGGAGGCGGCCCCACAAGAACCTCATGATGGTGATGTTGGACCTCATCATGATGTTGGTGGTGGTGATTCCAACCGTGAGCGACCCCTCACCCTGACCCAGGCAAAGGACAAGTTCATTTCTGAGTGGATTAAAACATGCGGAATGGCCGCATCAAATGACCGACGTGTTGCTGCCATCAAAGCTTGGATGGAAAGCGACACCCGTGCCAATTACTTGGCCAGCCGTGCTGGCGTCCAGAAGTGATTGATGTGTACCCATAATTGATGCGCCCGAGTATGTGTTTGAACAATGTTTTAAAGTTTTGTCTTGTTTGGGCGGATCTCATGTTGTGTTCAACGAAATGGATTCTGGCACTGCGAGTTAGTTTGGGAAGCTTTGCCAAGGGGATTGGCTTATGCTTGTTTGAAAAGATGCCTGAGTTGGAACATGGGTTACCTGTGAATCGGGAACCATGGGTTTTGGGTTGCCTGGCACCCTGCCTCCTTCACCCCCGGTCTGAGGCCGCACCTTCACAGAAGGAGGAAGCAGGCACGCCATGGCCTAAGTAAGCTTTGTGAAGCCTCCAACCTAGAAGCCATGGCCTCCACACTCAACTTTGATGGCCTCTGCTATCGATGGCCTCAACTTTAAGAGGCATGGCCAGCGATGGCCTCCAACCTAATAGCAAGGTGTCCAATAGCAATGGCCTCCAGCCTACATCAATGGCCTCCAACCTGTCGATGGCCACCAACTTATTGATGGCCTCCAATCTATTGGCCTCCAATCTATCGATGGCCTCCAACCTACAAATGGTCTCCAACCTACAGATGGCCTCCAACCTACAAGAGATGGCGTGCGCCCAAGCTCGCCAACGGCTCTAAGGTGGTGACTGGCCTTTACAGCCATTGCCAGGGGGGATGCGGTGGGCGGTTCTACTATTCGACCTATATATATATATTCTATCCTACCTATTCCACTTATTCTATTCTACCTACCTCTGTCTGTGATTGTCATGTGCTCCTCTTGTTTGTATATATCCTGGAAATGTATCATTGTACAAACTGAAGACAACGGTATGTACACATATGTACACATGAAGCCATAAAGATAGGCAGGCAGGCGCTCAAAGGTGATGATGGCACAAAACAGTTTTCATGTTAGGTTTCCAAACAGTGGAGTTTGGTGGTCGGCGTACTCTTATACAGAAAGAAACCGGAGCATCTTCCAAAAAAGTGCTTTCCAGAAAAGTGCTTTGCAAACGTTGAGAGCTGCTTTCTCTTGAGCCAATTTTTGCAAACATTGAGAGCTGCTTTGCTGTTTTCACTGTGGCCATGCATGGTGACACGGTTCCTGTGGCATGGTTGGTAGTGGAGCTTTCAGCCCCAGATGGCATTAATCCAACCTCAGTTGCCACTAATGTAACTTTTGTGAGTTTTCATGCCATGTCTTTGTTCATGGACATGGGATGTGTTTATATGAGTTTTCATGCCATGTTTTGCGCATGAACTTGCGTAGTACTCATGAGTTTACATGTCATGACATGTCATGAAGGTTCATTAACCTATAACATATACTCTTTATATATGATTTCCCTTTCCACTGTACTTTGGATCTCACCAAGGTCCTGCATTTCAAAGTTTGCCCGGGAGATACAACTTCACTTGTCTACCTTCCAGAGCAGTCATGGATTGGAATACTGGACGCCAAAGTTTCACAGCTGCTTGCATTTACCGTCCATGTGGAGAAAACATCAAATGCTCCTGGCATGCTTCTGCCAGGAGAGGAAGCACCGCATGGTGAAGCGCATAGTGAACCAAGTGAACAACCCTGCCCGGTCATTTGAAAAGAGCGTCATGCAGGACACGACTCTGAGACAGTTCGAGATGATGGATGACGAGGTTTCGATTCCACGCGCGTGGCCATGTTTGTTGGAAGCGCAGCCGGCTTCATCAAAGATCTCTGACATGATTTCGATGGCCCTTCAGCTTCCTGCAAATGTTGATGTCAAGTCTTCACGAAGGGGCATCACGGGCGGCTCTTCTGAGGTGGCAGTTGGCGATGTAGTGGTCTTCCTTGAGGCCAGGGTCGACCGCAAACACGTTGGCTCTGTCAAGTGGCTCTGCCAGATTGAGGACACATGCATGGCATGCCTCGACGTGTGGGAGCATGTGGCGAAGTCTCTGTACAGAGTGGTCGACAACTGCCAACTTGTGCCTCTAGCATCTGTCACAGACACGTGCATGTACAGCATCAAGGAAGGGGGAGCGCTCGTGATCTGGTGAAAATAGGGTTTCTGCGTCAAGCTGTCAACATGTTCATGGGGCTCACATGACATGCAGTCAACATGGTCACGAGGCCCACATGACATGCACGAACACGTTCATGAGGCCCACATGACATGCAGTCAACGCGTTCAGGGGATCATATCTGACATGCACTGTCCCCTCGCAGGTGACGCCAGCAGCTGCCGTGCCCAGGAGGGAAGAGCGGCTCACACAGGGTTGGAACCCTTTTGGGGAAACACTTAGGACACTTACTAACTGTTCTAAGTGCACATAGCTAAGTGCGCTAAGTGTTTTCGTATGTGTTGTATATGATTAGTATGTATGCTAAGTGTTTACTAACCACGGTGGACCTTTAAGTATGTGTGAAGTCGGTCGGGGGTCGGGGGGGGTGGCCCGAGAAAGGTATACGTAAACTCTTGGAGGTGATGTTTTAGTGATTTTGGAGCGGGTGGTGATGCAAGAGTGCATTTTTTGCTTTTGCATGGTTACCTATGCGTGGGCAGAACAAGACATGAAGCAGATTTGACACGCGGCCGCAAGCGGCTGCGCGAGCTCATTTGATTGCTTCGACGCGCAGTTGTCGAGAAAGGGAAGCGCTGGCTTTCGTTTTGCAGCTTCTCAGGTGTGATGATGTGGCCGTGGGCCAATCATTCCATTAGATCTCCCCCCACCCCACCCCCCACCCCAACCCACCCGGATGTAAGATACGCAATGCATATGAACCGGCCATTACATTTGGCTCAAGGTACTGATTGTGCGATGCAAAAGCCGCCGCTCGCCTTCGCTCGCACCGCTATTGTGATCTTGCTACGTTGTAAGATCCCCACCCCCTTAACCCTCAAAAATGGGGGGACCTCAAAAAATGTAAGTTACATTTTCGGGGGGGGGGATAGTTGTAGGTTACCCCCCCCTACGTGGTGTGGTGTTGAGAGTGAGAGAGTGAGCATCTGAGAGCACAAAGTAGTGGCAGGCGCGCGAAATCTGCACTTCGAGGTTCACCAAGCGCTGTACACTGTACCTGCCACGAAATCTGCACTTCGAGGTTCACCATGCACTGTGCCTGCCACGAAATCTGCACTTCGAGGTTCGCAAAGTGCTGTGCCTGCTACGGAATCTGCACTTCGAGGTTCACCAATTGCTGTGCCTGCCACGATATCTGCACTTCGAGGATCACAACGTGCTGCACCTGTCACGAAATCTGCACCTCAAGGTTCACCAAGTGCTGCGCCTGCCACGAAATCTGCACTTCGAGGTTCACCAAGTGCTGCGCCTGCCACGAAATCTGCACTTCGAGGTTGACAAACTCCTGTACCTGTCACGAAATCTGCACTTCGAGGTTCACAAAAAGTGCTGCACCTGCCACGAAATCTGTACATCGATGTACATCGAGGGTCACAGAGTGCTGCGCCTGATTCGAAATCTGCAAACGAGCCACACGTCCAAAAGTCCTGTCCACTGCACCGGTCACGAAATCTGAGCTCCTCGACGATCACCACCATGTCCAAAGTGCTGCACCTGCCACGAAAAGTGCATTTCTAAGTAAAGCAGCTCCGATCCCTTGCACCTGTCACGAAAAGTCGACTTTGGAGCACCAAAAACACGAGGTTTCCCTTGCGCCTGCCACGAAAAGTGATCACCATGCACGAAAATGCGCACGGCACCACAACGAGAGCGCAGGCAGTCGTGAGAAGCCCAGATTCTGCGAGCCTGCGCAGTCATGAATGTACTGTAAATAGCAGCGAATTAGCCGTTCACGGCCGCGCGCTTCAGCGATCTAAGCCCCAGCTGCGCCCCAGCTGCTTTTCTACTATCGTAAGAGCCCCTCAGTGTGCCCACACTGTTTGGGGAAAAAAGTTGTGGTCAGTTTCGCGCAAGTGATGTGATTTTTTTTGTCGCAAGTGAGTGGTGGACCATTGATCAATGGTACCGGAAGGATCTTCTCATATGCCGCAAGGGGCCGCTGGGACTTCTTCCGCGCGATCCTTTGCGGAGTGGCGAGGACCGGTCGGCGCTTGCACCACGCGCACGCGAGGTTCAGGAACTGAAGCCTTCACGAATGGGCCTGAGCCTGTTGCCGCAGGTTGAAAGAATAACGTGCCAGTAGCCTCAGGTCCCGCGCGATCCAAGGCAAGGTAGTCTCGAGGGAGCAATCTGACGCCCAGCAATTGAGATTCCGAGCATTTTTGATGCGGAGTCCATCGGCTACCACCTTTTTTGCTCTCCAAACGCTCGCGGAAGACATTCCAACGTGCAATAGGGGTGTAACACATGAAATGATTGCACCTCCTACCACCTGCAGATTAACATAGACCATGGTTTTCAGGTTCCATGTTAGTCTGCAGGCGGGGGTAATTGTTCCTAAGAACCCCAGGCAACCCCACATGTGCACGCATCACGCAGCACTCGATGTCAGCGCAACAGCCTAGCACTGGCGCGGCATGTGAGCCACCCCAGGCGCAGTGGACCTTGCGTTTTTGCAAGAAATGCTCATTCCAGCACCACCCAAAGCTAGGCCTTGCATGCTCTTTGGGTGGTGCTGGTATGGAGTCACTGTCAGCCTTAAGCAGCAAGCAGCCTTAGACGCACGCAACTCTGGGTTGTGGAGTCCTCGATTCTCCTCGGCCGCTTCCGAAGGCTTGCTCAGGAGGCCGAAGGAACGGAAGCCCGTAAAATCACCAGTTCTGCCAGTCAAAGACTGGGCGAAGAGCAAAGACTGAAAGAGCGAACGGATGAGAGAGAAGGAAAACATCGAAATGCCACAGGAAGAAATACCAGGAAGATCCTGGAAAGACATATCATGCTAAAAAATGCTAGGTCACTGGCTGGACATGCTGAAAAACTGAAACGTCGTGGACTGGGAGGTGGCCCTGAGGCCATCGAAGTAACAATTCAACGGCACGATTTCCGACTTCGACCGTGGTCGACGCATGTTGAGTGGAATCTTGGGCGTTCAAGAAAAAGTAGCAGGTGAACTACCCCACAGCACCCCACAATCACTGGGGGAGCTTGGGTATTGACTTTTCAATGTGAAGCGTTTCTTCAAGATCATGAGCGTTGACGCGGGAGGGAGGCTATACCGTTACCTCATATTTGTTGTGAAGAGAAATTGCACTGTTTGCAAGCATTTGTACTAGTCAGTAGTGTTTCAGAACTACTATGAACCATTTGGTCAACACTTTTGAACGTTACTTAACTGAATTTAACTGGTGAAATCTGCCAACTCCTTCGCAATATATCAACAAGTCTGTTGTGAATAACCATGAATAGCCCAACCATGTTGACCAAAAGGTAGGGTGCATTTCAACGAGCTCATCGATCAAACTGTGTCCAAGAATGTGTTCAAGGCCCTGGGCAAGAATCCAATTGTTTGGAACATGTTCGTCATCCAGTGGTTTGTTGGTCATATCGTGGAAAGTTTGCTACAGGAAGGCTCAATCCAATCGTTTTGGAACAACCAGTTTTGTTGGTCCACCACTGAGTTGTAATCACTTACTGTAAGATTTTAAGCCCGTTCACAGCATGTGCATGTAACTTGGCTGGTGACCCAGACCCTGAATGGCTTATGTATATAACTCGCATATATTCGCGTCCTTTCCTTTACCCATTACAAATGACCTGATACGATCCATGTTCATGGTGGCTGCGCCTCTTTGCACAGTCATCTATTAGTCTATGAGGGCGTGGCAGTGAGAAGTGAGAAGTACCCTCGCGGGGGCCACAAAGGAGAGCGTGAACACTGCCGAGTAGATGTTGTTTGGTGTTTTGGGAAGTGTTATTTTTGGGTGGTTTTGTAAGGATTTTTGCACACGTTTTGCTGGCGTTTGTTGATGTTGGTTGCACAACATGGTCAACGACGTGTAGATATGGGTTGGGTGGGGGTGAATGACGTTCGATTGCAAGTGCATCTATATAAGGTGAAGCTACATGCACACACGCGTTGGAAGATTGGGGTTTTGGGGGGTGAGGGGGTTGGGTAGTCAATGACGTTCGATTGCAAAGGCATCCAAGATGAAGCTGTATGCACGCCGCACGCCAAGTACATGTACAGTATGAAGGGTACTCACCAAAGAGTCTTTGTACAGTGCAATCGGCCACCTGCGCCGCAGACTTTGCAAAAGTTGAGTAATTGGTCACATAGTGTTGATTATATAAACAAACTCGATATGACCTGATGTGCAAGACCTGTTTCGGGAAGAATAAGTGATGGTCAGTAGGTGATTTTGTACTAGGTCTCGCACCTATTGTCAGAGAAAGGGTATCGGTATGGTATGAGATTGTGATTGTAGGGATCAGTACGTAAAACACATCCAAGAACAACACCCTGCAAATATGCGAAATAAAACGGATCGTTGTGAGAGGTGTGATACCACAGGTTTTGATAGTAGTTCTCAGTAGTTTTCATATCATTGCTTTGTGTTTGGCGGATTTAAGCCACTCAACATCAAGCTTTTTTTGGGAGACTGTTTGGCACAGATCCCAGAAACTGATTTGGTGCTGTTATGTCCACCAGTTAGCTAATTAATGTGTATGGGAGCATGTGAAAAGAAAACAACGCAAAACTGCGAACCATTTTCCTTGTGAATCATAGTCAGTATGTAACATCACATGCATCATGAAGACCTGTCGCAGCCCTTTTGAGTATCAAGAAAAGGTGCGTATGGTAGCGGAGCTGAAGGAGGTAACCCCTTTGGAGCTCTGATTGAAAAGCCCCTAGGTCACTGGGATCCCGGGTGCGTGTTCGAGCCATAGATTTGGGGCCTTTGGAACCCAAGCAGCTGAACTGGTGAACATATAATTGTTGTGAGCAACACTGTACCCAGCACATTGTATCGAGGAGACATTGGCACAAGGAAATGATGGATGAAGTCAGAGATATCCTTCAAACAATAGCACAGAGTACACTTGCAACAACATCAGTAGCTGAGGCAGTGAGGAAAGCAGTTGAGGACAAGAGGTCATCAACAACAGAATGGTCAAAATTGATAGCAAAGCCCAGCATCTTTCACTACAAGTCACAGGATGAAGAGGTCAAGGCACTTAAAGAGTGGCCATGGGTCTTTGAGAAGTGTTTGATGGCAGTTGATGACGGCGACGTGAAGGACTTGAAGGAAATTCGTGAGAAGCCAACTGAAAGCTTTGATTGGGACTTGGCAACATCAGAGGAGAAGATCAGGTCCATCAAGCTCTATGGATTGTTAGCTTCATTGATGAGAGGAAGGGCACTGCAATTGATGAAAGCTGTGGGGGACACCCATGGATTTGATGCCTGGAGGAGTTTGAGTAAAGCTTTAAAGCCAACCTCAAAGGCAAGAGGCTTAGCATTTTTGGGAGCAGCCACTGCTTGGCCAGCATGTTCAATGAACAGTGCACTACAACCTCAACTCGTGAAGCTTGAAGTAGTATTCGACGAGACTGTCAAGGCAGGGAAAACAATTCAGGAAGAGTTGGAATCTGCTGCTCTTTTGAGATGTGTAGGTGGACAACTCAAATCTTACTTGAACTTGACAATTGGCAACAATGTTCAATACTCAACTTTTGAGGGAACAAGTGTTGCAATGGGATCGCTCTCAGCAGAAGAAGTAGCAGTACAGACTATCAAGGGCCTATGCCAATGGAGGTTGGTCGAGTTCAAGATGCCAAAGGAAAAGCTAAGAAGGGCAAGGAAAGAAAGGACAAGGAGATCAGAAAGGGAAGGAAGTTGATCACAAGGGCAAAGGTAAAGGCAAAGACCAAAAAGACAAAGGTGTGGCAACATGCTACACTTGTGGAAAACCTGAAGATGTATATAGATTGTGTGTAACTAGGAAGTTTCAATGGAAATCAATAGGAAACAAAAGGCCTTGAACGCGAAATCAAGAGGAATCAAAAGGAAGTCAATAGGAACCAAAAGGAGTTTCAACGGAAATCACTAGGACTTCAAAAGGAAATCCATAGGTCTCAAAGGAAAACTAGCATTTTAACTGCGGAAGGAAATAGATTAATCATTCAATCACCTGCAGACCGCATAACATAGAACATGCACCATGACGATACCAACCTGAAGATGTATATACAGGGAGTTTAGATTTTCTGTGCAAATCAGAAGGAAACGATCAGACTTTAAATGGAGACCAATAGGAATCAACAGGGTTTTTAAAGGGAACCAATAGGAATGAAAAGGGTTTATGTAAAAGGAAAACAACAGGAGTTAGAAGGAAACCAATAGGAATCCAAAAGGACATCAATAGGAATCAAAAAGAATAATCAAGGAAACCAATAGCAATCAAAAGGAGTTTGACATTGATCAGAAATCAATCAGAAACAAGGTGCGTTTTAAACGCAAATCATTAAGAAGGAAATAAGCAGGAATCAATCAAAACTTGAAAGAATATCTTTCGGAGTTTGCTTAAAGGGTTGAAGTCCTTCAATCACCTTCCGCACATGCACCAGAACCATACCAACCTGAGAATTTGTACAAGGTGTGTATACATATACATATGTATGATTTTGAAGGCAAAGCAAAACGGAAATCAATAGGAACCAAAACGAATTTACAAGGAAATCAATAGGAAAGGACGCCCATAGTATAGGAATCAACAAGAGTTCAAAAGTTAACCACAAGGAATCAAAGTAATTTGAAAGGAAAATCATTATAGTGGACCCCTAGCACTTAGAATATGACCAAAAGGATTTTTTGATTTGGTCCGTATGTCCCAAGGTCACTTGTCCATTTGTCCGCGGACGTGCAGATAGAATTTCCACACATCCGCATAGAATATGCGCACCACACTTAGAATATATGCAGCGTGTGTTAATCCAATCACACTTGCCTCAAGAGAGATGTGCAACATATCCAGATAGCATATTCCACACGCAGATAGAATATCCACACATCCACATAGAATGTGCGCACCCCACTTAGAATATATGCGGCGTGTGCCAGTCAATCACACTTGCCTCAAGGGAGATGTGCAACATATTCAGATAGCATATTCCACATGCAGATAGAATATTCACACATCCACATAGAATGTGCCACACTGAGTATGTATGCGGCTTGTGCCAATCCAATCACACTTGCCTCAAAGGAGATGGGCAACATATCCAAATAGCATATTCCACACTCTGATAGAATATCCACACATCCACATAGAATGTGCACACCACACTGAGG
>CAXAMN010006803.1:33581-43841 GCA_963970005.1 Durusdinium trenchii
CCAACAGAGGCAGCACCTGATCATGAGCAAGTGCAGGCACCGGCAGCGCCAACAGAGCCAGCAGCAGAAGGACTCCAGGAGCCAGCAAACCATCAGCCAGAAGCAAACAACGCTGCGGTTGAAAAGTGCTTGGCTCTTTCACTTCCACAAGAACTTATTTGCAAGTTGCTTGCCACTGGAAGCATTGTCTCCTTTACCAACGTCTCCTTTATCGTGAAATGGAAGCATCGTGTGCAAGCAGATTCTTTGGTTTGCTTTGTGGAGAAGAGCAAGGTGTTAGGTACAGCAAGGCTGGTGTCCATTGATGATATCTGCACTATTGCAGCTTTGAGAACACATGCATCCTTCAAGGATGCCTCAGAACCAGCGAAGCAGTCCTGGCGCGACTATATCCTGAAGGAGAAGAAGAAACTCTTCTCTTGGACTTTCAACAGGATCCAGCGGCTTGAGAAGCCTTTGCAACTCAAAACATCGGCTGGGTCCAAGCTTGGACGTGCACACTGGGTAGATTTGGACACGCTGCAGCCGCATCAGGACTTTGCCGTCGAGCTAGACCTTTGTTCTACTTGTGAGCATTTTGTCAATCAGCTCTCAAAGCAAGACCGGGCACAACTTCAACAAAGACTCCAAAAGCTCGATGGTCATTGCATCTCAGTAGGCAGCAGCTGCAGTGGTACAGATGTTTGCATGTGCGTTGTGAAGGCTACTGTGAAAAAGCTTAATGAACTGTTTGCGGTGAACATTGGAGTGAAGCACTCCTTCAGCGTTGAGATTGACCCTGTGAAGCGAGATTTCATCAAGGCAGCACACACTCCGGCAGGCACCAAGCCAAGCTTTCACCTGTTCGAAGATGTCAAGGTGTTCTATGACAAGCGTGGCTACTGCTTCACTTGCGAGTGTGAACATGAGGTCCCAGTTGAAGTTGACGCTCTCATTGTCGGACCAAGTTGCACAAGCATTTCCAAGGAGAACCGCGAGAGAGAGTCCTACCCTGGTTGCTACTCTTCGGGGGACGGGAGCTCTGGCTACACGTACTCTTATGGTGTCGTGGAAGCAATCAAGTGCACCAACCCGGCAGTTCTCTTCTTTGAAAATGTGCTGGGTGTTGCTGAGTACTCCACCGACAAGAAGTCGTGCAAAAAGATTGATCCTCCTGTGAAGGCAAGGGTGCGCAGATTGTCTCAATATTCACGTTGAAGTGTTGCTGCTTGGGTTTGTGGCAGCTCATGTTTGGTGCAAGTTCCTTTCACATATTTTGTTTCACATATTTATATAAACAGTATATGTTATACTTTAATATATTTTATATATATACACACAATGTCACTAATATAACATATATATATATATACATATGCTGAGTCTCTGCCTGTGCCTGCCGTCAGAATATGATACCTGCCAGGTTATGGAAGAAGACATGGCCCAGCTTGGGTACATCATGGAATATACCAAGGTGGATACACAACGGTTCTTGCTCCGGCAACGCCGGAATCGCGTGTATGCTACAGCAGATGTGTCAACAGGACAATGCCAGCAGGACTACGCGGCAAAGATGCGCGCCACTTTGGCTTCATTGGAATCAGATATGACTTGCCCAAGCAGCCACTGGAGAATGAGAGAGTGTTAGGCAAGTTGCAAGAGGCATTAGCTCAGGCGGCCCTGAATGGTCGAGGAGACAATGTGTTCCTGGACACCTCAACATCAGCAAGTAGACATCCAGAGTATGCCATTGATGTGCTGACTTGCGTGAAGCCAAGTCATTCGATATATTCCCATGGGCTTGGCAGGTTTGTGAGCACCAAGGAGATGTTCTTGGCCCAAGGGCTTTTCCCAGATAACTGTGAGTGTCCAAATGTTGTGCACGAGATGATAGCCAGAGAGTCCGATGCGCAGAAACTTGCGGGAAACGCAATGTCATCAACATGCCTTCAGGCCAAGCTTCTCTCATCACTGGTTCATAGCCACGGTTGGATGTGCTTGCAGCCAGGTTCTGAAGCTACAGATTTGCCGTCAGTGGATCCAATCGAAGCGGGAGTTGTGACAGGAACAGATTCTGATGGACAGACTTCGGGTGGCAAGGCGACCCAGCGTTCTTCTACAATATCAGAATATCCCATGAGGTCCTCTTCATCTCAGTCTCTTCCACCCAGTCCTGTGAAAGTTTATCAACAAGAGCTAGCAAACTTTCACGCCACCCCTGGAACCACCAGTGGTACAAAGCGCCCTGCCGCTGAGATGTCAAACAGCCAATGCGCGCAGGCACAGAACAAGGCAGTAGTGCTGAGGAGACTCCGTCAGAAGTCATCGCCTGCGGAGGCCATGAGGCCATTGGAAAATATCCAAGGTCTTGAGCAGTTGCGTGCGCAGAATGTCCAAAGGAAGAGGAAGCTGCAAGCTGATTGTGGCGGGCACCAGCCAAAACGGCGCAAATATGAGATGAAAGCCAAGGTTGCTAGAGAGGGCAAGCGACCTTCGATCACCATCTGGTCCAAGGTCAAACTCTTTGAGGTTTCTTGTCAAAACTTGTTTTGGAGATCTGAGTATGTTTTCCACGTTGGATCTTGTGATATGTCGCCTTTAGGTTCCCTTTTAAAAAGGCTATCAAGTCAATGCACTTAGAATATGGATTCAATGCACTGAGGAGTACGAGGCACTGTGCAATGATCCGAGCATCCCACATCCTGAGAAGCACATGTTGTCTACATCTCGCCGAGCAGGAGCTTTTCAAGGATGCTTCAGTGAGAGCAAGTGGGGCAAACAAAGGAGACTGCAAAAATGGGATGAACTTGTGAAGTGGGCCCCCAAGATTGCAAAGGAGTATAGCGAAGTGCCCAATCATTTGCGGGAGGTCCTGGGCATTGATGCTCGCAAGTGGGCTGGCAGCAAATTCGCGAACAAAAATATTCACGCGATACCAGACCCTTTAGGCGTTGCATTGGAGAACCATGGAGAACCTCATCATGGACAGGATGTCTCTTGGAGAAGAGATCTCTATGAAATATGTGGAGAATGTCTTGGTCCACCTGATTACTGTGTGGAACGAGAAGATTTCATCTCTTCGAGAAGAGGTCAGGCAAACGATGAGCAGAGAGATTTTGCAGCGAGAAGAAAAACTTGTGGATCAGCGTGGCAGTGCGGGGAGCGTAGATCTCACTTCTGATGTTGATGGAATGAAGGAAGTCATGAGCATGCTCGAGTTCTGCAATGTCAGTTCGCAGCCAAAAGCCATTGGGATGCTAGGTGATTAATAACAACAGTTGATATATATATATGTGTGTGTGAGCAATAATGAAAAGGGGTTCTTCTCTCTATATATACACTTATATATATATAAAAAGGTTTCAATTTCCACTAAAAAACAAAATAAACTATATATCACTGAAAGCAAATCCAAAAACCCAGAGAAGGGTGTATACATATACATATATATATACTCTCCCAAGTTAAACATAGAACTTCAGAACGTGTTTTTCTTTTGGACCTTGGTGGATTTCAAGATCCCCTGCGCCAGCCGAGGAAATGCGTGAGCCGGCTTTGTCGCAAGCTGGGTGTGCGAATAGCAGCGGTGAGCAAGCAATCCAAGCACTTAGACTTCAATCACCCTGCAATGCAGGCACTCCGATCATGGATGGCAAAGTGCACCGACACACATCAGGTGGATCACCGCTTGATCTGTAACTTTGATCAGGTTTGGAGCACGTTCTATGCTGGGCCGCGCAGTACTGTCTACAAACATGATTCAAAGCGAGGTGTACATGTTGAGCCAAACCACAACCGCCCTTCTGTGCAGAAGTTGATCTCCAGTATCAGGCACGCTTTGAATCTGCAAGACACGGACGGTGTCGAGGGCAGTGAGCGGGAGGTGTGCAAACAGGTTTCTCTCAATGCTGCAGGGAACCTCAACCCCGTTGACTACCATCGAGAGTCGCGCACACTCACGACACTTAGCTGGAGTGGCGGGTCTATGGGCCGCGCCTACATAACACTAACTCCTGGTGCAATGTGAAGACCTTAGTGTATGTTATGAGTCTTATGTGTCTTATGAGTCAATGTATGACAATGCTGTTTATTTCTTGCAGATGCCTGTTCGAGAAATATCTCGTTGACTTTCCATGGCTTCATCTTCAGAGTTTTCATTCTATCCTTGGTTGCTTCATACTTCATGCTGTTCTTGGTTGTTTGTCAGGTCAGATGATGTGATTCGGACCTTGAACACCCAGCTATCCAACACTTTGCAGATTTCCACGAAGCATGCTGGCACTTCCCACATGTGGAGGAGCTCTACTTTGGGGGAGTACTTTGAATGCTTGGGTGTTGAGATTCGGCGGCAACGCATGAAGTACAACTTGACAGCTGATTCTCGTGGTGTGGTCCTGATGGACAAGGCTCCTCAACATGGTAACGCCACCTTCAAGAAGCTGCGTGAAAGATTTGAACAAACTCACAAGGTGATTTTTCTGCACGGCGGCAGCTATCAGTATGTTCCGGTGCCTGGAGGCCCAACATTTTAGACCAACATATTGTTGTATTCCTTGGCATGTCCAAAAGGATTAACCTGGGGCATGCATACATATATATATATATACATACATAGTAGACACAAGGGGTGCAGGGCCCTTTTAAGTGTGTAGGCCCCTTCTTTATATATATATATACAGTAGGTTAAATGTTCCAGTAGAGGCTATATTGCATATCAAACCTGCAAGTCACTGTCAGGCTTTGGTGCTTGCGGAGCACCAAATGACGGCTGGCACCAATTTTATCATCTTCTAAGACGGTCAGCCATGAAGCCTCAGGTTGGCATGGGTGACAACCAGCATCTTCGTAAAGCAATGGCCAAGATCTCCCTCTCAGTGGATGGGAACCCGAGATTTGAGTCACTTTGAAAAGACAAAGCATTGTGGATCAGGATGATCTAAGACACGTATATATATATATATATACAGTAAAAAGTTTTTCTGTTTTGAATTCCATTTAGTTTGCACTCAAACATCTCTGCGCAAGTAAGGTTATCACAAGAAGGCAGTATAAGAGCGGACGCATGGGCCCTACAGCAGCTGGCATCATATCAGAATGGGAAGCTCATTCTATGGGCCTGGATCAGCCGAGGGCTGACTTCCTTGGAGCAAGTTGCTGAGTGGTTCGACGATGGCAATTTGGATGATGCAAAAGACTTCATGAAGAGGACCAAGGGCTCGATGTTGGACCTGTGCCATTTGGATGCTGCGCCAGAAGTGGACACCGACAAGGACAGTGCTCTTGTTTCACTGGCCACGTCAAACACTTTGCAGGGGGAGACTCATACCTGGTGGGCCATCACTGACCCAGAAGATTCACAGCCAACACCAGTGGCTTCGCCCTCTTGGTTCCAGCTACCTATTGATGAGGTTATTCTCACCTGGAAGCGCGAGCATGATGTGTAGGAGACTCGCAAAAGGCAAAGACTTGCATCTGGAAAGGAGAACCTCGCTCCAAAGATGCTTGCAGCTTACAATGGCTGGTTGGAGGAGCCGACCAGGACATTGGTTCTTGACAAGAAAAGGCAGGCTAAAGTTGCCAATGTGAAAGATAAGTCCCACACTCAGCTGCGCAAGACATGCCTAATGCTTGTGGTGCATCCTGCGCTAGACCCTAGCGATCTCTGGATTCAAGCCGGCGATGGAAAGAAATGGAACCTCCAGCTCTTGTCCGGTGATGCACTACCTCCAGCAGATCTACCGCCAGCTGTTGATCATTTTCCAGGCTTCCTTGTTGTGGGTGTGGGTGGGTTTGATGAGTTGGCTTTATATAATATATATATATATTTAGTTTTCATATGTTTTGAATATAGTGTTGCTTGTCACCACGGCTGTAGCCATATTCTAAGTGCATTGACTTGATAGCCTTTTTAAAAGGGAACCTAAAGGCGACATATCCCAATTTTCATATGCCGCTGCCTCCAGTCAGAAAGAGTTCTGGTCACCCACCCGTGCAGGTGAGGTGCCAGCTGAAATGCCGGTGGCCGATGGCTATCTTTCAGATGATGGTTCTGTTCCGGAGGAAGCTCATGCACAGCTGCCAAGCGTGGATTCAGACGGTGATGCTTTTGACCTTGACCCTACCCTTCACAGTGGGTGGATGTTTGTCCATGACTCGGACTCGGAGCCAGAGGTGGATGAAGCAACGCTTGGCACCTCAGATGAACACAAGCGGATCCGAGCCGTTGCAGACCGAGCTGAATATAGGGAACTCTCGGAGCTGGGATTGACTGTGCGGCCGGCGGGGTGCTCCATTGGAGTGCACCCCGGTGGCTTTGTGTGGCGTGCTTGTGCATCAGGCGGTGCTCATCACGGGCGATCATTCGGACCCAAGAGCGGTAGAAGTGCAAAGCAGGCGTTGCTTGCTGTCATTCAATGCATGCTTGTGGATCACACGAATGTGAATCCCAAGGACAGACTGGCGAAGAACCAGCTGTCCAAAGTGCGGGAGGCTATTGCTGCAGAGCCGCCGCATAAGAATTAGAGCAACCAGTAAATATGCATGAACCTTCATCTCCGGCGTCTTTGGGTGGGAAAAGATGCTGAGTTATGTGTGGTCGGTCATTGTACTTAGAATGTACATTCTAACTGTGCTGTCGTTAATGAAAATGCCATATTCTAACTGCAACCAAATGCTCCGGCCATATTCTATGTGCTGGTCGGCCACTATAGGAATTGGATAGTTTTTCAATCACCTGCAGTACATATAACTTGGAACATGCACCGTCACCATACCAACCTGAAGATGTATGTATAGATGGTGTGTGTGTCATATGAATACAACTAGGAAGCCAATAGGAAATCACAAAGGAAATCAGTAGGAATCAAGAATGGGAAATCAATGGGAAATCAAGAGGAGTTTAAAAGGACATCAACAGCAATCACAGATATTTCCTTGGAAAACAACAGACGTTAGTATAACATCAGTCCATCACCTGCAGAACATAAAAAAGAACTATGTATGTATATCTATATATATATTTTTATCTATTTAACCGCCGTTGGCGTGTCATGTGCCGCCGGCCTCCACGTCTGAATGTTGCCGCATGTGTGTAGGGGAGCAACGCATCGTGAGCAAAAAACATGAGAAGGGGAGCTAGACTCAAGGCAGGGGAAGACACAAAGCAAAGAAACGGCAAGGGCTGGCCCTAGAGCAAGGCATAAATTGACTCCGGTGTAAACGGTGTAAACCTCGGTTTGGTGTAAAGGGTGGTTGGTGTAGTTGGTGTAAACCATGGTTTGGTGTAGACCATGTTTTGGTGTAAACGGTGGTTGGTGTAAGCCGTGGCTTGGTGTAAACGGTGGTGTGGTGTAAACGGTGGTTGGTGTAAAGAGTGGTTGGTGTAAACGGTGGCTTGGTGTAAGTGATGGTTGGTGTAAACCGTGGTTGGGTGTACATGGTGGTTGGTGCACATCGTGGGCAAAATGCTTTTAAAGCCATGGCAAAATACTGTGAAGCGCAGGCAAAACACAGGCAACGCGCGTGCAGAACGACGACGACGACGAAGGCAACAACGAAGACAACAGCAACTAACCAACCACCATGTAAAGCGGGGTCGTGGGGGGAGGGGGGATTCAAGTTAGTCGAACCAAAAATCCGCACAGGGGAGCAATCTAAACGATGAACAACTTTAGTATTAGACAAGACAAGTACAAGTACAAGCACACCCACAAGACACGCCTGCAGGCCGGCGGATTTACAGGGTGTATACACATAACCAGGAACCCAATAGGTTTTTAGAAAGCAAATTAATAGAAGTCAAAGACGCTTACAGTACTTGAAGCACTTGCAATAGGTAAAACCTGTCAGCTACCTGCAGAACATAAAACGTAGAACGTGCAACCTGAATATACATATATATATATGTTTTTGGTGTGTACGCATATATATCCAACTAAGAAATCAGTTTGAATACACAAGGAAAAGGACATCAGTACGAATCAGAAGGAATTTGAAGGGACATCCATAGGAATCACAAGGATGTCAATTCAACTCATTAGATTTCAAGAGGACTCTTAAAGGAGATCAATAGTAATGGAAGGGAACTTAAAAGGATATCAATAGGAATCAAAAGGAACTGTTTTCCTAGCATCCTGCGGACGTTCTAAGTTATGTATACTGCATGAGGCCTTGAAGGAACATGTACTCAGAACATCGTGGAACAAATTTAGCAGTGATGTTCTAAGTTCATGTGATGTTTTAAATAGCTGATGTTTTATATAGTGGTTTCTACTATGTTCTAAAATGGATGCTTTTAAGGAAACTTGTCCATGCTCTAAGTTTCACAGCGTCGCTGCTATATATTTCTGAAACTTGTTTCAAGTCGTTACTCTTCTGCAGACATACGTAGAAGCACAGAGGCCAAAAAAAAAAATGGGATACATGTTAGCAGAGCCCCAACTAAAGAAAAGACACTAACTTAGAAACCACCGCTGCTTGACTACAGGCCGGCTTCCATGTTAGCGGTGCAAACTGTGCATTTCCATGGATTTCATTCTGCTTCCATGTTAGGCTTCTTTCCTACATTTTTTAGACCTTTCCCTAACATAGCAGCCAGACATATAGCTTTGCAGTGCCATGTATATAGGCCTTTTTTAGTCCCTGGCTTCCATGTATAAGAGCGGAAGTGTATATAAGGAACCCACGTCTCTTGGCGGCAATCTGTCCAATCTACCAGTTTGCTGTGATGTTCTGGCATGTTACAAAAAAGGGTGTGTTTTCTAATTTTATGGTCGTTTTATTTGCACGTTTCATTTTGTAAATGATTTTTGCTATAAATGCACAACGGCAGATTGCTGGGAGTAGTAAGGGGGATTGTTTTTGTTTGTTCTATTTATGCGTGTTTTTTTTTTGCTTTGTTTTGGTACTACTCACCCAGACATGTTTCCTTTATTTGTGTTTTGGTTTTTCATTTTTTGAAATGATTGGCAGGGTTTGGCTTTATATACGTGGCGAACATAGGTGGTTTTCTCTTTTTTTCTATGTTTGTTTGGTATATTTAGTCATCTAGTAAATTATGTAATCGGCGATCAAATGCTCGCAAATACAGGCTCCACATAGCTCCACACGAGGTTTTGAAACAGTTATGTGGACACCAGATCAAGAACTAAGGTTAAGACTCCAGATGGACCCATCATGTGCTGCAATTGTTGTGTTAATGCTGAGAATATGTTTAGCCACCATGTAGGAAGATTAGCATGATTCTGCTAAATGCAGCAATATACTTGGCTCGTGCAGGTCTGAATGCCTCGCAACAGCTCCAGCAGGGACCCCTGGGGGTGGGTGTTGTCGGGCCAGAAATGGTGTGAGCCTTGATCACGAAAGGTAGCCCTTTAGGGGATACCTTGAGTTTGTCTTGCGAAGCAAGTGTTGGCGCGTCCGGGTCGAATAATTGATCGCTCAATTCAGACCACCCCCTCCCCCCCCCCCCCTTTTTCAATAAATTCCCCCCCCCCAGCCCCCCCCCCCGCCTCCCCCCCACTAAATTCAATTCTCTCCTGGAGAACGTCTTCGTGAGCCTCTCATGATTTCAGGATAGTTGAAACCCTCTTGAACACTCAGAAAGAGTGCATATGAAATTCTATTCACGAAAGGTGTTCCCCGAGGGGATACATACCTAGAGTTTGTTTTGTGAAGCACGTCAATTCTCTCCTGGGGAACGTCTTCGTGAGCCTCTTATGGTTTCAGGATAGTTCAAATCCTATGATGCTCCGATTCAATGCTCACCAATGATCTGAGTCATGGGGCAAGTTTGTTCCCGAAAGCATTGCGAAGGGTTCTTCCGGAAAATCTCTTGAACACTGACACATCTACACTTACACTTACACACTGACACTTCCACACTTGCACTTGAACACTGACATTTCTACACGTACAGTTGGACACTTACGCTTCCACACTTACACTTGAACACTGACACTTCTATACGTATCCCAGTGTAAGTGGAAGAGTGAAAGCATCCAACGGCAAGTATCCAAGTGCAAAAGTAAAACTTGCACGGGAGATGTCCTAATGAGTATGCAAGTGTGAGTATGGAAAACTTGCACGGGAGATGTCCTAATGAAAAACATTTCCCCATTTCATAAATTCTCTCTTAAAGGCGGAGGGTGGGACGAACAGCGTCAACCGAAAATGTAACCCTCTGCGGAGATCGTGCGTGTCGAGTGCGCGAAATGCAGGCGAGAGTGCGATTGGTCCGGTGTGCGCGCAACCCTCTGCGGAGATCGTGCGTGTCGAGTGCGC
>CAXAMN010006803.1:43851-77093 GCA_963970005.1 Durusdinium trenchii
CCGGTGTGCGCGCAACCCTCTGCGGAGATCGTGCGTGTCGAGTGCGCGAAATGCAGGCGAGAGTGCGATCTGTCCCGTGTGCGTGCAACCCTTTGCGGAGATCGCGCGTGGTCGAGAGTCCAATAGAGGTCGCTGCGACCGGTCCGCGTGAGTTTCAGCACAAAATTCGGGCGCGTGCTGGGATCGAGCTCCCCCAAATTTATTCGACGCACGCACTCCTCAAGACAGGACCCATCTTTAAATTTGGCAGAAACGTTGGTCTGCAAGAACTCAATCTTGGGCTTTCAGCACAAAATTTGGGTGCGTGCTGGGATCGAGCTCCCCCAAATCTATTTGACACACGCACTCCTCAAGACAGGATCCATCTTTAAATTTGGCAGAAACGTTGGTCTGCAAGAACTCAATCTTGTGCATTGGAATGCGGTGGAGCCCATTGACCAAATCCAGGGCAATTGCCCTTGGCGGAAGGACAACAAGGACGTTGCTAGACATATTTTCGGGGAATCTTTTCCGTATACACAGGCTAGTCGCGAGCTGAGCAGAGAGAGCACGCGAAGATATAGGCAATGGCTGCTGCGTGTCACCTGAAGCTACTTGGGCACGTTTTTGTTTTTGGGACAGTCGGTGAGAAAATGACCAGAATAGTGGTTGGTGAACTACATCTCAAGTGAAGAAAACGTTACCTGGAGAGCGGTGTGGCTGCCATGCATTTGTGCATTTTGCATAGCTTACCTTTTGGTGCTCAAAGTGAGATTGCACAAGTCTCCATAGAACTTGGGCCAGCTAGCACCAGATCGTAGCCAGGAACATAAAGCAAGTCAACAGCAATGGAGAATGTACTTGCAAGAAGTTTCAACACACCCCATAAGCTTCTCGTAAATATCGTTCACTATATCTACAGTGAAGACCTTCACCAGCAGCAGACAGAGACTCATACACACACAGACAGGGACTCATACACACACATCACACACAGAGACCCACGCACTGCCTCAACTTACTCGGACACACACACAGACAGAGACTCATACACACACAGACAAAGATACACACATACAGAGACCCACACACTGCCTCAACTCACTCGACTTAACACTTCACACTGAACACTTAACAGATAACTCACACTCTGTTTTCCTACGTGATGAAAAATGTTTTCGGGCCACTCGTCGTCTAGTTTTCCTATCAATCTTTTTGAACATTTCGAGAGCATATGTTTGAACATCATAGAGTGCGTAGGAAATTATATTTACGAAAGGTCGCCTCCGAGGGGATAAATCACCATGTCGAACATTGCATTTTTGTTCCTGCCTCTCGCGTTCTTTTCTCTTCCCGCTGTCCTACCTTTCGTGTCTCCCTCCTCTCAAGTAAACTTCAGCTTGATCATATATAGAGGGCGAAGAGAAGAGGGAGTGAAAAAGTGAGAAACAGAAAAGGCCAGAGGACACACAGGCGGGTCACCGCTTTCTCAATGTCCTCAAGGCCGTGCTGCATCCTTTTTTGGAGCCTCCCATTTACCATCTACCATCCTCACAGGGTTGAGTTGCATTGCTGCTTACTGTTAAAAACCTCATGGACTCTTGCAAGTGAGTATTGCCACTAAAGCCAAGCCACATGTTTTTCATGGCTGCAGTTGACCATAGTTGACCTCATTTCCCTCCATTCCAAAGCTGACATCACCTTGGTTTTGGGAGACATTTGTGCTCCCTGGACGTTGACGTTCTTGCATCGCACGATGGGCAAGAAAAAATGGGAACAAAACAAAACAATTGTGAAGAAACCTATGCGTCCACTACGACTTGGTGTCCATGGTGAAGTGATGATCCCGCCTTTGGGGGACGGGGGTTGTTGCAGCACTTGTCGCGCTGCTGCGGAGGATGCTCTAGTCTGAGCAGCTGGCGATCGCACTTGACGCAGTGCCATTTTGAAGGCTCCGTTGAAAATAAGAACATGAACCGGAGAAGAACAGAAAGAGAAAGAGAGATAGAGAGAAAGAGAGGTCTTTCTGGGGGGTTGAAAAAAGACTGACTCCGACAGCCAGCGTGCTGCATCCGTCGGTTCGAAGCTTCGGTTTGAAGCGAGGAAAGAACCCACAGCTGCTAGCCATGCCACATGTCTCAACGGGCGAACGAAAACAAATACACAACTCCTTCAGGTCTGGCATCGCAGAAAGGGCGGGATATCGGAAGGACAATACATAATATTACATCATCAGGCCGGGGTGTCTATAAACCATCCAGGTCTGCTAAAACAGCAGAGCACTTTTTTGAAGGGGCACAGCCAGAACACGATTCTGGTCGTTTGGATGTTTCGTTGGACTGAGGATTGAACATCTCGTGCAGCAAATCAAGGACTCCGCGATCCTGCATGACGCCTGGCACAGGGGACTCCCTGTTTCCCCAGCTACTGGGGAACCTGTGCAGAATCCCTAGAGAATGATGCACATGCGATAGTTCATGTAGACCACCCCCAGTATTCTGGGACCGTTTGTTAATCAAGACTCGATATTATGATTTTGTTGACACCTTTCTACGCTGCACAAGGCAGCAAACTGATCCAAACACCATCTAATATATAATATCTAGTGGGAAGTGCCCAACCTGGCAAGTATTTGGGCATTTGCACAACCAAAGAGAAAAGAAGACATCATCGTTCCAGTCAAGGCATTTCCGGCATTACTTGTACATAAGTCTTCATTCCAGCCAGTCATGCGAAGATGTAAAGCTTTGGAGTGGAGGGGTCCCAGATTTTTGATCGCTGGAGGTCCTGCGGTCCTGCATGCCATTTCAGGGTCGAACATATCCTGTGCCGAATGACCACATCAGTCGGAGCGCTCTTTTCATCCCCGAGTGGACCCAGTTTGAGGAGGCCTTGAATCCAAAGACTCATGGCAAAGCAAGGATCTCACGACTTGAAAGACTAAGCCAAAAGATCAGCATGCACTTGCGGTCCTGTATGCTTTAGCTTTAGTTCACCAGACCATTGAACGGGTAGTTGGCTGGGTCACTGGACCGCGCCTGGACCGCGGAACACTACACAGCAACGCCCACACACCACGCGTGTTTGCTCAGGAAGCCATGGTGGAGGAAAACGAAAAACTGCGAAGGCCACAACGAAGCCTCGGATCGAGTGTTGGGGTGTTGGGATCGAGGAACATGAACTTCCAGTACAAGTCCATTCCGTGTACCAGGGGATGAGTTCGGACGTGTTATATATATTAATACAACATGTATATATATATATATATGTTTGTTTGTTTATCTATTCTACTATATCAAATCTAATTATATATATATATGTTTTGACCCCAATATATTTGACCTCTTTGGCCGGCATATGCCAGCATCACCCACGGGTAGGACTAGGACTAGCAAGCGAAAGTGGCATGTCACCGAGTCACCGGTAACATTTTGTGTTGGTTCCCAAGTTTGGATCATTGAAGGTTTTGGATTCTCTAGCATTTGAGAGTCTCCAGGACACTGATGTGATGTTCTGGAGACACAGATCAATGTTGAGCGCGCAACGAATCGCAACACACTTAGTTGTTGAATTCATTTATTAAATCCAGCAAGGGCGTCCAGAACTGGGAGCTGGTGAAGAAGGGGACTGTTGTGCAGATTAATGGCACATAACAAACATGTGGACAGAGAATTATTAGTGGGGGAGAGGATGCTATACCTAAGACACCCGGGTGTGTAAGATGGTTTTGCCTGCCACTTTGGACCTTCAGTAGTGCAACAAAAAAGGGTGTTCAAACAATTTGTGCCGTTTTGTTGCCATTTTGCGCCCTTTTGGTGCCGTTTTGCGCCGTTTCGTTTTGGTCATTTCCCCCATTCTATCCAAAATCAAACATGTGCTGCACTACAGAAAGTTCTGCGGCCTGCCCTAAGAACGATGCTTTCTTCGATGCAACCAAAAACCACACAAAGGAATATGTATAGGTATAATACATGGGAGGGCAGATGGTTCCAACCCAAAGCTTCTTTGGTTGACTAGGTGCTGTGCATATTCATATTGTATCACTTCATTTGTCATATTTGACTTATGTACATACTCTAAGGCCCATCGCACTGAGTACACTGAGTACACTGTCAACATTGTTGATAGCCCTGGCCCTGGTTGGTATGTTTTTGAGTGTGGGATCAGTTTGCCACCCCTACTAGGAGCAAGGACGCTACTAGGGGCTCCTGGCATCGCTACTAGGAGCAAGGACGCTACTACTAAAAAAGTATTTCATACCTGGGCGACATTGAAGGGCGCCACCCCTGGGCGAGTAGGGTGCCTCATCGTGTAAGAGAGCTGAGTGGGACAATGGCCTGTTGTTTCACGCCATACAATGACCCCGAAAAAACGCACCAAGCGCTTCAAACACTGGAGGCCGCACTCTTTGGCAACATATTTGGTGGACCTTTTGCATGGCTGGGGTCCAAAATCACAGGTGTTTGCACAAGAACCTTCGCACAATCCATCTCCATCGGGAAGATCCCCCTGGATCCACCTGGTTTTTGGCGTCTCGGTGGTTTCAACCTCACAGGGAAGACAAGGAGAATCGGCTGAAGAACCTCAAGCAAGTGAATGCCTTGCAACTCATGGCACGCGACACGGCCCATCAAACACGGTGTTTCGTCAGTCGGTGGCAACTCGTCAAATGCTGTGGCATATGCACCGAGGGACCTCGTGGGTGTTGGAAAATCTGGGTTTTAGGGAGTCCTCGAGAACAATGGTTCACCTCAAAATGAATGCTATGGGCAGGTGCAGTATGTAAAGCACTGAGAGTGGAGAGGCTTTTGAAGGTCTTTTGACAGGCTTCTGGAGGGAGGATGGGGAGTTCATTATTCTTGGGAATGCGCACGTCATTTCGTCTTTGGCATCTCTCTTGCATCCAAACTGTGAGGGCCCACTTCGCTGGGCTGTGTCCTTCGCTGTTTCAGCTCGTGCATCGATTGAGCCCGGCTGAGGGACTTTGCAGGGGCAGGTGGATGTGAACGAGGCCCAAATCAAGGACCGGCCGCGGACTAAGGGGGTGTACCAAAAGATGCCACAAGCAAGACTTTGTTTTAAGTTTGCTTCTGTATGGGTCTTTGGAGGGCAGTCCTTTTCGGAGTCTTTTGCTGCCGTTGTTGTCGGAACTACTCCCAATATGGTAACACAAGTAGCTGGACTTGTTTCACTCAAACCTGGGTTGTTCCGTTTTTGGTGTGTGTGTGTGTGTCACCCCCTGTGCCGAAGGGTTTTACTTCTTTTCTCTACTTTCACACCATACAGCAGGGGGCCACAGCTCCATTCATCAGTCTGTGGCCAACGAAGCTACTGATGTTTGGAGAGGATATAAACCTAGGACGCCAGGTTCACGTACCTGCAACAGGTTTGAACTTTTGCCCACGCTGTTCCAATCTCTCTTGTTTGCTTCCATGGTAGTTCCATGATACTTCCCCCAAACCATTTCCCAGTGCCTTTCAACACGATGTTCAACAATACAGTTTTGCGGACTCATGCACCTTTCCGTTCTCTCACCTTCCTTCTCAGCTTGGGAACTGAGCTAACTGAAAACCAATGTCAGAGTGTGAACCGCTCAGCCGTCCCACTTGGGTGCTGGGTGTGATCCCCGTGAAAGGGGCGCTGAAGGCATGCAGGAAATCGTGTAACCGACTTACTCTGTCCACCACCTCTTGCAGTTTCATAACAGCCTTTGTCTCACCACCGGATTAACTGCTTTTCGAGCCGCCGGGCTATTGCGGTTACCACCTTTTGATGACTGAACCCTTGACATTTCATTGCATGTTCACCGGACTTTTCTGTATGCAGCTGACCTTTGAGTTTCAAGTGTGTATAGTCGATTCACTTTCACTTTCTCACCACAGAATCCCCATGCAGTTGACTCACTATATTCAGACCTTTCATCTCATGCCACTTTACCACCACTTTTCAGACGCTTACTCCAATTTTCATTAGCTGCCGACGCGCCGCGCGGGCGCCATTCCGATTGCTGCTGCTACGAACACAGCCGCAATGCAATACCCCTGGCCATACCCATACCTGACACATCAGCCACCACCCACAACAGCACCGACTTTCCCCCTCCCACAGACACAGCCACACATGCCTACCATGATTCCACACATGCCAGCCACTATGCCGCAATTTCCACAACCAACATGGCCGCCGACGGCCCAGTTTCAAGCACCACCGCCACCACTACCGCGTGCACCACATCTCCACCCTACAGTGCCTTTTCCGTACACTCTACCTCCACAGGAGTCCATGCCGCCTTCTTCTCCAGCAACAGCCCCCACCACAACCTGCTCCAGCCGCACAACCGTCTCCGCAACCAATCTCGCAGCCAACACAAGCACAATGGGACCCCACTCAAGGGGTTTGGCAACCTTTCTCGGCTTTTCCACCAGTTACACAGCCAGGCCAAGTACATCCAGCCATAGCCTCAGCGCCTTCCGACCCATCTCAAGTTACAGCAGCATCACCGCCTCCCGCTGCTGTGCCCACTGGCCCACAATCACCTGCCTCCACAGCACCTTCAGCGCCGGACGGCCACACAGCAACCACCACCGAACAAGCATCTTCAACTCTCCTCCCTCCACCAAGCACACCTCCACCTTCCACTCCAGCGGCTTCAGTTCAGTCAGACAACGCCAACGATACACAACCGACAGCCCTACCAACTTCCCACCAAAACGTTTCGACATCCCAACAGCCACAGCCACAAAAACATCACAGCCGCCGGGAACACGGCCGCCGCCACCGCCGCCGACGACATCGCAGGCACCACACCAGGGGCAGGCGCACACACCGCCACCAGCGAACCACACACCAGCACCATTCCTCGAGACATCACCGTTCACGATCCCCTTCAACCTCCTACTATTCTTCCTACAGCCGATCACGCAGCCGTTCCAGACAACCCGATCCACAACTGGACGCGCACTTTTGATCCTGCCATCCAAGACTCCACCAAGGAGGTTCTGCGCATCCTCCAAACGGGCAAGGTGCCACGGAGCAATTGAAAGAAGCAGCCACCCGTTACGGCTTACCACTGGCCCGTGTCAACAAGCTGACGATCAAAAGCCTGCAGCATATCGTCAGCATAGGCGCAGCCATTGCGTGCTGACTCTCCATCCACAGCCAGCAACTGCCGACCACCAACCACCTCCACCAGCTTTTTTGCCTTCACAGAGCCCTCTCCACACTCATCCACAAAACCCAATACATTGAACGCGCCGAAGCTATCTTTGCTGCAGGTCTCATCCATCTCACACTTCTATTTTGCTATCCTTCTTCCACACAACGATCAAAACAGTGGCGCCAACGCTTTAGCCAGCTTCACGTTCTGCCTCACACCTACCATTACCACAACTTCCTCTCCTCCAATTCTGTCTACGTCAAACTCCACTTCAACACCATTGCGGACCATTGCGCCTCAACGCTGCTACAGTACCACCAACATGGCCACTTCTATGTGGGCTCCACAGCCATTGGCATTCCACATCAAGAACACAATAGACGAGCAAAACTCAAGCAACTCCAAAACAACATCCCTGTCTCAGCCGAGCTTTCCCTACGTTATTGGCACTCACATGACAACATACACCACTTCACCACCATCCAACTCTCCTCCCACGAGAACTACGACCAAGCCTGGATCCGCGAACGCCACTACATTTCCAATTGGATGCCGTCCCTCAACTGGCCTTTCATTTCCCAACACCTGAAGCTCAAGGCCCAGGGCTGGCAGTTTGCCAAACACCAAGCACACTTTTACTCACGCCTTGCCACTCACACCGACGACAGCAGACAATCAGGGAGCCACACCTTTTTACCTCCACGAAACATCACGCCCTCACTCTTCTCCGCAACCTCACGAAACACACCTCCGCCTCCTTCGACGCAGCCAAACAACTACGCAGTGGTAGCCACACACACTGGAAGTTTATGCCATTCGCCGTATGGCTTCCAACCTTGAGGAGCCAGGTCGCAGTCGAGCCTTACTACGCATCATCAACAAAGCACTCCAATATCGCAACTTGACCCCACCAAAGCCAAATATTCCACTCACAGTACCATTTCTCGCCCATGATGACTTCACCAAGCATTATCAACAGTGGCTGCAAACCGCCATCCAACACCACAAACACTTGGACATCCCACTCCACCTCCCCACACACCGCCTACGTGAAGCGGCTCACAAGACACTCCGAGCGCAGCTCCACAACCACCGCGCTTGGGAAGACACCTTGCACACGCCTCCAGACCCCAGCGACCTTCCGTGTGCTTGTTCTCATCTCAGAACTCTTCTCCTCGAGCCAACCACACCTACCATCAACGACCACTACATTCTCACCTTGGACCAGCACATCTCCGCATCTTCCTTGATGCCAATATGAACAGCACCTTCTATCCCAGCAAGGCTCGCTACTTCCTCGCTTTCCAAACAGCCTTTACCAAATGGCTCCGGCTACAAGGTTTCCCCACATCGCTCAGCCAACGCCTTGAACCCTTTCTTCAACACCAATGGCGACTCCACACCGCACACCTCAAACAACATCCACGCTTTACAGCTCGCCTCCTCCGACAACTCCAGGAATACCTGGGAGACAAGGTCGTGCTCCACCATGCTGACCACGAATTTGAGCAGCTTCGAGTGTTTTGCCCTCGCCACTATTTCACTGGAGCACTCAACACATGGCAAGCCCCAGAACTTTTCGAACCTCTACCGCACCTAACTGCCTCTAACATCCATGACCACCTTTCAGCCACCATCCCAGCCAGCCTCCGCTCCCGATACAAATGGGGCTTTCGCAAAGACTTCACAATACCATATGGCATTGTTCACCTTAAAGCCAAGAAACAATGGCAGAAAGGACGCACCATTATCTCATACTTTCATTCTCTGAGCGGCAACCGTCTCCGTATTACCAGTCGAGCACTTGACATCATACTACAACACCTTTTCCCACAACATCCAGGACAACTATCCATCCCACAACTATGGCGCCACTTCCACTGCTATCTCACCCAAACACCCACTGACATCCACTTCCACGCCACCAACGACGACCTCGACGGCTTCTTCAACTCCGTGCCTCAACACCGCCTTATTGATGCAGTCCACTCTCTGATCCAACAATGGCAAACTCAGCAAGCCACCCACACCTTGACCGTAGACACCAAAGCCACAGGCAATCCGTTCCATCACTCCAATGTGGGCAGACACTACACCAAGCATCCCACCCAACGCACTCTACACACATCCGACATCACTACCATTGTAGCCTTTGCACTCAACACCTGTATTTTCCGGGCATGTAACAACACCTACAAGCAAGTTCGAGGGGCTGGGATTGGCTCCCAACTCTCTCCTGCCCTGTGCAACGTCGCCATTACCTTGATCGAACAGTCTTGGCACCAACTCCACAACAACCTCCTTCAGCACACTGCTCTCCATTTCACCTACTATCGATATGTTGACAATCGGTTCATTGTGCGCAACGAACATTTCCTCTCCCACCCAGCCATTCAAACGCTCATCCACCACAACTTCTTTGGCGATCCTGTCGAACTAGAAACAGTGGATGCCTTTCACCTCCTGGGCTTCAACATCGACCTCACACAACGCACAATCACCTACATGCAACCCAACCAACCCTGGAAGATCAGGGACTCCACCAGCGCCGGTAGCCAGCGCTTGGCTCTTTCCCGCTTAGCTTCCCGTCTACATGCAATTTACACCTACACCTTTCCACCAGCCACCGCATCGGCAGCTGCTGAAGAGCTAGTCCGGCTGTACGTCCAAAAAGGACATGACCCCACCGCATGCCGGCGTTTTTGAGAAAACAACTGCCACCACCTCCTTCCACACACGTGCGCCGAAATCGGCCATCTGTGTGTGTGTGTCACCCCCTGTGCCGAAGGGCTTTACTTCTTTTCCCTACTTTCACACCATACAGCAGGGGGCCACATCTCCATTCATCAGTCTGTGGCCAACGAAGCTACTGATATTTGGAGAGGATATGAACCTGGGACGCCAGGTTCACGTACCTGCAACAGGATTGAACTTTTGCCCACGCTGTTCCAATCTCTCTTGTTTGCTTCCATGGTGGTTCCATGGTACTTCCCCCAAACCATTTCCCTCCGCCGCTTTCAGCTGCCGCGTGCTGACCGCTTGCGAGTGCCTTTCAACACGATGTTCAACAATACAGTTTTGCGGACTCATGCACCTTTCCGTTCTCTCACCTTCCTTCTCAGCTTGGGAACTGAGCTAACTGAAAACCAATGTCAGAGTGTGTCCGCACCTGTAGCAAAGGACACCACTTAATGCAAGTTAATTCGGCAGGGGGGCAGTGAGTCTCTTACCATCCACTACCCAATGAAGACGGTGGTTGGAGACTGTGATATTCCTGAGGGACGCCTTGGGAACGTACCTGCAACTTTTGTAAAGTGCGAACGAGTCTTGTTCAAACATTGAGTTCTCCTGACCCAGCACCTCTTGCGGTTGAATCGAGTCAAGCTCTAATTGCGTGTAAAGTGGAACTTCGTCAACTGAGTTTGCTCCTGCGAGCATCAATCTAAGTGTGTCTCGCCACAGAGTCCCACAGCGGGCTGTGGTGTGATCCCCAGCGAGGGGCGCAGCATGTGCACATGCCCTTAAGGGTGACCCTTTCCTGATCCCCGGACTTGCATTGGATCCTCCATTGGACTATCCATGACCCTCGGTCCTGCACGAGCTGATCATATGCCGCAGGGCATACTGAGATCAAACTCCAGCACGGATTCTCGCATGCGGCTAGGTAGTCACATGTCCACGTCATGCTGCTAGGTAGTCACAGGACGGCCAAGTATTCACTTTTCGGTTCTTTCCTTCCTGCTCATGCTGTTTGTTTTCTAAGTCTTTTTTCGTTTTCTATAGAGGCTTGTTAGGTCTACTTCAGGCCTTTTAGTGAAGGGCGCGCCGCTTGCGGCTTTTCGTCACGCCTTCGGGCAAGGACCCCCCCCACACCCCTTTCCTTGCCTTTTTCGTTTGCTTGGGCTTTCCTTCAGGCTTGTTAGATTGGCGCTAAGGCTCGTTTAGTCAACGCGCGCCCTGCCCACACCCCTGCACCCCTTGCACCTTTCCTTTCTTTCCTTGCCTTTTTTTGTTTGCCTTGTTCTTTCTTTCAGGCTTGTTAGGTTGGCATCCAGGCTCGTTTGGTCAATCCACTCCCACACCCTCTTTTTCCCTCGCCCTTTCCCCGCGGACAAAAAGGAGCGAGCGCCGGTCTCTGGCTCCGTGTGTGTGTGTGTGTCCACACCTGTACCGAAGGACACCACTTAATGCAAGTTAATTCGGCAGGGGGGCGGTGAGTCTCTTACCATCCACTGCCCAATGAAGACGGTGGTTTGAGACTGTGATATTCCTGAGGGACGCCTTGGGAACGTACCTGCAACTTTTGTAAGGTGCGAACGAGTCTTGTTGAAACATTCTGTTCTCCTGACCCAGCACCTCTTGCGGTTGAATCGAGTCAAGGTCTAATTGCGTGTAAAGTGGAACTTCGTCAACTGAGTTAGCTCCTGCGAGCATCAATCCAAGTGTGTGTGTGTTTTTTAAGGGGATTTGCAATGAGGTGGCCGAAAAACAACAATGAGGCTCCAGCCTATTCCAGCTTTAGATGGTCTATGATAATCTAAGTTTCTAAGAGGCGGTAGAGATGACAACACTTTTTCAGTGGGGGGTGGAAAGCAACGACGTCTTGGTCAAAAAAGGATGCAGTATGATGCAGTAAAGTGTCATAGACAGGTACTGCTGCTTCTGCCACCACGGAGACTGTTGCTGCTGCTGCTGCTGCTGCTCTTGTACGACGTGTTGCTAGCTGTACTGTGTGTTTCCCGGTATCCAAAAACTGTTTTGTGCCGTGTTCTTGCTCTTTTTGTTGGATCTTGTTGGTTGTTTTTTGCGTGTGACTTTGTTTTGACATGTTTACTGTAAAGTTCTTACTCACTCACAGGTGCATGTTTGCCCTGTGCCGGTTGACTCTTAAACTTCGCCGTGTGGGGCCCCACACCGAGAGGTCCCAGGCCTAATGCCGCAACAGTCAGTAAATAAATATAATCGTTTTTGAACAAGGCCTTCACAAACCATCATCATCCACTGTTACAGGTAATAGGATAGACCCAAGTGACCCAATTATATTAATATGGTCTTTCGATTCGTAAAAACGAACATTCAATTTGTTGGCTCTCAGTTGGTGTCCACTCCTGGGGTGTCGGGGGCATTGGTTTTGTGACATCGCCTTCGCAGAGGCTACGTGAGGCCGTTTTTGCTGAAGGGTAGGCTACGCCGTGGCTGCGCAGAAAGGGGAACTCCGCGAGAGGCTACGCGGGCTCGCCTTTACTGCAGAGGTAGGCTACGCGGTGCCTACGCGTAATAGTTCCCCTACGCGAAGGCTATGCAAAGTTACAACACTGCAAACGTAGGCTTCGTGGTGGCTACGCGGTACATTTGCACCCAAAAACGCTACTCATTTAAGACTCTCTTTGACCGGACGGCTTTTGCGCCACGGCGTGTGACAGCCAAGGAGAGATTGGAGTCCCTCCCAAGGCACATCCCAGGCCGGCAAGGTCGAGGAGTCGGCCCCGCCGCTGCCACACAAAGAATAAGCGAGCCTCCAACCGAGTCTTCAAACAAAACGCACCTCTGAGACCGCCTTTGGGTTTGGGAGGCAGGTGAATCCCATCGCGATGTTAAAACAGATCCAAGAAGCGGTCGAAGGGAGCCCGAAAAGGGACAAGAAAAGCAGTACTGGAGGCGGCGCGGGAGAGCCTTCGAGGACCACCCGATGTGGGAAGACGCAGAGTGCATGAGGTTGAGACCACAGCGGCTGCAGAGGAGGTCCCTCTCCGGAGGATGAGCCCCAAACATGGGGCTCCCCGTGAACCCCTAAACTACACCAAGAATTGTGTACGCAAGGACCGTACAATCCGGAGAGGCTAGTCAAGAAAATGATGGGATTGGCCTATGACGGGGGAGGACCTCATGGTACAGAGTTCCAGTGATCCAGCTCGCCTATGTGCGAGTGTATCCGGACGATGGAGAGAAATTGCCGGGTGGAGGTGGGGACATGCCGGAGAGCATATGAATGCAATCAAATTTGAGCCCACCAGTGTCAAGTGACAAGTGGAAGGAGAAGGAGGAGGAGTATTGGAATTCGCTTCCTGCATCGGACGGATAACCTTGTGTGTCTCCATGCCTTAACGGGGCCGCAGCTCGAGCAGAAAGCTGAGGCCAGATGGCAAGCTGCACGAACAGCTCGCATGCCGCATGTAATTACATCAACAGGGCATGTCGGTGCTAGCCAAATTTTATTTCCCTCAAAAAGCTCTCCTCCCCTTTTCTCATGTGCTTCACTCTCAAACCACTCCTTCGCAGCCATCGCACTTGAGCGCACGCCGAAAGCGCAGACAAGGTGGCGTGGAAATGGAGGCGGGGTGCCTTTAAATTAGGGTGTCCGTTCCAAACGTGTTTAAAGCAAAGGCCTGGCTCCAGGCTCTCGGTGTGGGGAGAGGCCTGGGGGAGGCAAAAGGGAAGCATATCCTCTCCTTTGATTTGGCAAGGGGGTGATATGCTGTGTCCCTGAGGTGATGGAATGCCGTGTTAATACTCTTATAATTGTGTATATGCTTCATTACTTTACACCATTTATATTCATTTATATAATCAAAGTAACTGGCAACTGGTTTGAAAACTTTCAGAAGCCGCCGTGCCCTTGGAACTAATCAAGCTTGACCCGACCTCGATATATTTCAGTGGGCAGACCTAGTACGCGATGTCAATGCCAACATATGGACGATCCCAACATTTTGGGTGTTGACTTCGCACCTTGATTTTGAAGCTTGACAAAGCGCACGTCATTTATCCCAGCTCTCCCATCCGTCCTGGTCGTGAAAACAGCATAAGTCCACTTGCTAAAACGTTTGTTTTCCCGTTTTCCCACAGGAGCAAGGACTCCAGGAAGAGGAGAACGAGGCCGAGAAGGAGGTCATGCATGAGAAACTTGCACTCCAAACCGAGGCCAGGGCCAGAAATGGCGAGCCGGGCCGCCTTTGGGAAGGGCCTCTTTTTTGAAACACTTGATTGGCATTTGGTGTCAATCAAGCACTGGACCCCAAGTGGTGTCACGGTAATAGATCGCACGTGCCCCAACCTGTTTTGGGGGGGTCCATATAAACAACCTTTGCCACCACTCTCGATCCACCCAATACCAATGGTAGATCCCCAAAATCACACCGCCAAAATGGTTGGGTCCTGTTGCCCACTGGTTGCCCAGGTTGAGGTGGGAAAGGGAAACACAGCAAATGAAATTTGGAAGGTCAATCTCTCCAAACCAAGCGTACAAAAGTGGAATATTGCCCTGGTCAGTGTCCACTTCCAATGTTGGTGAATAGATGCTAAGGGGAATCATGTGAAGAACCCTTTGGATCCTCATGTGGTTCACTAGCGCGTGTCCAGAGAAAAAGTCGGATGAAAACCAGAGATGCGCATGAATGGCCTGAACGAGCATAAGCCGCAAAACAACCTTGGAACGCAGGGCACGAGGAGGTCTGACCCTACAAATCCTCTACCTGAGCAGGTCCGGATCCTTGTTCCTAGTAGATCTAGTCCTTGCTCCTAGTAGTAAGGCCAGGTGGAATCCACCTGGACATCCCGGCATAGAATGATCCTCCCACGCATGTGGAGCAATGCGGGTCTTCCAGAATCAACAGGCCCGCAAAAATGGACACGTTTGGCAGTAGAGGAACCGCGGTATCAGGGTAGACCAGCCAAAGCCAACATGAACCCGAAAACCATTGCATGTTCCAGTTTCAGGTTCCATGCTACTTGTCAAGAGTGCTCATTTCTTTGATCATTTTGATCTTTAATTCCAGTATGTGTCAATAGATTCTTTTTGTGAGGTGTTGTTTCCATTATGACTTCAACATAAGTACTTGAACACATCATCCTGTCATCCTGATCGAAGATAGGCCCCACCCCAACCCCCGGCCCTAGGGCCCTAGGATCTTGAAAGGGGATTGTAGACCCCATTCTATGTCAATCCTTCGTTGGAGTTGCTCCATAGAAACCGTCGGGACTTCGCGCAGAACTGCTCCCAGGCCCTTCGCATCACGAGTTGGCTGGCCGCATGACGGGGGCATGTACTGAACCATAGACCTCCCAGTTCGACCCCCTGGAAGAAGGACAATAGACTAGTCTACCCATCAGGCCCAGGGAGGTCAAAGTGTTCAGTGAAGTCGGGAGGCCTAATGGAGACTGCAAACAGCGGCCTTGATCAAAAGGAACCATTCGGATCCATTTGGTCGTTGGATGTTGCAGGTGGTTCGTGAAGTCGGTTGAACAAGCAGAATGTTTCACGAGGTTCGAGATGGATCGCACCATCCTTGAGTTTGAAAAGGGGGTTCGAATGAAGGCTTCTTGAGCATATTTGTATAGGCTGGGGCTCCGGGCAGCTGTCGGCATGATACCTGGACGATCCTAAACTACAGAACGGAAAAACATTGAACAAGAATACGGAATTTGTCAACAGCAGTGGAACGACGGCATACCATATGCATGTACAGAATACCATAGCGTGCCACGCCAATATTTGGCTCAAGACTCCTGTAGAGTAAGCGGAAAACAAGTGCACGCCATCGCTGTCTACGAGGGAGAGGATAGTCTACCTACACTTCACGTTGGGCAGATTAATATCCACACGCAGGATATCAGCCGTAGCCGCTCTGAGGTTACGAGCTTTGAGAGACCACTACTACAGTCAATACTCAACCTGCAATGTCCAGTTCCGGAGGAAAGAACAGTGAGCAATTCCTCACTCTCACACTGACACTCACACTCACACTCACTCACTCACTCACGCACGCACGCACTCACGCACTCACGCACTCACGCCCTCACGCCCTCACGCCCTCACGCACTCACGCCCTCACGCACTCACGCACTCACGCACTCACGCACTCACGCACTCACGCACTCACGCACGCCCGCACGCCCGCACGCCCGCACGCCCGCACGCCCGCACGCCCGCACGCCCGCACTCCCGCCCTCCCGCGCTCCCGCACTCACGCACTCACGCACTCACGCACTCATGCACTCACGCACTCACGCACTCACGCACTCACGCACCCACGCACTCACGCACTCACGCACTCACACACTCACGCACTCAGTCACTCACTCACTCACTCTCTCTCTCTCTCTCACTCACCACCACCGCTCGCCACAACCTCCACCTTCATCACCACCATCAGTTCTGGACCCCAATGCGTTTAGATCTCTAGACTTTCTGCCACTACACCTCTAGAGCTCACACACACACACTGTTTGGGGTCTCTTGCCGGGATAAATGTTTTTTGGTTTTCTCCCTTTAGGATTGAGCATAGTGTTCAAATCATTGGTTCTTTTGTTTTCTTTTGGTTTTCTGCATTTAGGATTGGGCATAGTTTCCAGATCTGATTTTTCTCCAAACAGTTTACTGTTAGGGGTTCTGAATTCTGTCTTAAGATGTGTCCGCCCTTTGTCGTACTGCTGGTGTCCGCCCTTTTCCGCTTGCCATTGTAGCATTTCTATGCATTTGTCTCGCAGGTCTGTCGCTGCTGGTGTCCGCCCTTTTCTGTTGGGCATGTGCATTTCTATGCATTTGTCTCCCAGGTCTGTCACTGCTGGTGTCCGCCCTGTTCCACCGGCCATGTAGCATTTCTATACGCATTTGTCTCCCAGGTCTGTCGCTGCTGGTGTCCGCCCTTTTCTGCTGGGCATATAGCATTTCCATTCATTTGTCTCCCAGGTCTGTCACTGCTGGTGTCCGCCCTTTTCCGCTGGCCATGTAGCATTTCTACGCATTTGTCTCCCAGGTCTGTTGGCCATTTAGCATTTCTATTCATTTGTCTCCCGGGTCTGTCACTGCTGGCGTCCGCCCTTTTCCGTTGGCCATGTAGCATTTCTATTCATTTGTCTCCCAGGTCTGTCATTGCTGGTGTCCGCCCTTTTCCGTTGGCCATGTAGCATTTCTATTTATTTGTCTCCCAGGTCTGTCACTGCTGGTGTCCGCCCTTTTCCGCTGGCCATGTAGCATTTCTATGCATTTGTCTCCCAGGTCTGTCGCTGCTGGTGTCCGCCCTTTTCCTCTGGCCATGCAGCATTTCTATTCATTTGTCTCCCGCCCTTTTCGGCTGGCCATGTAGCATTTCTTCATTTGTCTCCCGCGGTGGTGTCCGCCCCTTTCCGCTGGCCATGAAGCATTTCTATTCAATCCCCAAACAATTTTCTGTTAGGGGGTCTACCGGTCTAAGTTATTTCTTAAGATGTGTCCGCCATTTTCCGCTGGCCATGCAGCATTTCAACTCATTTGTTTCAAAAATGATTTCTTGACTTTTGTCTCCCAGGTTCGGTGCCTGCACTGCTGGTGTCCGCCCTTTTAACATTTCTATTCATTTGTCTCCCATGTGATTTGTTTACTTTAGTTTCCCAGGTTCGGCGCCTGCACTGCTGGCATCCGCCCTTTTCCCCTTTCCAGCATTTCTATTCATGTGTCTGCCCGGTGGTCACTGTGTCCGAGGATCGGAAGTGATTGGAAACACGACTCCCAGAGACCAGAGATATTGAAAAAACACAGGTTCCATCTACAGTATGTTATGTGTTGAATGTGTTTCGTTCAAAATTGCATGCTCTTTTGTTACATTGTATTCTTTTGTATTCGTATTTTTGTGTGTTGTGCTGTTTTGGTGGACCTCACTTCGAGGATTCTCGCCTTCTGCACTTGGGCTAGGTCGTAGGTAGGGCTTAGAGAGACATACTCTAAAGAGAACGTCAGGTTCAGAAGCGGGATGGTCAGATTATAGAGGATAGAATATAACGATGTCGTTGGATTGAGGCATGCGTTTGCAAGATGCCCTCCAGCGCCATGACAACGAAGCTCTCCGCCAGGGACCCCGGACACCGGCATGCACGACTCGGCCGCCGGCGGAGCGTCCGAGTTGAGGCTCCCCCACCCAAGCCAGGGGCCCCTCAAGCCAGCCAGGGCGCCAAGCATAGGGCGGCCCCCCTGGTCTGGTCGTGTTCCTTTTTTAATGAAAACAGACCATGCATGTATGAAAACAGACCATGCATGTTCAGAAGTTCTTCATCATCCATCGTTTTTGGTTGGTCTGGCATTTTAGATCCTAGGTCTTTTGTTTAGACATTTGGAACATCAATGAAAATCATGCCTGTTCAGGGTGGAGTCTCTGCAAATGTTAAGGTTTCAAGTTGCTGCAGTAATATCATAACCAGAAGGTTCACCCTCTGACAGGTCCAGAGGGTTCAGTATATCAAGTTGCTGCAGTAATATCATAACCAGAAGGTTCACCCTCTGACAGGTCCAGAGGGTTCAGTATATCTGCTCTTTTCACTCACTTGTGTTTTTTTGCGGGGTCGTTGGGGGCTGCGTTCAGTCGGCATGTTTTGGGACGTTTGTGGTACATGACTTAACTTGTCGTGTTGTGAACGTGTAGATTCTAGATCTGATTTGGGGAAGAACCGTCTTCAGAACCTCAGGTCATGAAAAAACATCATCGATCCATCGCCATGGAACCTGTGGCCGAGGCAATCAGCAAGAGATTAATGCTTTGAAGTTGCAGCTGGCCATGGAGCGCAAGAAGACCGCCTCCTTCGGAGCGTCTGCTGCTTCGGCATCTTCCTCTTCCTCTTTGGATCGTGAGGACCTGTGGAGGGTCTCGTTCTGGATTCAGCCACTGAATTTTCCAAAGCTATGTTATGATTGGCTTTACCAGCTCAGAGATGTTTGACACTTTCCGCTTGGAATCCTTCGTTGCTTATGCGGTGCGTGAGCGGCCTGTACCACTGTGCGGAACTGGTGGCAAAGTACTGGTCTGACCCGGCTCAAAGATGTTCAGACCGCGCACTTGGGCACTCAGACAATGGCATAGCTACAAAATTACACATAACAACAAGCACAGTGGGTCCTGGTCACACGGAAGCTCAAGTCCAACAAGGCAAAGCTGCATACTTGTGTGTGGACCTTAACATTGTGAGGGTTGGTACCGTGATGTGCTGTAGTGCGTCGGGCCCCTGCAGCCGGGTTCGGGTTCCAAGTTTGATCAAAATTGTTTGAACGAGCCCATATGAGCATCGTTCAAAAACCTAGGTGTTCATATTTAATAAGGACATGTTCATAAGGAAGTCGATTTCGCTGTGTTTAGGAGTTGTCTCATTACAATCAGGTGTTGTGAGGTTAGCCGCCCGGGCCGCGACAGGAGTTTTGCTTGAATGCAGCAGGTCCTAAGACGAGATATTATTGTATACTATTGTTTGAGAACGTTTGGTATGGCTGGTATATAGCTATGGGAAAGAATGACTACAATCATATTCTAGCACAGCCGAAGCCAGTGCCCGACAGATCCTGCGCCATCCCGATCCCTGTGCGCATGGCCCTTTGCCGATGCTTCATTGCCCTGTGCTCAGTGCTGACTTCATTGGCTCTCATCAATAACTCGCGGTATCCACTAGATAGCCTTTGTATGTGAGCACCATCGAGTCATGGAGAAAGAGAAGCCAAAAAGTACAATACCCGTACAGCCCGTACATTGTCTCGATGTTCCCACTCAACGTTGCCTCTGCGACAGGTTGGATTTGGGAAGAGCATCTATGACTATAGAGAGGCTCTTGGGTGAGTTGGGCTTGCGTGGGATTGTTTTAGTATACGAGCAGGTGAACCTGAACTCGGCATCAACGAGCGCGGAAGACGTTTCTCAGCCAGGCTCTGCAGGAAGTCTTTCTGGAGAGCGCCCGGCCCCCGCAAAAACCATGAGCCTTAATTCAGGGTTGGGGATACTATGTTCCTGATCAATGGAGCTTTGAGAACTGTCGCATTCACGTTATGACCGTCAGGCATGCATACCTACATTCTAAGAATGAGAATAGCCATGCCGGCCAGGGGCACATGTTTGAATTCAATGGTTGATTGATTCGTGCTGGCAGGATTGATTTCCTAATGACCACAGCCAATGCCCTTGGGTGAGTGGGGTTGTTTCAAGCCATCTGCTGAGGCGATAGGCAAACCATTTGGGCAGGTGCCACCATGGGCCCGCATCGTTGTATGGTTTAGATGTGCGCGGTTAACTTGTCAACGCTTGGCTGAGGGGTCTGAACAGTATGAGATAGATTGACCCGAAACAGTTCAGGGTCAGCCTTCACTTGGATCTGGCGGTTTTGCTGCTGAGGGTTGAAACCAGGGTTGACTTCCAAGCTGCGCCTGAAACTATTTTCGTCCAGGTTCTGTCGCGGGAACTATTTACTGCGGGGGCCCCAACGCAGACCGTGAACAAACAAAGACCTGGTCACTGATTTGTGATCGGCCACAGCTCTAAGACGAGACGCTGGTTTCCGGCATGATGTTTTTCGTAGTCAAGGGCGCTCTTGTGTTGATCCTCTCTTCACCGCGCTTCGTGGTTTCTATTTGCAGCATACAGACCATCGTGGAAATATAGAGCCCTACTACAGTAGATCGTTGTGGTTATATCCGACAACCTGCAGGGTCACATTCCTGTGAAATCACAGACTCCAGTTCAATGCAAACCTCAATCAAATTCGTACACAACAGAATCAACTGGACGATAACTTGAGCGTGAATATTCCACGTGAACCCGCCTGGTACTCATGAGTTTGATGCCCTTGTTTCACCCTTGTCCGATCCTCCGTTCATGCCGTTGCCAACTGCGCATTGCCGGCTTTGAAGCTCAGCCCTTCTCTCAGACCATCGTTCAATGGTTTGTCTTCAAGTAAGTTTAGAAATCATGCACTTCAAGTTGAACACTGTCTCACATCTGCAAGATTTCCTTCCAGCAGCGTTGACTTGAACGTGGCAGTTGTGATCTTCAACTTCCAAACAAACCATATTCGATAGAAGTGGGAAACACGACCACTTGAACTCTCAGGTTGTCGCCCTTCGACTTCTACCTGGCCAAGTTTGGGCTTCTTGAAACTCACAGGAGTCCTTCGAATCAAAGGTCGTAGAAAAAATACTCAAGCCATCTCAAGCCTGTCTCAACCTAAGACCTGGACCTGGCAAGTGTTTATCATGTTTCTGCACTGTCTCCGCCCGACCCTGACCGACTGTTGCGGTGCCTCCGTCGCAGCACGGACGGCTGAGCAAGCACTTGTGGTCGACGGTGATTGCTAACCGCTGAGCCGGCGCTAGCAAGAGTCAGCTGTATTGAGAGTATGTGGATTTGTTGGGGATAGCTCGAAACATCTTGAAACCGTGTATTATTTATTGAATAAATGGATTAGTTGGTCTCTGCAACACAGCAGCCCTTCAGCCTATCGTGCTTCAAGGTCAATTTTGAGCACGCTACACAGAGAGAACAGTCCTGACCGCGGCTCAGGCTAGAGAACAGTCACTGAGTCAATGAAGTTTGCAATTGGAGCGAAAGTTTGTCAGTCGTTGACATGTCAACACTATTTTCTCCAGGGATCCCAGCCATGTCCGCTGACAGAAGAAGGCGTGGTCCCTCGGACCCTATGTTTGCACACACACAAGTTAGGCAGCATTTGTTTTCAGCGCATGATGCAATGAGTTGCGTTGCTTGCATCAGCGCCTTTCAGCGTACTAGGAAATTAGAAGTGGGATGACGGCGCGTGATTTTTCATGATGGTTGCATCCCTTCACGCGAGTTTGCCCGGTGTCTTCTATTTGCCTGCTAGGTTCTCCCGTGCTCTAGCCCAGTCACAAGAGGACTCTTCAATCGCCACGCCCTCGTGCAGAGAGACGTGTGAAGGGGCAGGGCAAAAGAAAGACTTGCATTTCAGGAGCACCGAACAGGTAGAAACCAAATCAAAACCAAAGGCTGCCAGTTCCAGGGAGTGCAAGGCATGGCTGAGGACAAGCCACGTGACTTGACGATTGAGAATTTTCGGAATCGTCCCAATTATGATGGGTCACGGAGAAGGCATTGGAAAAAGCAGCGTTCAGGGGTTCGGTACCTTGTCCCGCAAATCGACTGTCAACTCGACTGCTGTCGTGCGTTTTGGTTGTGTATGGGGTCCATCGACCTGCTCCTTCTGAAGTAGATCCTTCTAAGGCATTCTGAGAATGGTCCAAGTCGAGCCCGCGTGGAGAGGTTGATTGGGCTTCAGACCTGCAGATGTCAACGCGGGGTCTGCTTCGCCAAGTTCAAGAAGGTCTTGGAGGAATTGCTGGATCTACTGCGGTTCTTCTGGTCTCTTGCTAGGTCAGTTCAAGACGCCTTTGTGCCTTGATTGTTGAAATCACTGGTCGCAAATGCATCATCGTGCGCAGTGGGTAAATTGAATTCGACGTGAACTGTAATTTGCAAGATGAGGTGCTTTCAGTGGTTGGCTGCAAAGGAAGTCAACGGCGGCAATGGTTTGTGATGGGACAGCACGTGTCTCCAGCCTGCGCGCTGGCGCTCTTGGGCATGGGGCATGACCGGCTGAACCGGGTCTTGGAGCACAGACGGGATATGCGGAAATCTGACGGGACAGATCCTTGACTAAACATTGAATGAAAAGCGTTGTCGGTGTCATTGCTGCTTTCTCTTCAGCTCACTGCGTGACAGGATTACAGCGCTTAAGTTGCCATTGCACATTCTCCAGCCTTGTCTTTTTCTACCCTGCATGTTGTTCCCTAGCATAGTACTCAAAGACTCAAAGGCACGGCTTGACATTGAAATTGTTCAACGCAAGGCCAGAAAAAGAACCGCTCGGAAGAAACGGATGGTTGACATGTTTCTTCTCGGTGTGTACATGTCAGCAGCTGGGATGCTGCCTAATCGGACCTTGCCAAAGTTTAGTTCGATCTGAAACTCGGAATCTGACGGACTCAGTTTCTGTTGGGTTTTCGTTGCGCTTGTTGCGCAAATAACATGCGAGGGCGAACAGTAAACTTCGAGTGACCCCCAAGGTTCCAGCGCGCAGGCCGCAAGCGAGACGACTCCAACAAAATTACGATCATTTTTGAAGATCCTGTCGTCGACAGTGGCTCAGAAGCTTCTTCAGCTGAAGAGAGTGTGCCCAGCGAGGCAGATGCTGATGCAATCCATGATGATGGAAACCAGGTCCACGAAGAACTGCTACAGAAAGACGGGGAACTACGTTTACACATACTAGGCTTGAATTCGTACTACTCGACAGCAGTGCAAAACTTTGCCTCCAATGTCCAGAGCCTTCCTGTTCGCTATTTACCACCCTCATCGATTAAGATGTTGTGGATGAAAATGGTGGAGGAATATAGGAACGTTACCAAGATATCGTATGGCCAGTTTTGGCGTGTATTTCGACCTGAATGGCACAACATAATACGGTTCATACCAAGTTCCAATCATGGAGCTTGCGGCAAGTGCGTCAGGTGCAAACAGGATTTCGAAAAATTGGGAAATCCTCAACTGAAATGTGCAACAGCAGCTTGCGCACAATACTTTGCAACATGTTGGAGGCATCTGTGGCACTTGGACAAGGATAGCTACTTTGTGGCCTTATGCTTCTTTTTGGGTTGGGAGCTTTCTCCTCCACCCATGTTCTCATTATCTTCAGGCTTTGGGTACAATAGCAACTGGTTGGCCTCAATGGCTAGGGTGTTGGTGAGGACTGGGATCTTCAAATTGCCACTGCTAGTTGCCATGGTGATGGAATGGAACTCCATGACACTGCCACACTTGCGCCACCAAAATGGCACCAATGTCTCTTGGCTCTTGGCATCTTCACCCCAGGCTTGGTATTGCTCCTGGGCTCCTTCCCCTTCAACTTGGCCAATGAGCCCAATGGCACCAACTTCAATTGTTTAGGCTTTTTGATTGCTTGGGGTGTCCAAAGACCCATTGGGTTCTGAGCAAAAGCAATCTGGTGGTGATCCACTTGGTGCTTTTCACATGCTTCATGCAAAGGCATGGTTGCTTGCAACTTGGACAGCTCTTCTTTGGCCATGTGTACCTTGTGGGGCAGCAAAGCAGCAGCAGTCTCTGCTGGGCAAATCTGTGGCATCTTTGCTTTGGACACCCTCCACTTTTGAAGACCATCAATTGGAACATCAATACTGAGCAATGGTCCTAGATGTGGTCCTTGACATTGGTGAACTCAAAGACCAAACCAGGATGGTCCTTCATGCAATTGTACCTGGGCTGTCCAAAGCAGGAAGCACATGCACCAATTACTAGCTATTTAGTGACTTGCCTAGTGGTGTAATGCAAATGGGCAACCAAAAGCTTACATTGCACAAGTCCAGGTGCACTTCACCTAGCTTCATGTGAGGCTTCTGAATCAAAGCCATGTCCTGTGCACTGGCATTCAGCACATCTTGAGGTGTCTGGCTTTCATGCTCTTCCTTGGCTTCACATGTGGGAGTTTTGGCCATCTCTTGGGTAAAGGCTTCCAAGATTTGGCCCAAATCCTCATACATCTTGGATTCCCTGCTGTGCTTTTGTTTGCCAACCAAAAAAAGGATGGTCCTGGTGCACATTCTGCCAAAGCACTTATAGCTGTGGGCCTGCTCCTCCAAAGTAGTCTTGGCAACAATGGGCCAAGCACCTTGGAGCTGGTGTTCTGCTGTGATGACCTTCCCTTTGGCATTGGCAGTCTTCAGCTTGTCCAGATCGGCTTTGGTGAGAATCCTTTGGATGTTGTCCTGGTGCTTGTTTGTCCCCAACATGGTGCACCACATGGCCACTCGAAGCATGGGAAAGATTTCACCAGTGACCTTGAAGTTGGTGTAGCACATTGCTTGCAAAACATCTTGGCCAACTTGGAGCTGGATGTTGAAATTCCTACATTGAATGGTGGTTGCATTTGCAAATAACTAGCGCATGGTGGTAACATTCATGGTTGATAGTATAAAGCAAACAAATGGTATTTGTGAAGCCTTTGGTTGCATCCTGGCCACTGAACTTTTGTAGGAAATCCAACATGGGAAATTTTTGCCCACCTGAAAATGTTTTCACAACATGATTGAGGTAGGTCAAAACTTCAGGCTGGCAAGTATTGGCAGCTTGGACTTTCTCCTTGAAGTGGTACATTGAGGGTGAACAGGTGGGCCAGCTGGGCAGCAAGCTCTAATTCATTTGGTGCCTTGGAGATGGAGTTGGCAGAGTTCATGGCCCCTTGCAGCAGGGTGGGTAGCATGGGCCATTGGCCTTCCACCAACTGGCTCAAAATGAGCCATGACCACCCATTCTGAATGAGGTCCCAGCATGGATCATCTTTGTGTACTTCCATGGGGGGCTGCCCATCTGGCAGGCAACCATGGTTGATGGCCATCAGAAAAGCTGTGGTGTGGCTGGTGGACAAGCTGAGGAAACCCCAGCATGGACATGAACATATGGAAGCAATGGAAGCATGGGATGCCAGCCAATTGTTGCAGCAACGCAAGCTGACAAAAAAGCACACACCGAAAAAGCTGTCATGGCAACCAAAGAACGCTCAGAACCTGTCATGGGTGCCATGGCACCATTGGCCTCCTTGATGGGGTTCTCATTGGCCATCAGCTGCTCAGGCTTCTTGGCAGGGTCTGGGCATATCTCTATGGCCATGGATTCTCCAACAAACTGCCTTTTCATACCAACGGCCATCATCTTCTGGCCTTTGTCCCACATGTCCAACCATGAAAGCATTTGGTTGGCCCTGCTGTGGGGGTGGCACAAAACTTGGCTTGGTGTGTCCCAGGGTGGTAGGCCAAACCTTGCTTCTTGAGAATGTGGACAACCTGGTCCACCATTTGGTTCACTGGCAATTTGGATGCCAATAGATTGTTTATGGCTTTCACACAGCCTGGGTCAACCACAGCCATGGCGGTGAGCAAGTGTGTTGAGCCAATGCAACTTTGCTGGAGCCAATGCATGGTGATGGACACCTGGTGCTTTTGTTTGTGATTCTGGGTTACAAGAAGCCAAGGTCAAATGCTTCAAAGTTGGTTTCACAATGATGCAATGCCATTAGGCTGCCAAGCAATGGTGGAATGCCACAAATTGGCACACAGCATCTTTCCAGGAACTGTAATTCATTTTTAATGGCCATGGCCTCTAGTGATTTGCTACATCTATGGCAGCTAGTCTTTGGGAACCGATGCCTTCTTCTGGTAAGGCTTCCTTGTCTTCACACTCTCTGGGTCCTCTTGCAAGAGCTCAAACATTGGCACCAGCTGGCTTTCTTCCAATGGCATCACCACATCTGATTTGGTTGGCCTCTGCCCCTGCATCAAGCACTCAATGGTGGCTTCACCCAGTGCTGTTGTCAATCGAGGCATTTGGGGTTATTTGCAAAACCTTGGAAAACAAACTGACACCCTGATATCACCTGCCCTTGACATTCCCAAAGAACGTAACATTTAGTGACTTCTCGTGGATCTTGAACCCATCTCCGCAGCAGGAAGTTCGTCGTGGAACCCTTGGCAGAGTTGGGTTGCGTGATGACTATCACCGCCACATTGCAGAGGCATGTGAACGATTGAGGGATGCGAACCCACCTGGACCAAGCAAGAAATCCTCACCGCAGCGCGCAAAGAGTTCATGCCCCAGTGAAAATGTGTCCTCAAGTCCACACTAGTGTGTGGTTTCCCGACTGCATCTCCAATTGACTTGTTGCACCGGCCAAGGTGGCGCACTTACTCTGCTAGAGTGGCTTCGATTCGGTCAATGTCAGCTTCTGAACTGAGCCGACGACGTTTGAAGGTCAAGGTGTCCGAGCCGCTTCCACCTGACGATCTTGCCATGGAACGTGCCCGACGGGCGGAGTTGGCACGACCCGAACCTGAGAAACCCTGTCATGAACCCGAGGATGGTGAGGGGTCAGAGGAGGAAGAATGTGAGCCCGATGAAACCCGCGATGGTGGTGAGGGGTCGGAGGAGGAAGATGAGGTCAGAAGAAGAAGGTGAGCCCGTTGAAACCCGCGGTGGTGGTGAGGGGTCAGAAGAAGAAGGTGAGCCCGTTGAAACCAGCGGTGGTGGTGAGGGGTCAAAGGAAGAAGGTGAGCCCGTTGAAACCTGTGGTGGTGGTGAGGGGTCAGAGAAGGGAGAGGAGCCCGTCGAGCCCGAGTCCGACCATGGCAACAATGACTGCTCAAGCCCCACCCTGATCTATGGTGCAGTGAGTTCTGTTTCTGACTGGCTGTTTCGGCGCTGGATGTGAGCAATTTTGATTTAAAAGTTGTTTGAGATGCTGAGAAGCTGTTCTGTGGCATTGTAGAAACGTTTGAGAGCTCGAAGTTATGCGGGTGTGGTTTTTGCGCGTTTTTGTTGTGTTTTTCTTAGATTTTGTCATGTTTTGAGAGAGTTTCCACGGTTGCGGTCTAGATATGTTCTTGTGCTCCTGTTTCCCAAACAAACCAACCTTTCTCTTTTTGAACAACCTCTGGATCCGACTCTACCCTTCCTTGCCCATAAGCATTCTCATTGTTGCAAAGGTAGCACTTTTTGGGCTTCTCCCTCCACATTGTTTATGAAATGGAGAGAAGATCATTATCTTGAAACACAATGTGCCCACCAGGCCCAACAAAAGTTGAGAAACTTGCTTGGTAGTACTGGACCTGGATGACTGATTGGAATTGGGCTTTGCATGGCCTTCCTGACGCCCATACCCATAATAAGCCTCATCCTCATTCTCAGGGTCATAGGGAACCATTCTGCGAGCATTGGGAGTTCACATCCTATCCCACAAGTTCGATTAGACCAATCCTGCTCATCTCCACTGTTCTCACCCAATGGCTCTTCAGGTCTACGCTCCATATCCCCCCATCTACGACGAAATCTTCCAAAGAACCTTATGAAGCCCATGGAACGATCCAGCCATAGATACACTAAGGGTCTGAATTGGCTGTGTGGCCACTACTCATTCCCAAGCTCATGAAGAACCTTCTCTTCACCCCAACCTTCTTGCCCACACATAGACATACGTGAAGTCAGTAAACCTGGCATGCTCAGCATGCTCCCAATGTTCACCCAACATTGCCAAGGACATTGCCACCCAAGCTCAAAACCTCATTGGACCTCACCAACGCCCACCCAAAAGTAAACCAATAAATTGTGCCAAAAAAATGCTCTACCAATAGCATGAATCATGAGGATCAACCAATGTTGTACCCAAATGGTTCTGATCTTCCATTGGGCCACCTAACCATGCACACAAACCCATTTGCACCAGGCATTCCATGGACCCCATCCTCATTGATTGCCTAGCAAGTTTCCCTCTCACATGGTGCCCATGTGCTCTTGGAGGCCAAACAAACCCAATCGAAGCACCATCCATTTGCGCTGCTGTCTGGGGCATTTGCTCAATGGCTTGTATAGCAATACAATTTGCTCAAAGTCAGGATCCCAATCTCTCATGCCCAGGTGTTGCGTCTATGCAGCCGCCTTTGGTCTCAAATGAAATTGCATACATACAGCCACAACCCCAATGCCAGCTGTTTGATGCACCCAATGCTTCATCTCATCTCATCTCATCTCATTTCATCCACATTGGAAGTTCCATTTTCCTATGCTCTCCAGCTATATGCCCATCTCCAAATCAAGACACTCTTCCACACTCCACCATTGAGACCATACAGTATAGGTATTCACCCTCACCACATAGAGCCTGAATCCCCCATTCCTTCTCCATGTTCTGATAGGCAGTGATCCAATTGGCATGGCTCTGATCTGTCAGATCTCTCATCAAGCTTTTGCAAAAATACTAGCTGCTAGCTCTCATGGTTCCCACACAGAAGTCCATCGACCATCATCTATCAGCAAGTTCAGGACATCACATCATACATCATCAGATCATCACCTCTATGAGGGGGATCTTATCTCCAAGACCTCCAATCTCAATGAGTCCTCAATCTCCAGCAACTGGGCCTGCCGGGCTCCTCCCCGGGAGGGGGGAGGCGGAAAAATTTTGAAAATGCTCGCGGTATTGGGCAACCAACCCCCCCCCCCAGGGAGAAGCCCAGGCCCAGGCCCAGTTGCTGGAGATTGAGGATTCATTGAGATTGGAGATCTTGGAGACTAGATTCCCCTCTATGAGGAGATGACCTGATGATGTATGATGTGATGTCGTGGACTTGCTGATAGATGATGGTTGATGGACTTCTGCGTGGAAATCATGAAAGCTAGTATTTGTGCAAAAGCTTGATGAGAGATCTGACAGATTACAAGTTGACATTTTTGCTAGACACGTTCTTCAAAACGACCAACATTTTCAAAAAAAAACAGAAAATCACAAACCACAAAAACGCGTAAAAACCACACCCGTATAACTTCGTTTTCTGAAACTTTTGATGGTTGTTGACTGAAGCCTAATTTAATGATCTCACAATTTATAATTTATAATGTTCATTGAATTTCTATCGACGGCTGTTTGGTTCTTCCTTGTTTAGCGTGACCCAAACAGCGATGGGGTTTGCAGTGAAATCACTGCAATGTGTCACAGTGAACCGTGCATCATTGTGGGAGGGTGACCTTCTTAGACCTGGGGTGACGCTCTGGCAGGTAGTCACTTCAGCCTGAGCTTTCACATAGTAGATGTTCAGGGGCACATGGACCTTACGAAGTCCTGGAGTAGAGTCAAAAAATAGGCTGCTGTCAAAACACGGACGATGTGGGTTCAGTTGATCAGTGCCTTGAGAACTTTCAAACACAGTGGAGTTGGCAATCATCATCATACAACTTTCATATCACAGGCTAGTCGGTCCAAAATCATAATCCTTCGCTGGCAGATGAGCTGAGACACATCAGCGAGATCAAGTGGACCAGCGACCAGGATCAGGTTGTCCTCGAGGTCCAGGCGCCTGATAAAAAAAGGCATGGTGGACTCTGACAAGTGCTCGCTCAGACAACTGCTATCCGAAATGGAGGAAGAGGGCTATTATACAGACGTAACATGGAATTCCCATGATTTGACACGGCCATCAGCAGAAGGCCCCTTGAAATGATATTAGATCAACATGTTGATGTTACGCATTGGTTCCAAGTTCCAGGTGCCTACATGTCAACGCTAAAGCCTCTAGCAAGGTCCTGCTGTCTTCCTCATCAAGCCTAAGCCCAGCAAATGCACTATGCATGGACTCCCCCGACTACCACCACCGGCCTCAAGTTCCCTCGGTGTTCACGGACAACGAGCCTTAGCAACATGTGCCTATCAAGGATCTGGGGAGAAATTTCAACCTTTGTCCCATCATCCACTTTCCATGTGATCCCCAACGTCTGACAGTCCATTCCTTGCGTTGAGGCTCCCAGCGCAGCAAGACCCCTTGTGAAGGTGTGGCGCGTGTCCTATGTGAAGGAACCCAAGGACCTTTGCTCAAAAATACCAAATGTCAGTCAGTCAGTCTCAGTGTCTGTTTGATCTATCCACTTTGCGGGGCATATCCTAATTCTCCGCAATGCAAGGAGATCAGCCCCCGATCTTTGGCCGCATTGAATTGAAGCTCACATGTTCATGGTTTGTCAAGTCGTAGGAATCAGCACCGTATCTTCACCATGGGACTTGAGGAAAATCCCTATATTACCTCAAGAAGCCCATTCACATGACTGAGAACGAAGTGATGCGGCTGATCTAGGTTGACCCGGCTCTGGCATCCTGTCACGACTAGAGACCAACTAAAGCAACTTTCGATTACTAAGTTGCGCAAGTGACATGAATCTGTTATCGCATGGATGCCTGCGTACTGCCTGATTTTGGGAGCCCAACCCAAAAAAAGCTTTGACATCAAGCAAACGAACAGTTTTTGGTTTGATGGCTTTCAATGACTCACTTTTCGGGGTGAGTTTTGAAGACTTGTCATCGGCCTGCGATCTTTGCCCATTGTACTGTCAGACTGTCAAACCAGTGCTGAAGCTCGGGGGGGTCCGTGAGTCCCATGGATGCTGAAGGACTGAAGATCAATTGGGCACTGCTGCAGCGTTTGATCTCTTGCAAATTTAGGAAGGTCTAGAACATTCCAGTGTGAGATGAAAATGGATATCGCCCTACTATAAACGTTCTCTTACCATGTTGTGCTGAGTTGCAAATTCACTTAAGCACCCAGGAACTGTTGGATTCCTGCGTGCAAGAGTTCTTCCGTGTCTGATGAGGACTTGGATGCTGGGGCCCAGAAAAAGTCTTTGCAGGCGCTGGCCTGCGCCAGTGAACTTATGGTTCAACCCTGTGTCTTCGCTTGCTCGGTAGATGTCAATTTGAAGACGACATTGAGAACAGTAATGACCACTGCCAGCCCTCTCTTTGCTCCCCCAACGGACTTCCATCCAGCCTCATCTCGACCCAAATCACCGTGCTCCTACTATCCTATAACTGACTACAGGACAGGTCGGTATGATTGAACTGAACACGTCGTTGCCTTGAGGCTGCCATAGATTATTATCTGAATGCGCTTCTCGTGTCTCTCACTCGCACTCACTTGCAAAAAGAGATGCGACGTGTGAGTTGCAGCAGCTCCTGATCCGATGTCAATTTCACTTTGAGTTGACTACTTGCTGTTTTTGAACCGTGGTGCCAGTGTTAAGGCTAGAACTTTAGCGGCTGGAGCACAGGATCGTCCAGGCGGCGGGCGGCGGCCACGCAAAAACCCCAAACGCATGATCGTGTCGACCCGTAGTTTCAAGAGTCAGGTGTCTTTTCTATCTCAAAACTCATACTCACCATCACAACTCGCCATATGGCGGACAAGTTTGCAGAGGAAAACCATTTAGTAGGGAAAAGTGTGCTCGTGCAAATAGTTTTCTTAAAGATGTGTGGGCTTGCCGATAATGCGCATGAACAATGACGGGTGTGGCAAGCATGCGGGTGCAACAAATTGGTGGTGAGGACAGTGACCAGACTAGGACCGAACCATCTGTTTTGCATAATGTATATGCGGTAGGAGGCTGGGAGACGCGGAGATAATACGGAAAATCTGATCATTGTCACCGTCCAATTTTAGTCCTTCAAAATGATTTGAGAAAGCAGCAGTTGGGCTATGCGGATGGGGCGATCGATGATGCGGGCTCTGGATATGCGGGATGACACGCCGGAATGCCGGTAGGCCGGTATGCCGGTACGCCGGTATGCCGGTACGCCGGCGCGCCGTTATGCCGTTGTGCCGGGACGCTGGCTCGCCGGGATTATGGTAGCTTGCTGTTCTGACATTGGTCGGCAGGTTCACTTCCGGTCTTCGAGCTCGCTCGCAGCTTGAGGCGACCGGGTTTGAAATGGGCGGGGGTATGGGTGTACTCTTGTCTGTACCCAATGTGTGATCCGCCATTGTTTTGAAGACCAAGGGGGCATTGGTCTTAAAAGCAGGTCAGCATGAATCCAAAAGTTACTGGTCTTGGATTGTTGCAAACTGGGATTCGTCACTTAATGGCATCCTTTAACAATAAATCCATGCAGAACAGAGGTTCTTGTTTAAGTCTTCATCCTTTGATATCCTTTCGACATTGCTGGTGCCATGTCGAAACAGTGTGGGCGCGCACGGAGCAAGTACCTGGATGTTGATGTGCCTCTACCTGGCCAAGAGAGACGGGTGGCGTTGCAACAGCTCTATGAGCAAGCTCGAAGCTTGTTCCTTATTAAGGGGCAAATGTTTCTTGTTTTCTGACCTGGTTTGGTTTCGCTTTTATTTAAAACCATAGGCTTTTTCAGTCAGCTTAGGAAAGCAACGACGACATGAAAGAAAACAGACTTGGGCGTCTTGAAAGACATGCCGCTGGACAAGCCCGTGTTGCATGATGCTGAGTGCAATGTTTGTAAGAAGCTCCAGGACAAGATGCACGATCTTGAGCGTCAGATTCGAATCGTGAGTTCAGACTTGGTACAGTCTGAAAACCAGGTATATGAGCTTCGAAAGAGCTTGCATACTTGCAAACTTTACATGCGAAAGCCATGAACCACTGGGGCGCGGTGGAAAAGACATTGAGTTTATGACATGTCTCAGGCATGAGTAGTGTGTGGGGGATTGTAGAGGCATGAGAAAATACATTGTGATGGGGGTTGTGCTTCTTAACATCTCTCTGAAAAGTAAGAAGTGTTTCCTTAAATTTGCCGATTGCGAAACCTGGCAGGTGGCTGCGTGTACAACTTTCCGAGAACCTTGCGCAGTCTAAAAAAGAGCTTGGGAAAGAGCTTGGGTGACAGAGGGGGAAAACTATAAAACCTGAATGAAAAACATTGAAAAACAATAAAACCTAAAAGCAACGAAATTGACTTTAAGGACAAAGTGCGTAAGCAAAGTGCGCAAGTTTGACTT
>CAXAMN010006803.1:77103-94606 GCA_963970005.1 Durusdinium trenchii
AAAGACAGGTTTTGAACAACGCTCATGTGAGGCCTTGTCAAACATTCTGGGGTCTACTGCGCAGTGCACAACGCTGCATATTGTGTGTATTAAGATGTATTAAGGATATTGTTTTCTTTATCATGTTTTCAGAGGAGATGATGCAACAGTCTTTCTCCTCCTAAAACTGCTGTGTCCTGGCCAGGACGGCATGCAGGAAGATGCCGCGGAGTTCCTGGAGCAACGCGTCAACGATCTTCAGGACCTTGTGGGTCCCATGAACTCCAGGTAAGATGAAGTCCAGGGAAGTCGCGAACTTGATTTTCTAGTGCAAGCTAAATCCACCATGTGGATCCATTTGGATTGTAGAACCTCTCCGACCTACGTCTCGTTTCTCGGAACCTCATGCCGCAGTCGTCGTCTTGGAATGCCGCTGGCAGAGGCGTGGCCGGGGAACGCCGAAACGGTCCAGGAGGAGCGCAATTTGCTCATCGGGAAGATGGAAATCAACCAGGTACAGTTCCAGCTTCAACTGGAGGTGCCTTGTCAGGTGACCAACGGGAGAGGGCAAATGGTGCTTTGTTTATGGGGGGGGTGGCCTTGGTGAAAGAAATTTTGCGGGAGCATTGGGGGAATTATTCAGCTAATGGTTGAGGGAACGTGTTTTGAGTGCGTTTTGCTCTCTGAAAAAGATTGTTCCATGTAAGTTTGAACACCTTCAGAGTGCAATGTTGTTTGGTTGGTTTGTGGTGTCAGTTGTTAGGAAGATCAACTACTCTGGTTTTTCCTGCTTTTAGTGTGTAGTTCCAGCAAGGAGCACAGCACCCGACAGCACCTGACAGCCACTGTCGTGGTGTTCAGATGTGCCCCGTCATGGCAGACAGCAGACAACGTCGATTCGCCCCGTGTAGCATATACAAGAAACGCATGTAGCAATGCCACCTATTGGAGCATACTTCTTGCAAGGTAGGTATGGAAATGACTCCCGTTTGAGAACCTGGTGCGGCCACTATTCAAGCCAAGTTATATCTATTGTTTAACTATCTAATTACTGTATTTATTGTTATGTTCAGTATTGACATGGTATATATACATCCACATAGATATACCGGATGCTTGCAATCTCTGTTGATGAAATTTTGCTAGCCCAGTCTCCACAATGGCAATCAACGGCATCACCTGACCAGCCTACACAAAGTTGGCTTCCCAAATTTGGAACCTTCCGCCCCGACCGTTCACTTTCGGACTTGTGACAAGGGACCAGGGACCTAATCTGCGCGAAGATTACTGACAGGACTCCAACTGTGTTTCTCTTCCAAGCTGAGGAACTCCACCGAGAATATGTACCTTGGGCATTTGGAGAGTTTGTGAGGAGCTGGTCCCAACGTGTTCAGCACGCGTGGTGGGAGGTACGATCTCCCCCTCAAAAATTCAGAACAGGGGACTGTGGTAGTACGCATTTTGCACATGTTCTACCTAGATATTTATTTGTAATATATACATATATATATATCTTGTACTGCTATCTTCTTCTACTATCTTATTTTTGTCTTAATGTTGGTCTTGGCTGTTACTTGCTTGGTGCTAAGAAGGCTTCAGCATGGCTATTCCATTTGCATTTGCTGTTTGTAAGACATAGGATTTGCTCTCAGACATTCACGTGTTTCTGTTGTTCTTTGTTTTCTCGTTGGTTCATTAAACACTCTTCACTATTATACTTGCTGCGGTTGTGGCTTGACATTGAATATTAATATAGGATACATATCAACAAAATTGACAGCGCAAAGGGTTAATAATGAATTAACATAGTGTCGTTGTTCAAGCAATGGCATGCAAAGACCAATGCAGCTCGGGCCGCCACTACGTTACGCATGGAGAGTTCACCTCACCTTTCAGCAAAAGAGGCGTACAAATATATATATATATGATGATTATGTGTTGATACATGTTTATGAATGAATGAACTGAACTGAACTGAACTGAATGAATGAATGAATGAATGAATGAAATAGCACTCATTCAGAATTCAATCCAACCGCCTCTCCACTCAGCATTCTGCGGCGTGACATGTCTTAATCCATGGCCGGAGTGTGGCGTGGGGGGAAAGAATGAATTCTACAAAATAGTACGTATAGTTTTGTCTTGATACAGTGTTGTAGTTATATACAGTGTATAGTTTTACAGTAATGTCAACACCGGCTTAATCATTCCCCCTTCAAGGTCAACAAGTTCAACAAGGTTTGAGATTGGAGTTATTATTGGAGACCACATCCCCTGATTAAAGGTAGGTCCTAATGATGGATGATGGTTGATAGGATTCTGTGTGAACACTGAGGCCTGTGAGAGGGGTACCCTTTGTGAGCTTCAAAACGTTAGGAGTTTGATAGAGGTTTAATTAGGGAAAAATAGGTTTGCCAGAGGGGTTTTTGGGATTGTGGGACGATGATTGCTGGGGAGAACATTGGCAGCTTAGATTGCAGCTTTAACAATGTGCTAATGAATGGGTTATTTTCTAGGGGCAGGTGGGCTTGATTAATAGGGTGAGGTTTCTGCCAAGAAAGAAAACTAACATGGTGATGGAACTGTGGTTTCAAGTTTTAAATTAGTTTAGTATTTGAGGCACGAGCTGGGCTTGATTAAAAGTGGGAGGCTCAATCCAATGTTGATATTGCATAACAGTTTATTGAAACCCACATATATGGGCAATGGGCATAGCGAATAGACATATTTTGATGCATAATAATATTTATGTGTTTGCATGGTTACATGTTCTTGGAAGTTGTAGTTCTTGTACATTTCAAAGCTACAGTATATAACAAAATGATACCTTTATATATATATATATGTAGAAGTAGTTGATAAATCCTCTCCATGGCTTTATTTTACCAGGGCAATTTCATTGCTAAAACATTCTTGGAATACAGTATTGCAAATAAAACAAGTATATTATATATGATTAAACATGAAATTGCAAAGCATATGATAGATAAATTCTATATAATGTAAACATGTAAAGAGGTAGAAACATATGAGGAACAAGAACAAGGTGTATTAGCACAGTCCCCAGCTCTCTTAAATTCCAGGTGCCTGGCTTTATTTCTGAGGGAACCTTTCGGGCAGCTTTGTCCTGCCGAACGCTAAAGCAGAGGAGGGTTCCTTCTTTTTTGTACACACTGCATTGCAAACTCCAAAGGCCAGAGACGCCTGGCGGTTTTTCTGAGTCAAGGCTGGACTCTAGCGGTTTCAGGAGCACCTGGGATGATGTGCCACCTTGATCCCGATTACGTGCGTTTTCACAACCTTAGCAAGTCAGTCATGAGGTGTTTGATAGGATCGCCTCTCATGGATTTGTTGCTTAGGAGGTTGACACCTCCATGAACTGAGACTGCGTTATTTTTGTCGAGTGCTGTCCAATCAGTGAGGCTTTGAAGATGCAGGAGCAGCAAGAACGCTTCATGGATCAGCCCCTCGGTTCACGTCTTTTCCCACCTCGCAGGTGGCGCCGAGGGTCGAAATAGAATGGAATATATAAATTGAGGTGGTGCCATGGTATTTGGGAGTTTCATTGGTACATGGTAGTTTCATGTTGTCGCATCTCCGTGTTTCGTTCCCAAACAGCGTGGCCACACTGGGGGTTCTTATACTCTAGTAGTTAAGACTGGGCGTTTGATCGGAGGTTTTCTCATCCGTGTCCGGCTAATTCGCTGCTATTTACAGTACATTCATTCACCTGAAGATCGCCGAAGTGCATTTCGACTGCGCAGCTTCGCAGAAATTGGTGGGCCTGAGCGGTTGCATTCTTCGACCGCGCTCTCATTGTGGTGCCGTGCGCATTTTCGGACTTTCTGTGTCCAAAGTTGTCCTTTCATGGCAGCAGGATCTGGGGCGGTTTTATTTCAGTGTGCAGGCGCAGGGCAAGGCAGGCGCAGGGCAGCACTTTGGACATGGCGGTGCGGAACGCCTTGGCAGGGCTGCGCGATGTGAATCTTGATGTGCAGATTTTCATGGCAGGTGCCGTGAGTGATGACCTTTGGACATGTGGTTCGTTGTCAGAAATTGGAGAGAGTTTCGAAAACTTTGTGAACCACAGTATTTTGTGGACCTTGAAGTGCAGATCCGCTACAGAAACCGCATAGGCATAGACTTTGCGCCTGTCCTATTACTTGCAACAGCCACAAAGCAATTATCATTTGTTGAACAAGGCCCTTACTAACTATCATCATCACTGTTACAGATAATAGGACAAACCCAACATAGACTTCTAACCTCTCCAACTGTAAACCTTGAGACTTCCTATAGGTTGCTAGGATTTGCTAGGCATCCAGGCCGCTCCAAGACCTCTGCACCCCTAGATAGGCCTCTAACTCTAGGCCCCTATGCCTCTCAAGACCTTTGGCTAAGCCCTCTGGATCTCTAGACCTCAAAGAGTGCATGGTCAAACTAGGTTTTGTGTTTATAAATGTGCTCATATGTGCTCGCAGTATTTGCTCACAATGCATGTTCCAAACGGTCAGTGCGTACTTCATGTACATATATATACAAAAATATACTAGGTACAGATGACATTGTGAGTTGTGCAACGGCCTCCAAATCACCACCTTTCCTATGTCATCTGTCCACGGTCTCCAAAAAGAGAGGACAGAAATGTAAAAAAACAAAACGCATCTCATCTGTTCAAATCCTCTGAATCTCGGATTCCAAGGTGGCCCAAGCCCTACAGAGTCCATGACAAGAACCAAATCGCTCATGTGGTTGTGAATAGGTCAGAGTCCCATCTCATGTATCCGCAACCTATAATACCGGGATTGACAAATCAGGTAGTGGTTGCGTGAGATAAGACCTGCAGATTTGATTCCAGAAAAGGATTCGAACTCCAGATATGTGTATTTATGCACGGTGTGCATACAAAGTTCTCACATGTCAATGTTAGAAGGATGAGAATGAAGGGAGGATGAGAATGTCATGTTATGCACCGTTTGTTATTCTCGTTTTGTGAGGATGAGAATGAAGGGAGTCCCATGTCATCTTTTCTTTTTGGGTTCATATTCATATACCATTCAAAAAAAATCAAAAGAAACATGCATCTCATGTATTCTCATGTGTTCCCGGCATTTGTCACCTTCTCAAGGTATGTATCTCATGTGCATACGGTGCGTTCCAAAACTGACCATAAAGTCCTGTGTGATCTGCCCCTAGTATATATATATATAACTTAGTAGGGGGTGCTGGGAGGGACCAAAATTTTTGGTCCACCAGTTTCTTCTCCGAAGACTGAGTCACACTTGGTCGTAATTCGTCTACTTCTAGAAATGTTGCTGGCGGCAGGTGTGACTCACAGCTGAACTGCGCTCGTGCCTTCGCAGTGCCAACTCTGCCTCACCTGGACATCTTTCGTTGCGTGTGCCGGTGGCCATAAAGATCATAAAGCGACCTGGTATTTTTCGTTTGTGCAAAGCATACTCTGGCCACCTTTTGCTCACCAGTGTGCACGCTGTTACGCTGTTTTCGACTCCAATACGTTCTGCACATGCAGACGGCCAAACAGTGGCGAGAGATTCTTCCGATTGAAACGAACGCTTTTGCCACTGCCTGATCACCCGCGCGTGTTCTACATGCCACTCGATGCCTCCAAACCCTCAAGACTAACATTCTGCTACCGCTGCGACTGCATATGCGGAGCAGGTTTGCCTCTGACTCTGACAGCTCCGCCTACTACGTACAAACGTTGCTACCAAGTGTGAGTCATGGCTGAAGTGAACTCGCGCGTTCGCAATGTTAGCGCCTGGTTTCTTTACTTGCACGAAGAACACCCCGGCCACTTTCTGCTCCCTTGAGCCTTGTGTGCACGTTTTTTCCGACTTCGACGCGTTCTGCACATGTCAAGTGCTACTTTTCGAAGCTCTTTGCTGCACTGCAAACATGAATTCAAGACTCTTGTGCCTTGTGCTAAGTTTTCCTGCTTTGGTGGATGCATTGGAGACAAGTAGGACTTCAATGCCAGATCAGCACGAGTGGTTCGAGAGCGCACACAAGGTGAAAGAGTGCTTACACTCGTTACACTTGGAAGACTTGGTCTGCAAGGTGCGCCTCACATCAGAGTCATCGCTGCCAAAAAGTTGCCACGACGTGTTTTCTTTGAAAAAACACTGTTGCAACGGCCTGCTCACCCGTGCATGTGAAGCCGCACGCTACGCGTGAAGCTGCACGCTACAGGTAGCGTTGCGGCTTCACTGTACGTCCTCTCCTTCACGACATCATTCGCTCTGCCCTCCGGCCCACCTTCCGGAGCTCTTTGCCGCTGGGCACTGGCATGACGCCAAGACTGCTGTCTAAGCGGGCTGCCAAGAATTGAGTATCCTCTTGAACGATTCTCAGCCCGCTTGGCGTAACAGTGCATCGTTTTAGAGTTTTGTGCAAGCTGAATGCAGCTGACAGATCCTCACCTTTTTAAAACACGTTCTACTGGACTACGCACGCCTGAAAACTCTGTCTCCACTGCTGCTTGCGTCTTTCAGACTGTTTGGGGTATCTGATCTGGTGGGATGATTAGTGAAGCTCAAGTGATGCGGTATATGTCAGGTCCCCTCGAAGCGGAAGATCACAAGGTCCCAAGCAGTGACAGGCATTCAGCCGAAAATTTTTGCAACAAATCCAAGGATCGCAGCCCTTCGCACTCAGCTGGATCTCCAGCACATACCAGCTTCGATCACCTCACTTCAGGCGCCGAGATCGCTGGACACAAGGCGGTAGGTGGTGAAGACTGGTCCAGGATGGAACTTGAAATTTACGGGGCTCATCACTAAAGAACCAGAGCCGGCCAAGCGTGCTTGACTGGGCACCCTTATAAAGAACCGTGCGAACGACGTGGCGGGTCCGGGGAGCGCTTTTTTCGTGACGGCGCCCACCGACCGGAAGCGAACCGGAACGTCAATCGGTGCCATCGATTCCGAAAAGAATTGATGGAGATTTGTGGAGTGACCGCAAACCAAAAAAAACAGAGCGAGAGCGAATGAAATGAAACCACATGAATCGTTGACCGCCCTTTGATGATTTGGATGTTTTCCCCCAATGCTGGACATGAAGCTGAAGCTGGAGCGCGGCAGAGTGCAGCGGTCATCCTCCCGCACTTTGAACTGACCTGGGGGCTCCTGTCAAAATGTCACTGTCCAGTGGTTTGCTGAACACAGTTTGTTTGGAAAGAGGAAAGAGGACGGTGAGGCTGGAGCTGACGGCCACCCGTCTTCTCGTTGTGAGTTTCAGGGACAAGTTTCCCCAGTTTCCTCACCACATGAAGCCTTTGGATTTCTCCAGTCCAGTCTATTTAATAGAGGGTTAATAAAGGGTAAGGTACAGGACTTCCACCGTTTGATGATGAGAACATATGAGAACCATGGTTTCCTCTAGATGTTCCCTCAATTCACACCTTCGCTGCTGGAGTTTCTCTCATCACTCCATCGCTCTGCCATGGACGCACGCGCCGGCCCTGCGGAACGCCCTTCGTACCGCTCGTATCGCTCAGGAAGCGAGTAGCAGCCATCCCACACTGCGAGACGAAGGCGACTATGGCTTGAACATAGCACATCCCAAAGGTTTTGTTGGGAAAACGATTGCTTTGGGCCAGGTATTTGTTGGGGCGTGTTTCCTCATTCTTGCTGCGGAATCAGGTGTTTTGAATAGTTTTAGATAATTTTGTTGACTAGTATGAAACCAGTATGGGAGGACCGAAGATTCCTACCGCGCAGTATATTATATATTCTCAGTTTCAGGCTTTGATGCTTCAACGTCTTCGCGACGTCTCGTTGGCCCGAGGTCCTGCGCTCAACTGGAGTCCTTCGGTCACTTCAAGCTCGCAGGAAGGACTGGAAGCTGCTAGTGATATGGATTCCGGACCAGTGTCGTTCTCAGTCCTGCGGGGGGGGGGGGGTTTTGGGTCGGAGGAACGGCAGGAAGATGGTATGTGTGGGGCGGCAGACCCACGACTCAGTAGACCAAGCAGGTGCTGCATTTTTTTCTCTACTGCCCATGCTTAAACCAATCCAATGCATTTTAACACTTTGTAATGCCATGTTGTCGTTGCATCCGTCCCTGGCCCAGGCCCCGCGGACGACATCGACGCCGACGCGGAGCCACTTGGAAAACCGGACATGCCCTGAGCACCATCGAGATGGGATTGAGATGGCGTTGATTGGATGGCGCTTGTTGAACTTGTTGGTTAGACTGAAAGAACATCGAGTTCCAGTGGTGGATTGAGGATCCTGTTCGAGAGAACCGAACCCGAGAAATCTCCGGAAGCAGCCGGAAGCATGACCAGAGTGGAAGGTCCGTGCTTGTGGGTCATATATATACCTGCGCCCCCTGATCCGCAGGAATTGCTACAGCAGTCTGAAATTCTTAAGAATTTGGTGTTTTAGAGGAACTTTACGCAGCAGTACGGCAATTTACGCCGCAGCACGCCTTTTCTTGCAGCACCACTTCTGTGCCTTTCTCAGCTCAAGGCCCCATACATGGAAATTTAAGTCAGTATACGGGTAAGCACGGTTGAGTACGCCTTGATACGGGAATTCCTTCGGTACCGTAAGAATTGCTTCAGCAATGCTGGATTTGTAAGAATTCTGAAGCGCTGCTACTATTTCCATGTTTTTGGTGTAGCAGGTATATATATATATACTACTTTACAAACAGGGAACTGGCACTTTTTTACATGAGACATGAATCATGATATTGATAATTTAATATAAGTATATATTCTATACAAGCCCTACCAGACTTGCATGTTACATCTCCATGTGGAGGGTTGAGTGAATCCGCAGCCAACACTAAAATCTATTAAAGATATAGTCACGGTCATGATCCATGTGGTCTACCATTGGTGATTAAGAGTCCTGCCGCTCCACCGCCTGACCGCCTGACCAAGCGCCCAAGGTGTTGTCAGCTCAGGCGCCGAACGGCCCGCGCCCGCTCATCCGGCAGAGCGATGTCATACTACCATACTATCATACTACGTACAGACTGACGCACAGACTGTGCGGCTCGGACACGTTTTTCCCCACCTGTCAGGCGAGGGTTGTTAGAAATTTAAAGATAGTTTTCTCCTTCCTTCTTTGACTCCCGCCTGCCTTTTGCCGCTCCGGACCTCGACAGCAAGTGCCCGATCGCAGCGGGCAGTACCGGACCTCAACAGCAAGCGCCAGATTGCAGTGGGCTGTGCCGGAGCTTAATGGCAAGCGCCAACACAGAAGGCAACCACGTCCAGAACTACAACCCACAAACACAAACACAATCACACGACCACAAAACGAAACAACCAAAGTACAGCCACAAGCACGCAACCACAATAATTACCGAACCAAAAACGCACAACCACAAACACACAACTACAGACACACAGCCACAGCACACAACCAGAACACACAACCGCAAACACACAAACACACAACCAAAAGCACACAAACACAAACACACAACATGCTCCTCACCATGGCGTGGCAATATCGAAAGCCACAAAACCAGACAAAACCCACGACTATGGCGACGCGCTCTTCACCATGGCATGAACACAAATGATTGACATGTCATGGTAGAGACCACTTGAAATTTTAATATTTTGCCCCCACCTGTTAGGTGAGGGCTGTTGGATTTTATGTCAGCTGCCTTCCTCCTCGTGCTCCTCCTCCTCCTCCTCCTCCTCCGCTCCGTCCTCAACCGCCAACTCCGGATGGCAGGTTTCCCCGGCGGACCCCAACCGCGAGTGCAGGATGGCAGCGTTCCCCACCGGACCTCAACCGCCAGCTCCGGATGGCAGTGTTCCCCGCCGCACCTCAACTGCGAGATCCGCTTGGCAGCGTTCCCCGCCAGACCTCAACCAGCACACAATCACAAACACACAGCCACAACACACAAGCACAGTCACAAACACACAATCACAAACACAACCACAAACACAACCACAAACACATCCACACACACACAAATAATATAACACACACATAATCACACGAACAAGGTTCACGGCTCTCTCGCCGCCCGTGCAAGGGTGGCTCATGTGTCTTCACCCTGCGCGTGGGATTGGGTAACCCTCACAATGTTTGGAAGGTTTCCATGGATTCGCAGACCCTTGCATGGTCTGATTGAGGTTTGCACGACCCAACAACGCTGTCCAGCTCGGCGGGGAGGCGTGGCTGCGCATCGTGGTGGTGCACACGCGCACGCCGCGGCCGTGCGAGACGCGGACTCCCTGCAGGTGCACGCGTTACCAGGGCACAACGTTTCTCCTCCTCCTCCTCCTTTCTCCTGCGCCTCCTCGCCACCACGACTCAGTCTTCACTGCCAGACCTCAACCCGCCTCAACCGCAAGCTCCGGATCGCAGCCAACACTGCCAGACCTCAACCTCAAGCGGCAGATCGCAGTGGGCACTACGGGACCTCAACCACCAGCTCCCGATCGCAGTGGGCACTGCCGCACGTCAACCGCAAGGGCCGGATGGCAGTGGGCACTATATACTGGACCTCAACCGCAAGTGCCAGATCGCAGTGGGCACTACCGGACTTCAACCGCAAGCGCCAGAACGCAGTGGGCACTACCGGACTTCAACCGCAAGCGCCAGGACGCAGAGACTTTCGGCGCACCCCTGAAGTCAGAATTGCGAACACCAGCTTCCTCTGGAATTCACCAGGGATCACAAACACAACTACAAACACAACCAAAAGGACACTACCGCAAACACGGAATCAAAAACACACAATCACACCGGCATAACCACAGACACAACACACAACACACAACAACAACAACAACAACAACAGCAACAGCAACAGCAACAGCAACAGCAACAATAACAGCAACAGCAACAGAAACAGCAACAGCAACAGAAACAGCAACCAACAACCAACAACCAACAACAACCAACTACCAACTACCAACGACCAACCACCAACCACCAACCACCAACCACCAGCCACCAACCACCCACCACCCACCACCCACCACCCCACCACCCCACCACCCCACCACCACCACCACAACAACAACAACCACAACCACAACCACAACCACACAATGGCAAACACACAGCCACAAACACACAATCACAAACACACAACGACAGACACAACCACAAACACAATCACAAACACATAACCACAAAGACAAACACAAACACACAACCACACAAACACACACAAACATACAAATACACAACCACAAACACACAACCACAAACCACACCACACAATCACAAACACGCAACCAAAAACACAATCACAAACACAACCACGACAATCACAGACACAACCACAAACACACAGCGACAAACACAGTCACAAACAATCCCGAACCCGAGGATCCGCAAACATGTTCCTTACAATGGCATGAAAACAAATGATTGAAATGTCATGTCATGGTGTTGTTTAGATGGGGTAATCCATTCTATACTTGAAAGAAGATGTGGTCTAGGTCGACCATGGGAATTTCATGGCGGACATGTTTGGAACAAGAGAACTATGCGGCTGGTGCCGAGAGAAGGTCAAACTGTTGGGACCCCCCTGTTGCACAACACTCAGATGTGGCCTTGCGCAAACGTACGCTGTGCCTGCAGAAGGCTCCAAGTCGAGACCTCCTGAAACTGGACGTTTGATGCCTCAAAGCTGTGATTTGTGGAAATACCAAGAAGTTCATTTAATATCCATCAACGTTCGGGCAGGCACCGACAGTGGAACGGATGATTCGTCTGGTGCCGTTCGGAGCTCCTGGGCATCGAGTATCCCGGGCGTCCTGACATGGTCTCAGCCGCAACGGAGCCGCGGCGCTTTCGGTCGAATTCAACTTCGTGACTTCGTGCATGGCGACTTCGGTCGCACCCATCGGTTTGGATCTCGTGGAAACCACGAAGTGACACCCTGATTGATTGGAGGGAAGATCATCCGGGGTGATTTTTAATATTCATCTGGAATTCTACAATGACAAGTATGCAGTATGTTTTTAATGTTATGGTAGTATGTTATAGAGTTACAGATTTGCAGATACATGTACAGTGGAGATAGATCCGCCCGCGTCACCGCGTCCCTTCTCAAACCTTGCTCCTCTTCGAGGTTTGATCTGGCGGATTTTGAATGTGCTTCCCAACGTGGCGGCGCTCATGTGTAGTATGGATGCTGTGATCATCCAGGATGTCACTCGAAGAGTCGGCATCCTTTTAGGCTTCTCAGCAGTCACGGGTGCTGCGCGCCGGGGGGTGGACTGCGGCTGTAGGAAGAAAAGGACCCAAATTAGGAAAACAGTGCTTTTACGGCCCAATTTGGCTATTGACAAGGGAGTGGCGACTGCGTTAGGCGAGTGAGCCGTGTTATTGGTGAATCTGCAATGAACTGGCTTTTGGTCTCAATTCTTCTGGCATGGGGCTGGGACTTACAGGCGGAGGTTGTATACCAAAAGTGCGGATAGAATGCCAACCAGAAGAAGTCTCAATCACAAGTTCTTGAAATCATTTTTGCTGGAAGACCCAGCTGGGGCATTGGGGGCTTCACCTACTATCATTCTGAATGACACATTGAAGGATTTTGACTGTGGATGAATCCTGACAAACATGAATACCGATCTACGCCCGCGAACGTGTCTAAAACTACGACGTGTTTTTCAAAACGTGTCTAATCCACCATCAGATCACCCCGTTGGGCCTTCGGACCTTGTGCCTTGACCCTCCCTGGAGCGTGGGTCCTTTTGTGCGCATGTCCTGAGGTCAAGGGACCACCTTGCTCCTTGGATGCAGAACTGCAGGATGTGAAAACACGAGTTGCCAAGTCACCCAGCTTTGCATGGTTTACATGTATATACATTGTACATCATGGATTTTGGGGAATTGATCATCATTGCATACTGCGTCGAACCGTTTGTGGATTGTTTTTTGTATTCATGTGTGTAATATGTTGTAATGTTTGTACGCCTCGGCCTCCTGCTTCACCGAGGATTGGCAAGTCTGTCTATACCCTTGTGAAGGAGACTTGGGGCCATTCACATATCATATCTTCTTCAGACTGTCACAGTCGCATTTTCAGGGACTGAGTCTTTCACCCAAAGCCTCGAAGTGAGTTCTGAAAAATGACGGTGTTGTTTCCACGCGATCGGGGGCGTTGAAAGGGCGTTTCCATGCGTTTCCCAACAAGTGCCGTTGTTCTTTTTTCCAGGGGACCTTCCACTTGTGCACCATTACGTTGTTTGGTCTCTTCACAGGAAAAGACGTCTACTACGGTGGACAGTAACAGCTTGGGGGACCAAAGTATTCTATGGTATCCTGCTAGGATCCAGGAACCTACAACAGCATCACCAGCTCTTGGGCTCCAAGTCTCCTCGGCAGGTATTTGGACCCTCCAAACCCACCCCAAACACCTTGTCAGAAGGTACTTGGTGCCGTAGGGGAGAGTTGTGTTTTTTTCTCCCTCTACAAGAATTAGTTCTCTTTCAGTGAGTAGTAGTTGTTTTGGGCAGCTTAGAATTGGCACTCCCGCTTTTGGCACATGTTTCTTCTGCTTTGTCATGTCGCACACTTCCTGAGACAGCCACTCATTCTTTGTTCCTTGAACCCGTCCTGTTCGGGAAAACGTTCGGAGCCCGTCGCCCCAATCAATGAATCGTAGACACCTCACCTTGGGCGGGCGTCCGACATCGGGAACCGCTCCTCAGCTCACGGAATGGTCGACACGGTGACAGGTGTCCTGGCTCAAACCATGGCTCGGGTAGAGGTGTACCAGGTGTCCTTGTCATGTTTCACGCTCTCGACACCTCTACCCTGAAACGCCCGGGTCCTCCGTTGGAGAGCTTTTGCTCAAAGGATTTCGGACCAGCAGAGCAAAAATGGGGAGGCTCCAGGCTGAAACAAAAGCTCCCAGGGCCCCACCACGGTGATTTGCAGGGTCTTGGCAAGAACTTGTGGGAGTGAAGGTCAAAGATAGACCGATGCCAGATGACCACTGTGTCTAAGAAGCTCCTGCCCTCAGAGAATGCGGGAATTCTACTCCCCCTCCAAGACTCATGCAAGCTTTGTTGGAAGACCATGTTCATCCATTGTCCCTTTACAAACTGACCAACACATCAAGGGGTCGTCCGAAGAGTGCTTGTTTTGTTTGGGAATACCGTCGGAATACCGTCGGGACTTCGTTCTTCGCCGGTCTCAGGAGAAGAATGTGATGTCTTTGCAACGCACCATCATGGCAGCAAAGCTGAAGAATGCCCGATACAGTTTAAGGTGAAGGGTGTTTATAACATGTAAGCCCTTTCAATGCATACATGATTGCCGTTTTATATCTCATTATATATTACTAGCACGGGCAAGTCCTGGTCAGGTCATTGGTTTGAGTCGTTTTAAACTGTGACTCGAAAGGGATTGTTTCCAGGCCTTGCCAGCAACCAACAATTAAGGTTACAGCCCGCAGGTGTATGTTTCATGCTCAGTGGCGGCATCAGCCTTATCATGAAATCATAGTAGGAAACGCTCCGTAGTGATTCTCAGATGTTGCAGTGTCTTAATTATGATCATTATGCATATGGAAAGGCATAATCCCAACTGTTTCTTGGGTCAAACGGCCTTGACAAATCTTGACAATTTGTGTTTGATTATTGTGGCCAATTGTGGCTTTGACTATTGGAGCCACTTGTGTGAGAGTTGCTACGGCTTTCTACGTGCTACGGCTTTCTACGTGTTTTTGTTCAACAAAATCTCGAACGAATACGGTTTTGCTACGGGTAGACCTTGACAATGTTTTTGGTCATCACAGGCAAACACAAAATTTGGACCAACAAACATGAACGTTACGACTTTTCAACTAATGACCAGACACAATATATAAGGGCGTTTGGCTTTCCAGGCAGGCAATCAGAATGAATGAGCCTTGCAGCAAGTTGGCTGTTTGAGGGCACCATTTCAACAATCTTAGGCAAAGGGATCTACAATGGATTGACCATCGTGGACTTCAAGTCCAGGTTCCCTCATAGTAGGTGCATTGATTGATCAACAAGCTGCCCCACAAAGAGATCATGGGAACATGTGGGAACTATGCATTTATACTTTATACACAATTATATATGCAATAATATTATATATATAGATATTAACCGGCAGGTGGCAAGTTGGCACCGGTTGAGCCTAGCTTTGGGACATTCAACTTGCGCCGGATTTGTTCCGATAGACGCTCATTTGTGGTTGAATGCCCGATTGGACGCCTGGCTGTTCTTAGATGTGGGAAGGGGGTTTGGATGGGTTCATGTTCAGCTCCTGGATGTTTGTATCATTCAAGCAGGCAAATGACATGATGAAGTGGATCGTTCAGGTTTAGTCGCCCCCTGGAACGCATCAACGACATGGACTGATAGACCGAAGCCAAATTAAAGACCTCCTGCTTCATGAAAGACGGGTGTTTCAACTTTGTGCGTGACAAGCTCAGATCTGGCTGGCTCAATTCTTGACAGAGAAAGACTTTGTTTTGCACCCATATTTCAGCTTTCTTTTGGAGAAGATCGCAGAATTCGAGTCTTGCTAGCAGCTGGTGGGATTTCCAAAGACCAGCAAAACACCTGGTGCTTTTAACAGATTTTTGTCGATCCGCTCTAAGGCCAACAAGCCGCCAGAGGACACTGAATTCAAACTACAGACGCTCTCACTTGCCCGTAGCTTGGTGGTCTACAATCTTGTGAAGCCAAGCATGGGCACATGCGGGTCGATGTACCAATTTCATTTGGGCCCATGAAATGGTCTAAATTCCGGAACCGTGAGGAACATGCCTTTTTAAAAAAAATGTTGTGGCCAACACAGTTGGGGATTTGGGACTTCAGGGTTTGATCCATCCCCCATGATCCCCATGTGTCACATCATTCAGCCTCTTCAGCCGAGCTTTTTTTTTGCCTTGACCAAGGCGTTCGTCTGTTCGTTTGCACCACTGGGCAGGTAGTCCTGGATGTAGTCCTTCTCGTTCAGGGCGGGTGCGGAGGGCGGAACATCATCCGTCCATGGGAAACAAGGGACACTGAGGGAGTCAGCAGACGAATCCTTCACTTCATGGAGGTGTCCGCAGACGCCAAATGAAGACTGAGCGTCCTCCGCGGTGATGCTACCTGCTTGGTCAATCGGAACGCCGGGCTTTGTTTTGGGTCGCCCTGAATGAACTGGCTCAAGCAGGAATCTACAGATTTCTCCCGTCGACTTCCACATCATCTCCCTCGCAAAATCGTCCGAAAAACCGGTGGCATCGAGGCCATGAATTGGAAGTGCCTGGTCATCGGCCGGTGGACGCCTTCGTCGCCGCAGTCCACCTGCCAGGCCTCCTCCGCGACGCCGCGACGGGCGGGTCGAATAGATAGACTCGGGCGGTGAGGATTTTCAGAGTGTAATTCGAGGTACTTGCCCAGTCGCTAACTTGGACTTACTCTCTCTGGAACTCCTGTAGGTTAAGCTAAGCTAAAGCATGAAGCTAAATTGAAGCTAACATGTTGTTACATTTATATAACAAAAGTTATAAGTTGGTTAGGACTACTTCTAAGATCTTATAACCTATGTGTATATAGTAACCTGAACCTAGAAGGTTATAATTTGTTATAAGTTATAGGTAACTTAACAAGATGTGATGTAATACAATACTACCAACTTTCGAGGAAACAATTGTTCCTAACCAGAAATATCACATGCAGACGGAGTTAGCTAAGTCAGAGCTAAGTCAGGCAAGTCTAACTTGGACTTAGCTTTGACTTATATATTTATATATATATAAGTGATGAAAGTAGTGATGACTTCTAAGTCAGACCTAAGTTAAAGCTAAGCCAAATCTCCCTCAAGGCTAAGTCAAAACTAAGTCAGCTTATAGGTCCAAGCTAGTTTAAGGTAAGTTGAGCAAGATGTCGGTAAATTGGCATAAAACTACAAGTAGTTCCCGGGCAAGCCGGCGGCGGAAGTTTCCAAAAGAATAAACCTATAGGAAATGGGCATGTGGCAGGCTGGTTCGCCGAGCTGCAATGTTCTTTGACAAAACAAGTTGGAACCGACCAATGGAGCGAAAGCGAAGCAACCACCGTCAACTGTCTCGCAGGAAAACACGTTGTTCATGCATTTTGCAAAATACAGAATCGAGATGACTCAGCCGCGTACTAAAGTTGTACTACAAAGTCGCCAGTTCTCATCTTCCAGCTCCCCAGCTACTCCGCGTACTAAAGTTGTACTAGAAAGTCGCCAGTTCTCATCTTCCAGCTCCCCAGATACTCCACGTACTAAAGTTGTACTACAAAGTCGCCAGTTCTCAGCTGTCCAGCTCCACAGATTGCCCCGCGTACTAAAGTTGTACTAGAAAGTCGCCCAGTTCTCATCTTCCAGCTCCCCAGATACTCCGCGTACTAAAGTTGTACTAGAAAGTCGCCAGTTCTCATCTTCCAGCTCCCCAGATACTCTGCATACTAAAGTTGTACTACAAGGTTGCCAGTTCTCATCTTCCAGCTCCCCAGATACTCCGCGTACTAAAGTTGTACTACAAAGTCACCAGTTCTCAGCTT
>CAXAMN010006803.1:100951-119583 GCA_963970005.1 Durusdinium trenchii
TGATCGCAGTCGGCACTCCCGGGCCCCTCAACAGCAAGCGCCAGATCGCAGTGGGCACTACCGGGCCCCAACTGCAAGTTCCAGATCGCAGTGGGCACTACCGGGCCCCAACAGCAAGCGCCAGATCGCAGTGGGCACTGCCGGACCTCAACAGCAAGCGCCAGATCGCAGTGGGCACTAATTCCTCCGGACCTCATACAGCAAGCGCCAGAACGCAGTGGGCAGCATATCGGACCTCAAGCGTCAGCTCCCGATCACGCAACGGCAAGCGCCAGATCGCAGCCAGATCGCCGTGGGCACTGAGCCGCCTCAACCGCCAGCTCCCGATCACAGTGGCCACTACTGTTTTGGACGCCAAAAACGCACATTTGCTTGGGCGCCAGGTTTTGAGCCCAAAGCTGTCACATCCTATTTTTTCGAGGGCTCGTCTGGCATTGCGTTTGTATCTCAAGGGGGGCTTCTGGGGTGTGGGCAAGATGCTGGCATGCGGGTTGTCTTGCGCACACATATGCATGAATATCTAGCAACAAACCAAAGCTCAACTCAACCTTGAACCAAGGGTTTTGTGATCGGCCTGTGCATTGCCAGCGTCCAATTCTGGAATGTTTTAATTATATATCCAACCATGGAGGCGAATACTGCTTGACAAACAATTTGCATTTTTCCTCAGCAACAAAAGCCTTTACCTTTGATTCCGGGCGCCAAAGTGAACTGGGGCGCCAAAAGTATCATTTATGTATGTGCCCTCAAAATTTTTGAAAAACATACCTAAGCGAAGTCTACTTCCTAGTTTTCGTTTTCACTGCTGAAAAACATCACTGATTTTTTTTTGGTATGGATAGTATCATTCATGCATGTGCCCTCAAAGTTGTTTGATGCATACCTAGATCGTTCCATTACAAACCCTTTCTGCAAGTTGTTTGATAATGTTGGCGGATGTTTGCACTGAGTAATGTCATCATTCTGTTTGTGATGGATTTCACTTTCACTCTAATCCAACACAAATCACTGGTTCCGACCAGGGCTTTACCCAGTGATTTATGATTGTTGGTCATCACAAAATCAAGGTTCATTCACTTGGTTATTTGTGACGGGTTTAGTTTGTGCTGGATCTGAGTCAGATCCATCACGAATCACTTGCTCCGTCCAGGGCCTGTACAAACCATTGATTTATGATGGACTTGAGTGTTGGGCATCACAAATTTAAGGTTTTACTGACCCATTGATTTGTGATGGATCTGAGTCAGATCCATCACAAAACACTACCTCCGTCCTAAGGGTCACTAAACTTTACTGTAATTGTTACTTTGTCCCGGTTGCTCTGGGAAGTAGTGATTTGCAATCAAATTGCAGTAAGGAGTTGTAATGGAACCATCTAGGTATGCATTAACAAAAACTTTGAGGGCACATACATGAATGATGCGCTTCATATAATAATTGGTAATGTTTTTCAGTGATGCTTTTTAGTTTTCACCAGTCAAGGCAAAATGGGAAACAGACTTCATCACGGTATGCATCAAAAAGACTTTGAGGGCACATGCATGAATGATACTTGGCGCCCCAGTTCACTTTCGCTCCCCGAAGCAAAGGTAAACAGCTTAACAGTTAAACAGCATCCACAAACAAATGTTTTTCGTTGACGGAGGACTGGATGGCCCGTTCGGATCCGATGATATGAATTGTCCGACCCCGGTGTGTTCGACAGTGGGGTTTGGAAGTCTGAGGGTTCTATGTCGGGAGACACTTTTAATTATTGTCATCTTTGGGATTCTGTTGTTTGTGTTGTGTGTGGCCGATTTTTTTCAGAATATGCATGTCACCATAGCATCGTGTCCAAAAGCCGGGCCCCTTGCACACTCAAGATATGACAAGGTGGTTTGTACATGCTTGACATGTGCCCGGTTCCACACACGGGGGGGGGGGTGCGGACCTGAAGTGAATCAGGCTGCCAAGTCGTCCAAGGTTTTTCGAAGGTGAAACGGACCGGGGCTGAAAGGACCATCCAACATCCACACTTGGACACTCATATGCCATATTCAAACTCCGCCCGGACCAGCGTCTTTCGGCACCGCGGAACCAGGGGGGCGAACACGAGAGCGCGTCGACCGGTCCGGATGCGGCGGAGCGTCGAGAGCGCGGTGCGGCTGGTCCCCCGAGGTTGAGAGCGTCCTTCTTTTCGAGCCGCCGATCGGCGACCAGGACCGGACACGTTCATGTTTGGTGCGAGGGGAGCGACGAAGGATGACGAAGGTGTGCAGAAGCAACAGTGCTGACAATGGGATTTTGGTTGAGTTTGTTGGCGATATCTATCGCATACGTGAATCAAGATCATGTTTGACACTATAGAGACAGCATGCAGCATGTGATGTGCATCTAACCTTTTGTGTTTGGCAATGCGTGCCGATGTTTGTGCTTGATTTGTTCAACAAGTATCCCCGTTCCGATTTCCTGTATGAAATGGGGTGTCTCAAGTCCACTACGTTGAGGTTATTAATATGTTGCAAAAAAAAAGAGGTTGAGGCACCTCTTTTTGTAGAGATGAGGATTTTGTAGCGCAAGACCTTGATGCTGAGATATAGAGGATGGGTCCCTGCAGTTTTGTAGTGCAGATTTGTCATTTCAAGATGATTATATCCGATGTTGGGTACGTCCATAATGTAGGGCAAATTGATGCAGCCATTTTGGTTTCATACCATTTTGTAGTCAAACACATTGACAACATAGAGGTTGGGTCCCACCACTTTTGTAGTGCAGATTTCCTGTTTCTTATATGATACTATTGGGTCCAAGGATTTTGTAGAGAAGCAGGGTTGGGTCCTTGCAAAATATTAGTACATGTAAATTTGTGATGTTGGGTCCCCAGTTCTGTTGTACTACAGAATGGGGGCCCCGACCCCACCACCCTAATTGGCAGGGGGATCAACAAGTCACATTCACTATATAGAATCCAGCGAAAATCGGATCTGGACCCCAGACGCAGAATATACGCAACTTACACCATGTTTTGCCATATTCATCCCTATACATGTATGTGTTTTTGTCCTGATGTTTGCCCGTTTTCCACCAGACAGAATCAGACAGACAGCGCAATCCTTTGTTATGTTTGTTACTCTTAATCATATATGTATAAGACGTTTGAAGTCACATGAAGTCACCATGTTGTAACCTCGTGCATACTATATACATCTATATACCAAAGTCATTTGGATACCCTCGACAGAAGGTTCAGGTTCATGTGTTCGATGCAACACATGACATCATGTGGTGAACTTTGTGTTCAGGTTTCACATCTTTCAAAGCGTTGTTTCACACGTCAGGGGTCTCCCCTGACGTGTCCGAACCCACCTACAACATCCTACAACGACCCACCTCGCTGACCCACCTCGTCGACTCGGCAGGGATGAGACCAAAAGCGACTCGAGTTCTTCACCGCGAAGCTCCAATGTGAGGTGAATGCAGGACCCGCATGAAAGCACCAGACCGGAAAACCCGAGGTCGACCACACCGTACACAATTATACATCCATCTTATCATACAATTACTACAGATCGTCCATTGGTTCCAACGCTGGGTACATCATACATCTCACACCTCATCTCTTGAAAGCATTGAACCGACGTCACGGACGTCACACGATTTCTCCGACAGCCCCGGACGGTGCTTGGCGGGTCCTGCCATTTGCTGCGCCCTTCCTGTGGCTTTCTCTTTCCTTGCCGCGGGGCGTCGGCCACCCGCCGCGACTGGGGAAGTTGGCCAACGTGTTGGCCGGACTTTGACGACCTGCGTTCCTGGTGTCATTGTGGCCCATTGTGGCAAGTTTGCTGTGTGCAGTTTGTGTCTCCATTGCATTGGATGGGTAGAATATCACACTGGTTCTTCATGTTTGGAAGATGCCCAAAGGATTGGAAACCCAGGCAAAAACCTCTACTGTATTGGATCCCGAACTTCATTTGTTGCCGGAGTCGGTTTCCAGGCCGTTCGGTGTTGAAATGGGGCACGGTGGGAAGCGACCGTTTCCGCCATTGGCTGCTTGTTCGCTGAGCTTGTTCGATGAAGGGTGGGGGAAGGGGGGATTCTTCAACACACGGAACCACGTGTTGTTCATATGGAGCTTGTTTGTTGTTCATGGAGCTTGTGACAACCGTATTTGCTTACAATTCTTGGGGTGTGGCTACGGACTGATTTTGGTTGTCGTTTCGGTTGGCCAGACCTTGGTAGTTTATCATCTTGAAACAAACAAGAAAACAGCAACAAAAAAACAATCACAAAATGCAACCAGAAAAACCAAAGCAAGCATAAAAGCAAAAAAACAATCAACATTGCAAGCAAAAATGGAACAACTCAGCCGGGCTTTCTGGCACACTTTTTGGAAGCGTCCACGTTCTGGCGTGCATTCTGACGCGCTTTTGGGGGAGGGTCGACTTTCTGGCGCACTTTTGGGGGAGGGTCCACTTTCTGGTGCACTTTTGGTCGCTTTTTGTTCCCTTCTTTCTCCGGGGCCGGGTGAAAAGTCGCACTTTTGGTTGATTTCTAGAATAAAGCCACCTTTGGTGGACATAACAATAAAGATATATATAAGTAGATAGAGCATGATAAAGTCATAAAGTGTCATAAAGACAGACATACGCGATGAAAGAAGGCAACTTGATTCACAGCTGTCCGGCCTTTTTTGTGTGAGCTATCGCCATCTCTTTATATATTTGTTGTTGTTGTGGTTCTCTCTGCTGCGACAGGAGTAGATGGCACCGAAAGAGAAACATCTGCAGCGCAGTATGCATGCCCATGTTTTTAACAAACAATCCAGAATGTTTATATAACTTCGGTGGGGTCAATGGGACTCGAGCCACAAGGGATCCGAAAGCATGTCGACGGCCACGAAAAAGCATTCCCTTCGCTGCGTCGACACTGGAACGCAGCGCAAAGAGCCGTGAAATCGCTTTAAGCCACAAATTTGTGTTACGCCACCACGTCTGGACGTGTTTGGCAAGCAGTTCCAAATAGTTCCATCCATGAGGGGCAACGTCGGAACTCCGTCCAGTTTTCTCCAACCATGAGGGGCAGCGTCGGAACTCCGTCGAAGAGATGAGACGCTGGCAAGGGACCTGCGTTTTCGCGCAGGGCAGCGTGAAAGTCCATGGTTGGAAGCGATGTGAACAAGAAAGTTCAGACACAACCGCCCGGGTTCTGAAGCTTGGGCCCCGAAACTGTCCGAACCCAACGTTTTAGTTTAACGTTGACCGTTTTGATAATATGTCAATGTGAGTTTGTTGTAGGTTTCTGAATGAGGGTCTTGGATCTCACAAGCCTTAGAGAAGATTATTGAAGAAGCTAAGCTTTTCAAGAATGTTGAACCAAAAGATGACCTTTCATGTTTGGGCGCCCGTTATGCATGCAGTTGAGGTTGGTTCCACTTAGTGAAGTTGGCGGAAAGCAAATGCCATCCAAAATGAAACCACAATCTTGGGATCCCAGTCATGCAAGTTGGTGAGCATATCGGCATATCGTTGCATTTTTCTCGTGGGAGGCCATCGCTCTTAGGTTGGAGGGTCATCATGCTTAGTGTACAAGGAATGCATCTGAACGGAGTTCGCGGAGGCCTCGACTTTCTGCAACAGGTCGGGTGGTCCGGTGGTCCATGACTGAGTGTTTGACTCATTTGCGATACCTTCTTTTTCATTGAGAGGGCTATTGATCATTCCTGTCCAGGGTGCTGGAGTCGCCTGTGGATCACTTGTTGATCGAGAGTGAGTCTCAAAGGCCTGAAACGAGGAGCACTTCTGAGCTCAGGCTTCGGGAGTTCTTTTTGCTAGCCCATGGAACTTCCTGAGATGGATTGTTGTTCAATGTTTTTCAACTAGCAATCTTCCTTCCGTGTTTCCAGTCCCAGGAAGTTCTGATTTCCTTATGGCCCTGTGACCTTTGAGTTGGTGTAGCTGCATTGTAGCTCGGTGTGCTGACCTGGGATCATCAAGGATTTAAATCTTTTGCAAGACTGGTGCTGCCTTCTTCATTTATTTTATATTAATTAATATTGATCGCTGGATAATTGATCGCTGGATACCACCGGTCTATTCTCCATAACAAAGACTTTGGAGCAGATTGGAGCAGGTCCCGGACCAGGTTCCGGAGAGGTTCCAGAGCAGCAGTTCCCAAACAGGTTCCGGAGAAGGTTTTCGGAGCAAGTTCCAGAGCAGGTTGCGGAGCAGGTTGTGAAAGAGGCCACAGAACTGTCGTGGTGGTGTGACATGTCACCGTTGGCATGTTGTCAAACTGACATGTTGTGAAAGGGTCAGGCTACCTTGCTTGTGCGTGAGCTGTCGATCATGTCGACATTCTACCATGTTGTCACTTTGCTATGCTACCTGGCATGCACGCTGTCATGCTGACAAGCGGTGGTTGCTGACATGCCAACATGCTGTCACGCTGAGATGCGAATTTGTAGCCAGGCCGATACACTGACATTGTGTAGTGTTGGCGTGTTGATGTGTGTTGTATGTAATGTTTCCATGCAGGCGTGTGTGTTGTCACTCTGGTGTGCTGGCATGGTGTCACGCCGGCATGTTGCCACACTCTCATGCCAACATGTTGCCACGGTGTCACCTAGGTTCCAGAACAGCTTCAGGAGCAGGTTCCCTTTTTTTGTTTGTTGCGGCATTGTCAGGTTTACACATACGTGGGCACACGCCTGTTTCAACGCAAGTTTCAACGCAGCATTACGAAAGCCAGCCTTCGTAGAAGGCGCTAGCGGAGTTGTGTCTGGCGAACGAAGTGAGTAGTTAGGGGGTCTGGGGGGGTCGCCCGAGAAAGGTACACGTCAACTCGGCACATGCTGGGGGAGGAGGGTGCTTCGAGGGAAGGTTTTTTGAGGTTGTGTTGGAGGTGATTTTTGAGGGGTGGTGATGCAAGAAATGCCAAAAGCATCATTTGCATCATCTGAATGGAAAGGTGTAGTTGGCACCTTGCAAGGTATAGAGACCTAGAGCAAATAAGCACTTATCAGTAGCCACAGTACAGGTTGCGGAGAGGTCCCGAAGCAGGTTCGGTTCTGGAGCAGGTGGCAGGTTCCGGAACAAGTTGCGTGGCAATTTTGTGGATATGCGGATGTGCTGCTGAGGCTGACGTGTCATCATTCTAACATGACAGCATGTCGTGTCGTCATGCCGTGTAGCTACGGACTGTTGCGGGTCGTTGTCCGGCTGTCATGCGCTAACTTGCAATACGCTGACATGCTGATGTGCTGTATCCGCTCACGTGACTTGTTATCACGCTGACAGGGCTTTCATGCCCAGCTGTTGTAGATTTCTTGTTTCTGCATTTTGCGCATGGAATTTCCTTCCCTTCCAGCTGGAACACCAAAATAGATCCTGGGATCACTGTCAGCACAAAGGCGCATTGGGTCGAAAGTGCCTGGGGCAGCCTCAGGTTTTGAATACTGAAATTCAAATTGCTACAGGAATGCTTTGTCCAACACTAGCTAGGATCGTTGAAGACCTGGTACCAGGTTGGGCGAAAGGCCTCTATTCATGCTGATGAGTGTGCCAGCAGTCGATGCAATAGTCCTTCTATATAATGATTGTGTTTGCCTGGTTTGTTTGCCAGAAAATTGAGTAAGGTGTGTGAAGCTTTGAACAGCCAGGTGTGTTTGAAAATTGCGAGTGCCCCCAACAAAAATAATACACAATCATAACTTCTATTATTCATTCAGTTTTGGATTGCTTGAAGTTGATTATATTTATTTGGCAGTGAATCATTTGTGCAATTTCCTACATGCAATTGTAGGAGGGGGGAGGGTTTACGTTTCCCGAGCAAAGTCACACCTGAGAGTCTGAGAGTATGAAGTGTGGCGTTTTGGGTGATTTTGCATTTGGAACTCACCCGCAGAGATGTTCCACTATTTCTAAAGCCTGCGGCGTTTGTGGAGAAGCTCACACACCATCGCATGTGTTTTGAGCCGGTTTGGGGTCAACGGTTTCATTTGGTTCGTCCCGCGGCCCGCGGCATGTTTTGTGCCATGTGTTTCGTGGAACCCCTATCAGATCACCATACAAAGCCTTACAACCGGAATGAATTGCAGGCAAGTCCTGGGGTCCCGTTGCTTCAACGTTTGCCGCTGTTTCTGACCGAAAACAGCCAATAGTCCAAAGTCTTCCCCCTAAACCCTAAGTCTTCGCTGGCCAGGGAGGCGGGAAGACACAAAGGCGCTCCCGCAACCAAAGGCACCGCAGAAAAAAACAACAGGACGCATGTTTATGAGTCACTGAGGACTTGGATCGTACTCATACCTGTTGGAGCCATGAAAATCTGGCTTCAAACGAGGGGCCATCAACCCACTGGACGTGTGCAGCATTTTCACCGATCCCCTGCTTTCAACCCATTCACATTCAAGCAATTCATTGGTTTGCATACGCCAACCCGTTCGTCAAGAAAGCAACTCAATTATGTAATTGCCCATTTGGCTAGGGCCTCAAGATTCCAAGATTGGTTTTATTCGGAGAGAATTGCCGCAATGTTGTTTAGGTTACTTTGAAGGGCTGCAAGTTACTTTACGTGGTCAATTCCCACACAGATAGTACAGAACTGCTTCCCAACCCAAGAAAGCTCCATGAGTGAGCTCGCTTTTCAGAAGCTCGTCCGTACGACAACACCATTTGTGTGCGTGTGACATGAAAATGTCCCACTAAAATTCCCAAGCCTTTTAGCAACACCCGCTACTGACCAGGAGCCCCTTGTAGCGTCCTTGCTCCTAGTAGCGACCTAGAACCGCTACTGATCTTCTCCAATAGTACTGATAGCAACCACCGATACTGATGCTTGACCCCGGAAGGCCATGCCCCGCTCGGTGATGGCTCAGACACGACACGGGAGCAGGTTGCAGTGGTCAAATGTTTGGCGTTCAAAATCTCAACGATCCTGGGCCAAGATGATTTCTACTCGTACCAGCCTTTGTCTCCGATGGCTCTCCTGGATGCTGAACTGAGATGTTTTTGCTTTCTTTGCTTTTGTTTGCCATCGCTCTCCGTGATGCTCTCAGATGATTCTGCTTGGCCTCCCTTTGTCTCCCGCGGCTCTTGAACTCTTTCAATCTTTCTTGAATTGAGAATAACCCGGCTTGACCGGTATGCTTTCGGCTCAGTCGGGTTTGGCGCTGCGAGCCAAATTGACAGGTAAACATCAAACTGCCGCTCCTGCTTAGGGCCGATGTTGGTGTATTTGTTTTGTTGTTTTCTTAAACAGCGGCCCACCACGCCAAGTGACCAGTGGTTTTACATGGCTGGAATTCATCTCGGGTTCAGGCACGTAGACAAAAGTCACCTCTACTTAGAAAAATACGCTTTCTTGTCCTGTTTGTTTCCTTCGTTTCGTTTCTAAGCTGAACAATGCGACGGTCACGGCTGAGTCACACGCCGTGTCCACTACGACAGAGTCCGGACAGATCTGAAACTCCCATCAAGGAGCAGCTCGGTAACAGCTCATGCTCCACAATGGTGTTTCCCTTTTAGTTATATATACATATGTTTTGTGCGGCTTATTATGTACAGTAATCTTGTGTTACTGTCTGAAGTCACGCAGTCACAGCGGTCAGACCTGTGCTTCGTCCCAGCTTCCACGGTCAGCCGTCAGACTGCCAAGACCGTCAGCCGTCCGGTGGATTTGGGATAGACACGACATCGTCACCGCCGTTATTGTAAAGGTCCTCCAGAGACATTGTGGTGTTAGATGGTGCTGGCACGCATGCAGGCTATGAATCGAATCAAGTCGTGAGTCAAATCACGGGCCTCTCAGCCAAGCAGCCAAGGCTGTTTAGTGCAGGATGCGGGCCCTCGCGTGAGCATGCTCTCTTGTGTGTACTATAGACATAGCCAGGTGTCTATCGACGAGAACTCTTGAACAAGTTGGGTCCTTGCAATTCGACTCCTTGAACTGACTAGACTCTCTTGGAAAATCAAATCAAATCAAATCTCTTTGGAAAGCCTGGTGGGAAGAAAACTCAGAAGCTTGACGGTCTGGACGTTCCAAGACATGCAGTTTCCCAAGTGGTCGCCTTTGGTCACCCTTATTGGAGGCATTTGCTTTACTATACCTTTCATGTTTTCCTGGTAGAACGATCATTGGGGCATCCCTGGCAGAAAGAACCCAATTTCATTTCGGCCCATCCTTTTAGACACAGGGCTTCGGCTGCTAATCATGTTTATTTTTCTTCAGTGGTGAAATGCAGCAACCCTTCGCCACGACCTTTGCGACCAAAGCCGGGTGTCTCCGGCGGACGTCGAGAGTTCTATTTCTGATCGGGAAGGCTCCTTGAAGCCCCCGAACCGCAAGCAGGAATGGCGTACGGAGTGTCCAGAACGGGCCCCTTAAAACATCGATTTGCGCAACTCTTTGTGGTTGCTGAGCATTGAATGAGCCTGCTTCACGCAAGTGGTGATTTACTAGGTAGATGTCGGTCTGCGCGTTTTATCCCAAGGACCTTCGCTCTCGGCTCACCGAAAAAAGACAGGCGTTAAGGCGGATCAGTGAGAAGAAAGCTACATGACCGGCTGGTCAAATTTCATCAAATTTCGATTTTGGGGACATTTGAAATTTTGGGTTGACATCAAAGAGGTCGCCAGAGAGAAAATTGTCCTGAATTGTCAATTAAATTGGTCAGCTCTCTCCAGACTAATTCTTTTGGACACTGCACTACGGGCTGAAGCGTTTATGCCGCATAGTATGCCGCCTGTTGAGGGAGACTTGCGGCGGTTCCTCCCACTTGGGCCGAGTGCCCGAGTGCCACCTGGAGTCGGCCGGAGTCGGGTTGCCAAGCTAGTCGAGTCGAGTCTTCAAAGGTGAAGTGAAAAGATACCGCGCCTCCTTCCGCTGCGCCAGCTGACATCATAGACCCACCCTTGGGGTGGGCGATTGGTGTGGCCATGATACAAACCGTTCAAACAATGTTGGATCAAAGGGGTTTGCAAGTATATCATTTATAGGGACAGAAGGGTCCGGGCCGGGAGCTATTTCCATCCCTATAAGGAATAACACTCGTCACACGGCCTCATCCCAGACAGCTGGTGCATATTGGTGCATGCCCAAAGCCCTGGACGATCCTCCATAAGAGTCAGTGAAGGAATTGTGAAGCATCACGTGCAGACTGGACAGGCACGGCAAAGCGTCCGGGTCAATGGCAACAGCAGGCTGCAGGGAGGAATCCGTACATGTTGTTTAGCTGGTTTGGCCGAATTGGCAACAGCGTGTGAAATGTGCCCATTAGATTTTTTTTTGAAAACAACTCATTCTGTACATGTTTGGCCAATTCATTTGTCACTTGATGTGCAATCTCGACCTCCGCGGGCCTTGTTTGGGGATGTGAGCTTTGGGCTTTGTAGCTGCTGTGTCGCAGGCTCAGTTTCCGTGCGCAGGCCCGGTTTTCACAGAGCTTTTGACGTTCCACTGGGACAGCTGGGAGTCCGCGCAGCTGTGCGAATGATGGACCATGCACCATGCCCTCGAGGAGAACGATCAAACAACGCGTTCTCAAATTCACAGGACTTCCAAGACATGGTCAACAGAGGATTCACCTTTTACTCAAACTTGGGCATTTGTGCACTTCTTGTCTGGTATAGGTTTAAGCTCATGCTGTTGCAAAATCTTCAAAGTCCCGTGTTCGTTGTCCAACGCTTCTCCCCAATGAAGATGTCGCCTAGGGATCCTTCTGAAAAGTGGCTTAGAGTGTAGCCCATTACCAGTACCAGTCGGCCTTTCATAATCATCCTCATCCACCGGGCCCTGGCAATGGGATAAACCCAATCTATGGCTCCTGGAGTGGGCACTGTTACAACCAGATGGATGTGCACTAAATTAGGGAGACCTCCCAAAGACCTCCTGGAAGAAGGGAAATAGACCAGAACCCATTGATTGGGATTCTCCCTATTGGAATGCACACCCAGATCTTCTCGACCAGGAAGGGCTTTTGCGCCGCCGGTTCAGCGCGGTTGAGGAGAGCATGTGTTCGGGCACGGCTGGCGAGAGGTGAATCTGATATTCGACTCATCCACTCGTCCACCAAGTCCAAGCCTGTTGTTGATAGTTGATTGACACACTTAATTTTTGAATGGGCTTGACATAGTCCTTTAAATTTAGAGGGGCTTGACAGGACATTGTCCTTCAATATGTTTTGCATATATACTACCATTTTTTGAGACCTGCATGTGTGGGCATGTGTCAGAAACTGCTTGCTACGTGACAGTTGCTCTATTTTTGATTTGCCGCCACAACGATCCATGTATGGTCAAAAAGTAATGAGGTGATGCATGGTGATGCAGTCTTGCCGTTGAGGAAGAGAATGGTTGGGATGGAAAGGACAAGTGGCTAAGTTGCTGGAGAAAGAGTGGGAGACAATGAGAGGGGCATGTTTGGGATTCCATGGTTTGTAAATGTTTGCCAAATGGCCGATTCTCGAGGATACAGCTTTTGCCAGGTTGAAATTCGCCCGCGTGCCCTTTGAGGGGACTTTTGCAATCGGAGACAAATGACGTGGCCTTTGGCACTTTCACCATGATGGAGCCTTATGGCACCGTATGCCTCTGAGGCCTTTCGCCGGCAAGAGACGCAAGGAAATAGGAGACATGGATGTGTTTTGCAACCAAATTCACGATTCGTCGAAACATGGCGAGACAATGGAGAGATCTTAGTTGCAACCAGTTGATCGCGGATGTCAAAATATCTCAAAGGCCTTGTGGAACCGTATCACGCGCCAAGCTGTAACTTTCACGAAACACGCGGGAGCACATGTAAACGCGCCAGCGTTCGACGGCAGACAATATGTGCCCGGTTGCTTCAGTCATCGGTGCAGGTGTGCAGGTGTTGAGTGGCCTCCAAAGGAAGTGAATACCTAGTGTTCACATCAAACTTAATGCTATGCTTATTCCATCCCACGGGTCACCCATTTGTATATCTGAGACTATCGATTGTGTTGTAATTCAAACCATCAGCCAGGTTGGGAGTGCAGATTAGCAACGGTTCAGGTTGTTGTGGATTGCCAGGATTGTGGAGACGCTAGGCGAGTAGTCGGTGAAAGGTGTTGCTTTTGTGTTTGACTTGTCAGGTGGTGTTTGGGACCCCGCAAATTAAAAGACTAAAGTACTAAAGTTGTTCATGTTGTTCTTTCCTCTTGGTATTGGCCCATGTACTAACACCCCTTCAAGAGATTTGTTTAGAGGATTGTTGGACCCTATTGTGTTGGATGGTGCTGGTTTATCCAGTGCAGTTCTTATTTCTCGGATGGGCGTTTCATTCAGGTGTGCAATCAATCTTCGTACTTTCAAGGTTTTGAAAGTGTTTGACAGCTTGTGAAGCCTCAAAATGATTCTGGGGAACATTATCTCACTCAAATCTTGGGAGTTGAAGAGTCGAAACTGTGTGGCAGAAAAGGACAGCAAAAGGAACGCGTTTGCTTCGATAAGAACAAGCGCCTCTTTGTTGAAACGTCAAAACTAAGTAAATAAGGCTAAGGCGGCATGGCCAATCACTGAAACATAATGGAACATATTGGGCAGAGGAACTCGCTTGGTGCCGGAAATTCTAGGGTTCCTTTGATTTGCGGGTTTGTCCATGAGGGGAAGGGCAGGGGCGGTTGCTCTTGACATTGACTCAAACGATTTCCCAAGGTCCCAATGGATCCAATGGTACTGTTCCTTGGTGGCTGTGAGACCAATAAATGGTCTTGTGGTGTTTGTGTAAATATCGGGCAAACCTGACCTTCCCAAGCATTCACTAGAGCTTGAGTTACTGCCAGCTCTTACAGACATCGTGTCATTTGGAGGGCTATGTTCATTCAGCCTGTCATTGATGTGCCAAGCAGAACCGGGGCGTCGAACCGCAGGAGCCCGGGAGGTCGCCATGGTCGCCGCCATCGGCCGCCGGACCTAGCCAGCGAAGACCACCCAAAGGGCTGTATGTGAATTGTAGGGTATATTTAAGAGTCTTGGAGTCTTGCATGTCCTTGTGGACACAAGTTATGCTCACAGGAGGTCCTTCAAATGACCGTCGAAGGTTTGCACCCTTGCAGATGCTTGGACAGATGACCTTTCAATCTTAGGTCTTAGAGTCTTAGGATGTCTTAGGTTTATAGGCTGTCCTGTCAGTTTCCATACTCCTTCCTGTTTTGGCCTTCACTCACTCTAAATGATGACGCCGACCATCACTTCCGCTTGGGTGGTCCTTTGCCGGACCTCAAGGGACAGCCCAAAACAACTCTCAGCAACGATGATCTGAAGACTCTCCGTAGGCTTTCCGACCCAGTCTGTGGGTCAACTGCCCAACCTTTGATTTTTTGTTTGCATGAAAAACATGGATCCAGATGGGTTTTTGTCCAAGAACCCGGTGGAAAGCTTCGGGGTGAACCACCCGATCAGGTGGGACCCTCTTCGCCTCCGCCACCGCCGGGGGAACCCGGTGGGCGGAAAACCGGCTTTGCGAAGGTCTTCAAGACGTTCCTTCGGTGAACGAGTTTTGTTTTGTCCATCACTCGTTCAGCGCGATCTGAGCCAGATTTTTTCAGAAAGGCCTGTTGTGGGCGGCAGAAAATTGAGACAATTGGGACATATATCATATATTGGAGCAACATTTGACCAAATCCACAGCTTACCACTGGCTTTGCTGCATGGGTGGCATGAGAGGATGTGTGCCTGTATTTGGTTGCGTTTGTCTGCTGCACTCTAGACTCTAGAAGCACAGATGAATTTGGATTAATGTAAAAGCAAACGTTTTCGCAACAAGACTTCTCAGGAAATACTATTCTAGTTGAGTTCTTGTGAAACCCAACAAAATTTAAAGAAACAAACAATGTTTCCACAACTAGTCTGATCTTTGGAGTCTCTGGACGAGTTGCTAAATCTTTGTTTCTTTTTTTGGTGGGGGGGGTTCTCCAGGTTTTGGTTTGGTCGTGATTCACTTGGATCAATCCTGAGTAATTGTATTCTATCCATAACCAGAAATAGGAAAAAGGTATCATTCTCAAAAATAGTAAAACTAGTGCAAATGTTCAAAAATAAAAGAAAGGAAACCAATAGGTCCGGTCACCCATTTTGCTTTTGAACATGATCAATTAATGTTTTCTTTAAACAGTTATTTCCTTGTATGTTGCTTTAAAACATGATTATGTCCTTCTATTTGCCTTAAAAGCTGATTTGTTTACTTTATTTACCTCGAAAGCTGATTATTTCCTTCTATTTTCCTTTAAAACAGTTTGTTTTTCATTTTGAAAAATAGTGCATGCCTTTATTTTCCTTTTAGAGCACTATTATTGTTTTCAGTTGGTGTCATTTCTTAATGATCAGTTCCTTTAATTTCATGTTAAATATGATTATTTCCAAATTTTCCGTTTAAAGATTACTATTTCCTTTTGTATGTTCCTTTAAAAATAGGTTGCCCCTTTTCAAATTGCTTATTTCCTTTACCTTTCCTTTTAACAATGATTATTTTCAGTTTGTTTCCTTTTAAGCATTATTATTACCTTTTTTTATGTCCTTTGATTTCTTTTCAGAAGTTAATTGTTGTTTCATTTTAACTATGATTATTTCCCTTTCTGTCAATGAACAAAAAGACTAATTTTTCTATGTTCTTCCTAAAAGTGATTACTTAATCCATTTCATGTTCTCTTCATTTTTTCCTTTAAGAATGAAAGGAAGTGAGCAGATTTACAGGGAACGTGTTTTTAACATTGATAAATTCCTTTCATTTCACTTTAAAAGGGATTCTTCTTTGTTTATTTTAGAAATTAAACAAGTGATCGTGTTTAAAGGTAAAGTAAAAGGAATTGCTAAGTCCTTCATTTTTCCTTTTAGTGCTGATGAATCCTGTTCCTTGTCTCTTTAAGTTGTTGTTTTATTTAATTTCCTTGAAACATGATTAACACCGTTCATTTTCCTCTTAAGCATGATTAATTCCCTGTATTTTCCGTTTTAAATGATTCATGCCCTTTCAAAAAGAAGGGACGTGATCATGTTTCAATGGAAAATCATTTTAAACATGGTTGATTCCGTTCATATTCCCTTTAAAGTATGATTCATTTTTGTTTAAACATTAAAGCATCATCATTTGTAAATGGAAAGTGAAGGGAATGGCCCAGTTTAAAAGGGAAAATGAACAGGAATCAGCCTTTTTAAATAGAATGACAGGAAATAAGTATTTTCAAATGATGAATGAAAGGAATTGATCTTTCTTAAAAGGGTAATAAAAGGAAATAGCTCCTTTTTAGAGGACAACAAAGGAATTACTTTTAACGTGAACATCCTTTAAGCAAAAATGATCAATGCTTTGTATTTTCCCTTGGAAAGTGATTATTCACTTGTATTGTCCTTTCAAGCTGGCTATAATCAATTCCTTTTGAATTCGTTCAATTTCATGTTCCGTTTATAGATTATTAATTCCTTTGTTCCTTTTAAAGAGGACTCATTCCTTTTATTCCCCAACAGCAGCATGCTTTGGGGTCTTCAGCCATAGTAAAGGTTTCGGAGCAAGCCGGAGCAGCTCCCAAAGACATTCCCCCAGGTTCCCACAAGGTTCCCACAGGTTCCAAGGTTCCCACAAGGTTCCCAAGGTTCCTGCAAGGTTCCCAAGGTTCCCACAAGTTTGTTCCACAAGGTTCCCCCAAGGTTCCCACAGCTTTGCTCCAACGTTCCCACAAGGTTCCCACAGTTTTGTTCCACAAGGTTCCCACAACTTTGTTCCACAAGGTTCCCACAACTTTGCCCCACAAGGTTCCCGCCAGGTTCCCACAAGGTTCCCAAGGTTCCTGCAAGGTTCCCAAAGTGCCCAAGGTTCCCACAACTTTGTTCCAGAAGGTTCCCCCCAAGGTTCCCACAGCTTTGCTTCAACGTTCCTACGAGGTTCCCACAATTTTGTTCCCACAATTTTGTTCCACAAGGTTCCCACAACTTTGGCCCACAAGGTTCCCACAACTTTGCCCCGCAAGGTTCCCCCAAGGTTCGCAAGGTTCTCGCAGCTTTGCTCCAAGGTTCCCACAAGGTTCCCACAACTTTGTTCCACAACGTTCCCACAACTTTGCCCCACAAGGTTCCCACAAGGTTCCCCCAAGGTTCCCAAGGTTCCCACAAGTTTGCTCCAAGGTCCCCACAGCTTTGCTCCAAGGTTGCCCCAAGGTTCCCACAGCTTTGCTCCAATGTTCCCACAAGCTTCCCACAACTTTGCTGCAAGGTTCCCAGAAGCTCCCCACAACTTTGCCCACTTTGCTTCAAGGTTACCACAAGGGACCAAAGGTTCCCACAGCTTTGCTCCAAGGTTGCCCCAAGTTTCCCACAAGGTTTCCACAACTTTGCCCCACAAGTTTCCCAAGGTTCCCACAAGATTGCTCCAAGGTTCCCACAATTTTGTTGCAAGGCACCCCCTAAGGTTCCCCCACAAGGTTCCCCCCAAGGTTCCCACAATGTTGCTTCACAAGTTTCCAACAAAGCACCCAAGGTTCCCACAACTTTGCTCCAAGGTTGCCCCAAGGTTCCCACAGTTTTGTTCCACAAGGTTCCCGCAACTTTGTTCCACAAGGTTCCCACAACTTTGCCCCACAAGGTTCCCGCCAGGTTCCCGCAAGGTTCCCAAGGTTCCTGCAAGGTTCCTGCAAGGTTCCTGCAAGGTTCCCACAACTTTGTCCCACAAGGTTCCCACAACTTTGTTCCAGAAGGTTCCCCCCAAGGTTCCCACAGCTTTGCTCCAACGTTCCTACGAGGTTCCCACAATTTTGTTCCACAAGGTTCCCACAACTTTGGTCCACAAGGTTCCCACAACTTTGCCCCACAAGGTTCCCCCAAGGTTCGCAAGGTTCTCGCAGCTTTGCTCCAAGGTTCCCACAAGGTTCCCACAACTTTGTTCCACAACGTTCCCACAACTTTGCCCCACAAAGTTCCCACAAGGTTCCCCCAAGGTTCCCAAGGTTCCCACAAGTTTGCTCCAAGGGTCCCACAGCTTTGCTCCAAGGTTGCCCCAAGGTTCCCACAGCTTTGCTCCAATGTTCCCACAAGCTTCCCACAACTTTGCTGCAAGGTTCCCACAAGGGACCAAAGGTTCCCACAGCTTTGCTCCAAGGTTGCCCCATGTTTCCACAGCTTTGCTCCAAGGTTCCCACAAGGTTGCCACAACTTTGCCCTACAAGGTTCGTTCCCACAGCTTTGCTCCAAGGTTCCCACAAGGTTTCCACAACTTTGCCCCTCAAGGTTCTTCCCAGGTTCCACAAGGGACCAAAGGTCCCCGCAACCTTGCTCCAAGGTTGCCCCAAGGTTCCCACAGCTTTGCTCCAAGGTTCCGACAAGGTTCCCACAACTTTGCTGCAAGGTTCCCAGAAGCTTGCCACAACTTTGTCCACTTTGCTTCAAGGTTCCTACAAGGTTCCCACGACTTTTTTGCAAGGTAAGGTTCCCACAACTTTGCCCCACAAGGTTCTTCCAAGGCTCCCACAGCTTTGCTCCAAGGTCAATGTTCCCACAAGCTTCCCACAACTTTGCTGCAAGGTTCCCAGAAGCTCCCCACAACTTTGCCCACTTTGATTCAAGGTTCCCACAAGGGACCAAAGGTTCCCACAGCTTTGCTCCAAGGTTGCCCCAAGGTTCCCACAGCTTTGCTCCAAGGTTCCCACAACTTTG
>CAXAMN010006803.1:119593-174686 GCA_963970005.1 Durusdinium trenchii
CACAACTTTGCCCCACAAGGTTCTTCCAAGGTTCCCACAGCTTTGCTCCAAGGTTCCCATGAGGTTCCCACAACGTGGCCCCGAGGTTGCCGCAAGGTTGGCGCAAGTTTCCCACAAGGTTCCCGCAAGGTTCCTAATCGACAGTCAAGGAAACGTCATCATACCTCAAGTCTATTTCATTGTGTTTCCTACTGTTACCTTTTACCTTGCTAACCTTTTGGTATCCTATCCTCTTAGTTTCCTCCTGTTCTTCATTCGAATCCACTTTCGGGCACCGAATCCAATTTCGGGGCCCGAATCCACAGTCAAGGACACCTCATGATGTTTCAAGTCTATTTCATTGTGTTTCCTACTGTTACCTTTTGCCTTGCTAACCTTTTAGTATCCTATCCTCTTAGTTTACCTTGTTAACCTGAAGACAAAGTGTTGCATTTTGCGCTTGAGTTGTTGGGGATATTCTTTGGGATTTTTCTTAAAAAGGAGATGATGTCTTTTTATTTTCCTATTAAACATAACTATATAATTCCTTTCATTTCCTTTGAAACGTATATAATGAGCAGAATTGCTGTTTCAAAAAGAAAATGAAAGGAATTGTTCATCCCTTATTCATTGTTTCCTTTTCATTTGCTATTCCTAGAGTACGGTCATTATGTTTTTGTTATTTCCATGTCCAGCTCTATTTTCTAATTTTGGTTCCTATTTTTCCTGAAACAGTATGTGCTTAAAAGTGCAATCTGTTCATACCTGGCTTCATTTCATTTAGCATTTGCAAAAAACAATAACTTTTGTCTCAAAGTGTCTGCCGCCCACAACAGGCCCCTCTCAATTTTTCAAGTTAGCTGACTGGCTTAGGGAACTTGAAGAACCCGAGGTGCCAACTGCATGGTGTGTCCTCACCTACCGAGATAGTCAGAGGTATGAAGAGCTACAAGCAGGTACGGGTGCAGCACAGTTCAACGGATTTTGACCACGTCCAATTCAAACACCTTTCTGAAAGAGTCCTCGAGTACTTAGCCAGAGCATCACTCCAACTGCATTTGCCTGTTTTGTTCCCAACTCAATTGGGCATTTCCACCCGTGCGTATCCATATTGGGAACCTAGATCGTAAATTGCTGGTGCTGTTCATCCGCAAACTTCTGGTGGAAAATCCTTCAGACAGAGAGACCGGGGACACTCCCCAAGGTCGTGTCATATAGGTGCGATCTAAAATGTTTTTGTTGATCAACTTATGCGCGTGTGTGACCGCAAGAGACATACAACATGCAACCCGTGCATTTTTGTGTTCCATTATGTTTCCTTCCATAAGTGAAAAACAAAAACAACTGGAATGAAACGTAATGACTCAAAGATTCACGTCTCCACTGTACCATCATGTTCGTCGTGATCTTGACGATTCCTGACCTTCCCACTTGATTTTTGGGAGACATGTTCTGAAACCGAGTCACGAGGCCCAAAGCGCTATAATTACATGGCATATCATAGCATAGCAGTGTGCTGGGTGCGTTTCAAGCCTGGGTTCGGCACGCGCACAAGGACATACGTAACATATGATATATATATATATACATGTTTGTTTAATTAACATATTTGTGTTTGGATGTTTGTGGGTGTAAGAGCCAGGGATGAAATGTCCACAGAGCACTGCTATGTACTGTATACAATGGTTTTTGACCTCTGAGGTTGCCAAAACTGCAATGTCTATTGATTTCTTCCAGTACCGCTGTCCTTTTTTGGGCCGATCATGACTCTCATGGCCCCTGGCATGATTGTTATGCCACCAGTGAGGGCCCCATTGCATGCTGGAGCTGAACCTGTGGATTAGAACGAACTATCAAACCCAGGACGCCTTAGTTGGAGTTAAGTACCATCAAAAAGAAAACCAAAAGAACCTTGCTTCAAAAAAACAGCTCGGTAAAGCCATTTGATGCGCTAGAAAACAGGTGTAGACGACATGTTTAGTTGATGGTTGACAAGAATAACTCCCCTTCCGCATTCCGATGTAGGACTCATGTAGGACTCATCCGATGGAGGACGTGTGGGGGGTTTGTTCATCAACTGAGGCGTCGGCCTCCGCGCTCCCCTGGAACCAGGTGCGGACGCGCGCTCCATCCCTTCGGTCGGTGGAGGTGGAGGAACGCCGGGTCTTTGGGCCTGACTGGGTCATACTACCCAAGGAGACAGAACGATCAAGCAGCTTGGCGACCGGAGTCTAGTTGCATCCACCACGACTACAGAGTTGAAGTCCTGACTGAAAAAAAAAAGTGTTTCTTCAGTCATGTGGTCCCAGGTGTGCCCTGTTCAAAATCACAGATGGGCGACAGCTCATGAGTGGTGTGAAGAGCACAGAAGGTCACAGAGGTATTCCAGGTCTCTTGATTTGTGCTGTGCGTTTTCTGTCCAATCCCAGTTCCTTCCTACCTGAATCATAATCATCCTGTTTATACATCAGATGTGTCACTTCTCCAAAACGATTGCCAAACATGTCTAGCTTAGACTCAGACATTGATTGGCTGAATGTCGGATGATCGCCCCCCCCCCCTATCGGGTTGTTATACACAGATGTGCAGTCACATTATACAGAATCATAGACCAAATATCATCAAATATCTATATATATATATATATTATATAATTGTTAATTAGTTTAATTAGATAGATGGATGAATGGATTAATGGATGGATGGATAGATAGATAGATAGGTGGGTAGATATATAGATAGATATATAGAATTATATAGAGATAGATATACACCACACCCCAATTGGATCACCTAGCGAAGGGACCCCGGACGGGCTTCCTAACCTCAAACCGCCCCTAAAAACATGGTCTACAAATGGGACAGGGCCCCAGACTGGCCTCACATCGTTAGAACCAGTTTGGGATGAACTTGATGGTCCAACGTGCGCCAGGCCATCACCTGCGCCAGATCTGAGTGCGGCCAACTCTCCGGAACCGCAGAGCCGGGAGGTGGAGTGGCCACTGCCGGACCCCGCCGAGTAGCGCCGGCCCACCGTGAGTTCAGCGTGAGCGCCGGCGCTTGGTTTGGGCCTAAAGGAAAAGAGAGAGGAGAGTGGAAATGACACCTATACTGAAAAGATATTATATATAAATATACATATATATATAGAGATACACAGTATAGTAGAGATACATACTGTGGAGAGACAGAGTCAATCCATCCTATAGTGCTAACTCCGCATCCCCTGGTGTCGAAAAAAGGCTCCAGCCCAAGCCTGGCAGACAATTTGTATCAATTTGTTGGATTCACCTGCCGCTTTCTTTTGTGCAGGTGTTGGAATTTGGTGCTTCAGAAGGACCCCATCACCTTGAGGAATGGGTTGAAACATGCCGACTTGGCCTGGGCAGATCAGACCAAGCTTTCCGCTTCCCTGTAGTTGTGCTCAGTAGACCTCAGGAATACCACGAATGTGAGTAAAATGAGCCGAGTGGCCTGTGGGTTCTAAGGTCTATGGTTTTGGATGTTGAATCGAGTTGCCGTTTCGACAGAACATGAAATAGAAAGGTTTGGTGACATTGCGTGCCACAGCAAAATGACCTATTCCATGTGCACATGTTGGACTGTACACATCAAACATCAGAATCATAATAATTAAGAGTTTTAATGTGTTTGACTACATGATTGTAATTATACAATCTAATTCGTTAATAGATATATATATATATATATGGTTTTAGCATGCATTGGTTTAAACTTCTTCGATCTTTTTGTTGCACGGTCTTTGGACGGTCCAGGCCGTCGTTCTAAGCCTTTTCTTCCCATGCAATCCAGGAGGATGGGAGGGCGCTGAGATATTCGTAGGATGATTTGTTCAACACGAACTCAGCCTGCGGCTAAACTCTCAAATCGACCCACGAATGGCCAGAGGAAGCGGCACATGGGGGCACCACTCACTGCGGCCCGTAGCATACTTGGTTTCCATCACTTGGCATCGTGTGGGGTCTAATTGGTGGAATCTCGCTAGCGCGGTCAACCGGAAGAGCGTGCTGGTGGTGCTCGTCCTCCACCTATGCTGGCAGAGAAAGGCTCGTGCGAAGAGAAAGGCTTGTTGGGCGAGCTGTGCCACATCAGTCTCATTCAGTATATAGCTCAGATCACGAGGGTGATAGAGACCTTAAAAAGGCTTCCACACACAAACGAGACCACCAGTGATCACATCGGCCTAGTGATCACTGTGTGATTTTTTTTGGAGTGGGATTGTTTTCATATGTTTTCATGAAGGGGCCCCCTTTGCGGGGCCAATCGCCGCATATCACTGCGATGTTTATCCCTATATATATATATAACTGTGGTGGGACTGGATGGGGTGGATGGTTGACAGGAGAGAGCAGTTCTCCAACCGAAGGCACCTTGATGAAGACAATCTGAAGATGTGCTACAGTCTTTGGTATATATCGTCAAGATACGGAGCCAATCGTTGGCCGAACAACATCCTTTGCACCAAAAGGACGGCCACCGAAGACTCGGGTTCGGCGTCGACAGGGGGTGTTTGGCAAGGATGGTGTTTGGCAAGGATGAAGCTTCAGCTGGTTTGGCGCTTTTGCAAAGAGAACAGTCAGTCTGAGTCTCAGTCTGAATTTGGCGCATTGGATTGATTGATTCCGTGAGACAATCTCATTGCGAGTGGGGATCATGACGAACTCAGCATCTCAATGCTTGGTGCGGCACGCCCAGCAACACCTTCAGAGACAGCAGCGACCTTCAAAGCCATGACGGGGTCGCCGGAGTTATCGACACCTGCGGATTTCATTTGTCCCATTACGCAGGAGCCGGACATGCGGCACATTTATAGTTTAATGGTCAGTATATTGAATCACCGATGCAAAAACTGTTCCAAGATGTTCAATGACATGTTATTGTCGTTTTGTTTCGTTTTGCTAAAGAAAAGTAATCCCACGTACCTATTGAAAAAAACGCATGCGGGACACCCTAAATATAGCTTTGTATGTTTATTGTTTTTAGTCAACAACATTTGTTTTGACATGTTGTTAAATGCCCCCCCGGCTTTTTCTATACCACTCACTACTCAAATTGCCCCCATATGGTCCTTTTGGGGCACGTTCTTTAGGTACCTATACCGACTACAATCACCAATTCGTTCCCATTGACATGCCACAATTTACGCTTGTGCACCCAGGCCTCCAATGGCACTTACCACCGTGGCCTCGCCAAATCTCATGGCACAGCGAAACCGCCTTTCGGTTGGTGTTGTTGTTAGTTGGCTTGAAAGTTTAAGAGCGGAAAAGATCGATTCTTTCTTAATATGCGGACGGGGTTGCAAGGGTCACAGGTCACCTCTTTGACTTGGAAATTGAAACACCAGGCACATGAGTTCTGTCCCTGGAAGATCCACGTCCAGATTCGTGTCAGTGTGCTTTTTCAAAATGCAGCCCTGTTTTGAAGGCCTTGGGTCTTTTGCAGACCGTTCTATGATCTCAATTTGGCTTGCTCGCTTGTGGTCTTTCATATTTTTGCCTCATTCAACGGCCTTCTCGCATCGAATGGCGGCATAAAGACAGAGGACATCATGGAGGATCCCGTGGTGGCCGCCGATGGCGTGTCCTACGAGCGCTATGCCATCGAGCTATGGTGGAGGAATGGCTCGGATTCCAAAAGTCCAGAGTTTGCGAAACATGTAACAGGCAACAAGCAGAATTATAAACAAACATATATATCCAACCCAGGACCTTCAAAGTGACCCTTTGATATCCCAGGATGAGGTCACTTAGGTCTGTACAAGGTCACTTAGAGACTCCAAAGAGGTCATTATGAAGGTCCTGGACCGTTCATATTTGTCTTGGATTCCTGTTTGGCCCATCTTATAGATTCTAGATGTCCGGCCGGGAGAAATCCAGCTTGGTTGATTATGATATGATGTTAAAGTATATCTATAATGGATTATTATCGCGACATTTGCGTGTGTGCATGCATGCAATGTCATACATACAGATCGTACATGATCGTACTAGCATTTATGTAGCCATAGCCTCCTTAGTTTTTGGTTGTTCACATCCTTCCCGTGTCCTGGTTTTCCATAATCCTGCCGCGGGTTGTGTAGTTGCGATTCTCAGGTCATCATTCGAGCCCATTGACCAACCTCCCTTTGGAGCATGCCACTTGGGGAGTTTGGAGCATTCCACGACACCAACCGCGAGAAGACCCACCAGTGGTCGTGCTGGTCGCGCTGTTTCAGTGTTTCGAGTCTGAGACCCCGGGACCTTCCAGGGTTGGGTGGATCCATCGGCTCGATCTGCCGCTAGGGCCGCTAGGGCTTGACGGACGTGTGTACGGGCACTGGCCAGTCGTCAGACGGTTACTCAAGCTAGTTATGATTTCCGAGAGAAGCTTTTGAGGAAACTATTTCTATAATATTTATGTAGCCGCGGGCCGTGGCCTCAAGAAGAACATGCCTATAGTTTTGCCAGTCTCTCATGGAATCTCCCTCTGGAACATTTGGTTGTTCCTTCAATCCAAGGATTCGATGCTTGTAGATGATGGTCCGGCTTGGAGTCAGACACATTCTTCTATATATATATATATATAATATAATGAATTTTAATGATAGGACGCACTTCCTCGTTGGAAAGACCGTGCCATTTGACCGAGAGAGAACATATCACACCACATCTACTTGGCACGAAGAAAGGGCTTCACAACGGCTCGATTGCCCTCAGAAGGCATGTCCTTCGTCCCAGGCCATGTTGTTGCCCAACCAGGCGCTCCGAAACCTGATTCAGGAGGGACACAGGACATCTTGGACCTTCACAGTCGTGACTTGGTCGAGTTTTGGTCTGAAACGTTAACCGACCAAAGAAAGAAGCAACACACGGATTTGACACGAAGAGAGGTGGATTCGGAAGAAGTTTGGAATTTCTACAACTGTTTCAGGCTGCTGTTTTGGTTGCTGAAACAAATGATGTTCTATGATTTTCTTCCAGCCCAACTCCTGATGGTTTCTACATGCTTCTGCAAGTTGCCAGAGTGACCCATCCATTTGTTGGAGGCTGCATGTGACTCTTCATCTTGAGGACTGTTTAAACGTGTTTAAAGGAATTATATATATATATTATATTGATAAGTCATTTGCAAACATAGCCGTGAATGGACACAACGGTGAAGAAACATAGGCCATGTCCTCCATACACGCTCTTGCTCTTCTTGCTGTGCTTTCATAACCCCAATGCTTAGAGAAGCTTAGACACATGCAGTGTTCAGCCATGCCCTTTACCTGATACAATTTGTTGGGACATGCGTGGTGCAGCAGAAAATGATAGTCTCAGGAAGAAGTCAAACAGCAATGTGGCCCATTCAGAATGAAGAAGCTGAAAGGCTCCAGCTTGACCTCTAAATATAGATATAGCCACCCGCAGAGTTGACCAAACATCAATCCAACAATCACTTGATGTCCGAATTTCCTGCATGCTGATCTACCAGGAGCATCTCAGCTCCTGGTCCCTCGAACAGCTGGACGAGCTCCAGCGCCGTCGCCAACGGGAACAGCGCCGCCTCCACGACGCGAACGGAAGCGACGCCGTTTCCGCCGTTCCCCGTGGCTCGCCGGGTTGGCTCGGGTTGCTGGCTGGATCGGTCGGGGGTTGGAGCCGGGTGGATCGAGGAACCCAAACATGGGGGAAAAGGAAGAGTCCAGCTTCGAGGAGCTGGGAAGATTTTGGATGCAGATTTGGCAGGATGTTGATATGATTTGGATGATGGAATCTGTGAACAGGGTTTAGTGGAAGACAGCTGTCTTCCAGAGCAATCTGTTTTTGGGAGTCGACATCGAGAAGATGAAACTTGATGAAACATGTCAATAATGAACTCATAGCATTGCAATGCCATACCGCACCATTGTCCTATTGGTTTCTATGTTGCCACCGTCTTGGAGTCTATTTATTTGCCCCCTGGTGAAACAGGAAAAAGACAAGGTGAAAAGACATCCCATATACTGTAGATGGACTTCATTCATGGACACATGAAATCCGTATGTTCAGTGAAGCACGATGCCGCCCCGGCCATTGAGGTTTCGCTTCCAACTTTTGCATTTCCACCCAAGTGATGCAGGCGTGGGTGTGTTTTTGCCTGCAAATTTGAATTTGAACAGAGAGAGAGAGAGATAGGAGAGAGTAGTAAATATCCCCGTTTGTATCCATCCCCAGTTTCCATCATTTTCCATCCCTTTTTTTTTTGCAGTCCAACGAAGTATCACCAGGGTCAGCGGTGCTTCCATGTGTCGGAGCAAAATATCGCCCTGCTTTATTTATTGCTTTGGAGCCTTGATGGCTTGAGCCGCCAAACACCTCCAGCCAGAAATAACAACAGCACCCGCAGCGTTGTGCTCGGAGAGGCCAGACCAGTTTCTAGACGTTTTTGGAAAGCTTTGTACTTATCCCAATGCCCGTGCGCACCACCGTCGGCCTTTAGTGTAGTGCATTTTGTAGCGCCACTGTGCCACAGCCAATGCTACAATATCGAACTGGCTGTCCAGTCAAGGCCAAGGCATGCAAACTCATTTTTGCCCCCTTGGTCTTCACTGCTGCTTGCCTGAAAATGCGCAAATTTGCTTCTTCTTCGGTCTACAGTTTGCCGCGCTTGTACCAGGCATTGACACAAGAAGGCGCATTGAACTTTGATAGAAGTTGGATGATTGAAAAGGTTGCAAGATTGCGACAGACGTTTTCAGTTTAGATCTTTGCACCTGAGGGCTTTTCAACAGAAAACCTTCCTTGTCCATTCTGCACATTTTTCCTTGGTGTTTCTTCCATCTTCTTCCTGGCTGTTTTGTTCCACCACGTTCATAGGAGAGGGGTCAAAAACATGTTTCCGGATCAAGAAACATTTGCCCGGGTCAAGAAACATTTGTGCGGATCAAGCATGAGATTTTCCGCATCAAAAACAAAAAAGAAAGAAAGCGAGAAAGAAGGAAGGAAGGATCATTCCTGACGCCCGCAGATGCCGAGCTTAAAATTTGCTTTTCTTGTAGCTCGTGGTTCGGTGATTTTGACAACAGCAATCATTCTATGTGAGATGCTAAATGCATTGCATCTCACTGCTGTCCGGTTTCCGACGGAACTATTGTACATGTTTCTGCTAGCACCTTGGCGAGAGTAAAGTCATCAGTAATTCCCTTTGAATTCGTCCATTTCTTTGCTCTGTTGATTTGTTTGTTCTGCTATTCTTGGGGGAGGCGCTGCGCCCTCCTCCCAATCCCTCGTCCCTTTGAATTCTTCAATTTCTTTACTTTGATTATTTGTTTGTTCTGCGTCTTTGGGGGGAGGCGCGGCTCCCTCCCCCCATTCCCCCCTCAAGTTTCTATTGCACGACCAAAACGGTCTCCACATCCCTCATTGCACCTTACCACAAACTAAGTTATCTAAATTACTGTTTATTGTCCTTCGTTCCTTGGCTTTGATGTTTGCTTAGCTACTGAAGTCTTACAGACACCAGTCTCATCTCATTTCTTCAAAGGTAAGCACTGCCTACCACGGAAGTTCACCAGACACATTCAAAAGAGAGTGAAGCTTTTGGTTGAGTTATTGTTTAGTTGCCAAGCACCCCTGGTCTCACCCTCTGCACCTTAGCGAAGGTAAGTCGTTTAAGTCGCTTTGAATTATTCAAAAACAAGGAGGATCAACCATAAATGCAGCGGATCAACAAAAAAATGAACCAAATTCAACCAACCTAAGCCATAGCTCTTCTTTGATTGATAGTACGATCATTGACTATTTATTTTAGAATCAGTCCTGCCCGGATTTGCAGCCAAGCAGCTTGTGAATTTAGCAATGGCCTGTGGATTGAACACAAGAGATTGAAGTGCAACAAGTTGGAACAGGCCCATGCGTTATTTCATGATTGATCAGGCTCACCTTGCGCAAAAGCTACGACGTGTCCGATTCGGCATTGTTCGGTGCAAACATGTGGTTGGTTGATCCGCGTTGTTTCGTCTTTGCTGCATGTATTTGTTGTCCATCTACATCAATTTTTATACTGATTTATTCATCCATCTATTTACACTAACCATTGTTTGTCTATCCAACCAAATGATCGCATGATCTATATTTGTCGTCTATCTACAGTACCTCGCCACTTACCTATGCTGCCTATGCCTACCTCTCTCTCTCGCTATATGTACAACTATATATATATGTAGTATGTACATTTATTGTTGCACAGCCATTGAAGTAGCCATTGATGCTTGGGCACCTTTGTGTGCTTGCCCTGGCGGGCCGGATTTTTACCAGTTTGACCGTTTGACTGTTACTGTTGTCCGACGAAACCAACGATTCCCCGAGGTCGCTTGGATCAACCCCCGGGTTTTGGCCCCGAAAAAGGGCCAGGTCCGTCCAAGATGTGCAGGACAGCCATCCGGCCTTCTTGTTGCTGGCCTTGAGCCGCCGCTTGCTGTGAGATGCTGGCACCCCGCCGCACTTTTTCAATCTAACTTGGAAAAGTGGAGAAACCCGTCCAAGTACCGATTCCATCGGTGCTGTGACATGAGGCGTGCGTTCGAGGTGTTTAACCGCTGGTTCTTTTGACTGAAACATGCTATTTTCCTACCTCCTCGGTGGATAACTGGATAACCTTTAGCCGTTTTGTGGGGAATTGGTTTCCTCAACAAAGAAGAGCCCTTTTTTGCCCAGGGAAACTGAAGGAGGGAGTATCAAATCCTCAATTCAAACAGTAGACCAGATGAGATTCATGGACAGAAATGCCAGGGAACGCGTTACTTAAATGAATCCAATTTGCAATTTCGCTGATAGAACCTCTCTTTAAAGCTGTCCATTCAGATTTGTCTCTTCGAGACTCAGTTTCGCGTTCGATTTCGGCGTCCGGGCTCCGTTGTGCGGTTCCGCTGTGCTCGGCTCAGCTCGGCCGAGAACACCAGTGGAACCCCAAAGGGTTCCGCAGACCCGTTGGATACGGACGTTTGGACAACCTCGCGATTGCACTAGCTGGAGCACCCTTGACACATTCATCCAAAAAAGAGAAGACTCAGACAGGCATTGATTCGAGAAAGGCACTGGTCGCTGATCTTTGGAAGCTCTTGACGTGAGTGAGTGTCTCCCTCCAAACAACCGTGCGCATTCTCATTCTCACGGGTTTGAGCGAGATTCCATCCCCGCCATTCAAGACTGGGCACAGTCGTCTAGACAATGGTGAGGTTCCACTGGTGGCAATCTCGCTCTATGTTGGATAAGATAGTTATATAAGTTCATTCCCTACTATATATGTATATGGAGTCTAGTGCTTAAAAAATATATGGAGTGCGAAGTTCGCTGGAGGACAGGGAACACCCGGAGATATCTACAGTATAATCCTGGCTAGAACCATGGTTAACTTACAGGGGGTCCTGTGAAACGCTTGGAGCTCACCGAGCTGAGAGAGGAGGGAAGGCGGAGACCCTACACCCAGATGCCCAACAACTCCGCAGGGTCTTTTTGGGCGGTGCCCAGAATCTCAGGTGAAGCCCAGCTCACCCCTTTTCAGAATAAACAGAGATGCTGCATCTCCCCACTCATTGCAGCGCGACGAAACACTAAGCCGCCAACCGTGGGCACACTGCGTCGTCCGTTGATGCGCGGTGCACGTCGCCATGGAAGAGGAGCCCAATCCCAAGTTGGAGAGCCCAGTGGGGGCGGCTGGACGAATGGAGCGGCGAAAACCGACACAAAATGAGGGAAACGTTGGGTGGAATCTTTTGGACGTGGCCTCAGGGGCACGGTGATCATTCCACAGCGGATCCACGTATAAGGCATGGGGATGCATAGGGTGCAAAGTGGTGCAAAAACTAAGACAGAGGGTGGCTTTTGGAACCAAGTGAAACCCTGATGTGGCTCGTGACAACTTCTACCAGCTTGGGCAATTTTTGGGCTTCTGTGGCGCCTGTTTCGCCGAGACGTCTCGTCCATGGGTGGCAGGGCAGCGAGTGGAGACATCGAGTCCCACACCGGGGAACCAAGTAATGGCCTGTTTGTCGGGTCGGACCCTAGTACTTGAGCCCAGCTTTGGGTGCGTTGTCCATGTTGTATATTAAGGCCTCGTTTGAGCGGGCGATCTCGAGCCTGAAAACACGTTGAAAGTGAGTGTCGTGGGAGCCCAAAAACGGGAGATAACTAATAGGAGCCCAAAACGGTAGCCGAAACCCCACGGTTTCCAGCGCGGCGCTCAGGTTCAAACTCTATGGTTTGCTGCAGCGTTTGCTGCGACGACAGCCCACCTCCACGGACATCGCACCTGGGATTTGTTCGGCGCACCGGAGGAATCGCAGCGAAAGAATGGTCGGCCCAATGAGATCAAGATACATGATAGATTTATGGCATTTAGCATCATTTAGCATCATGTAGCTATCAGGATATATCCATATAGCGGATGTGAATATGGAGTCAAGATGATCCAAAGATGCTACGTCATAGTATATCATGATCAAAATTAATGTTCTAGGGTGTTGGCCACATGTTTTGTTGTTCTTGTGTTTGTTTGTATTGTTTCTTTTGCTTAGCACCACCCCACTTAAGCATAGCCTCCTCTAACAATGAACCATGCAGACGACTTCCCTCCACCATGCAGGGCCATTAGAATTGGAAACTATTAGAAACATATTTGTCAGCTAAACATATCAGGAAAAGACAACAGGCAGTACAAGATGGACACAACAAGGGCAGTACAAGATGGACAAGATTGAAATATATAGATTGTATATGCCATACATCTTACCGGCATTTTCCGATCTCTTGCCCGTCGGGACACAAAACGTACCACTCTGCAAGAGCTGGAAGCCATGGATAAGGATGGTTTCGTGTTCATTCCTGACGATTTGGCGCACACTTCGTCTTTGGACGTCCGGACATTCCGGCCGATGTTGGTTTGGGCAGCGGATGCACTTATAGTCTATAGTGTAAAACAAACTCCTGGACATAGGGTACCATCACGAAGCGCAAGGGGAAGGTGTGTGTTTGTGGCACTCAAGTTGGATGGCCTCTATAAGTGCTCAAACCGCTCCAGGGACGACAACTATGTTCATTGCAACGGCTCAAGCTGCCCACAAGCCACCAGCTGTCGCATATATGGAAAATCGCTTTTGAATTTGATCATGGGCCAATGGGGACTCGGGGACTAAGAATTGAAGAGGCTTGATCCTATCGTTAAGGGCCTTCCATTTTTGGAGTTGAGCCTTTGAACTGACGGAACTTTAGGAACTTTAGGAGACACTTTCAACGTTCTATTCATGTAGCGCGTTTAGCATAGGCTGCCGTACTGGCTCATTTGGTGCAAGTGGCAGACTCATCCCAAGGTCCTTTGAGGAGCTTTTTGTTCCAGCTATGATCCATATGACCTACCAACCGGCGATTCACCTCTCCGAGATGCGAACTCACGCTTGTACTGCTCGTGTTCCCGGCCGTTTCTGGTCGTTGAGTCTCGGGATTTCTCGCCTCGTGGCATCCATGCATTGGTGGCCCAGGTCGTTTCGCATCAGTACCTTGGAAGAATTTGGGCCAAATCGATCGAGCGGAATCACGAACGGCAGGGACAGTCCCTTTGTCTTAGAAACATCTGGAAACCATGCGACCCCGAAAGAAGGCGGTTAGACTCCCAGATTTGGCAGAAACATGTACTATATAATATGTTAAATGTACAATTGTATAGGTTGTATACATATTAACATATATATCCATGCACTGTACATAGGTACAAGTTGCCAATACGAGTGTTCCAAAATGGCTGCTGCAGGGCTCTCCGGAAAAGACCCAATGCCCCCAGACTTGGATATATATATATATATATATTATATATATATATGTGTAATATATACAGAAAAGTCAACTAACAGAACAGGATTGTCACAACCTTGAACGGCTCAGCTTGAGCATTTGTGCTCAAAAGGTTCGCTGCATGCAGCGTTTTGTTGAATTGCGTACATGCTCCTCAAGACAGCCAGTCAAGGTAATTTAGGTGAGATCACTGGACAAAATCCTGCACCATGTAGAAGCCTGCATTAAAAAAACAGCAGTAACTTAAAGTGTGTCCATTAATTTCCTCGATCTCGAGTGGTGCAGACTGTATAATTCTTTCAGGGTAACAGCGTCTTTTCTGTGTGTTGGCCTCCATTCGAGACTGCCAGCGACCCAGTTCGTGACCTCGCGAGATCAAGTTCGGTCACGTACTGACGGTCCTGGTATAGAAGGTGTTCTTCATCCGATCACAGATGATCTCTATGTCTAGATCGATGCTCCAAAGCGAGACACCCACATGGGGTCGAAATCGATGTGTTCCATTTGGCCCGCTGATGGGGGGGGCACTGTTGCTTGAAAGATCTTCGACTCCACTGGGCCCTGGGGCGACCTTAGTCGGGCGTTTTTTGAACATGGCCCGACTCTTCGAGCCAAAATATCTCCAACTATCACAGTTGCTACATGAGTCTGATAGGTGTGAAGCTTAGTCTGTGATATCTATACATCGACTCAAACATGCGCATCATTTGTTTGAAAGCTCTGAACGTCATCTCACCGTTTCTCGGAACAGTCTTAAGACCTGCCGCATCCTGCCGCCTAGGCTCGTCTTCACGGCTCCGTTTCGCCGGATTTGGCCGTGTCAAGGTCTTGGGAGGTTGGGATCCAAGCCACCGTGACCTTGGCCTGTGCTGAGGCGAGGGGTTCTCGTCAAAAAGTGCATCCATTTGCTCGCGTCGTGAGGTATCTCGTGCCGGATCCGGGTTGACCTGTAATTGCATGGACTACTGAGGATGTCAAGCTCTTTTTCGGGGGCTGGTGTCAAACCACAGTTGTGCCAATGGCATTGGTCTACCAGGCTGAAATGCGATGATTCCATGGGTTTGCTTCATCATAGCCATTAACCGTTCCTTTTGCAGAGTTGAAAGTATTCCAGGAAGCTGCAAGACCAAGTTTGGGTGAGAGTCGGTTCAGTTCGGATGGTTCAAGGTAGGAGGATCACTGCCTTTCGCATGAAACGGGCCTGCATCCTTCATGAATTCATTTTTATGTCTTACTGGGTCCGTGCCTTCCGCGGTAAGGTCCGTTGAACACGTTGAACTTACAATTAAGATTGATAAACACAATATATATATATAATTATTGTATATGATTGTAAGCTCTACGTGTTCAGCCGCTTCATTGCCTTCGGAGCCTTGAACTTGCCCACGGAGCCCGTCTGCGCAGACGGTTTGCGCTTGTCCAAACGCCGTGCCCGCCGTGCGCTCAGGGCCGAGAAGCGTCTGGAGAGCTTTGCCAGACGAATTATGAGGCGGAGGAAAGTGCCTTCCAACAGGACGGGACTGGACCTGTTTCGGTGCGGTTCTTGGAAGACCTGCGGTTCCTGTGGCCCCGTTCAGGGCCTGGGGCCTGGGGTTGGCCACAAAGACTGGAGGCAACATGAGAAGGTGTGGAAGTTCGGTTGAGCAAGTCATGGGTCTACCTTCGATGTCCCAAAGACCAGGCCTGAAAGGAAGACATGATCTGAACTGCACTGATGTCAAGCATCAGCGCGTGGCCATCACGTGCAGTCTCAACTGCTGGGGCCAGGCCACACCAATTCGGGAAGGGCAATGTTATTTTCCAAAGCCCTAGTAACGTGGATTGCTGTGCTACTACTATACACTGGGGTGCCGAAAGTTGCGCTTCTTGACTTCTAAAACGGGACAAACCCTTTCCCCTTAGAATCCTACGTGCAACATGTCGACACCTAAGTTGCGGTCAGATTTCCACACCTGAAAGCCTCATAAGTATTATAAATTTAAACGGATGTGGAAATCTGACCGTGCCGTACCTGCCAGGCAAAATGGACGTGTCACAATCCGATCCGCTGTAGACCGCAAGTGTCATGTTGGAACAGAGTAAGAAGCGTAAACTTTAGGGTTCTTGAAGTATTGCAAAAGTCATCTCTATTAGTCTATAGATACAATCATACCAACGCTAAAAGGCGCTTCCCTCTATGACCCATGAACCGCGGTAACCTTGGTCATACTGGGACATTGGTAGACAGGTAGCAGGAATTGGTAGACAGCGAAGCTGGCAGATAGAACCCCCGGTTCTGGGAGCGGACCAGGACTGGATATGATCATATGGGCTTGTTCGCCTCCATCGGTCTTTTAAGCAAAAAAAACGGTACGCAGCTTGAGTCCTAGATGTTATACTAAACCCCAAAGAGGCGAGCTGTCCCAGCTCAATTTCATCTAACCATCGATCAGATGGCTTCATAGCTGCCACTTGGCAATTCTGGGAACTCTTTCCGAGACTGGCGAGTTGTCCCAGCTCAACCCGAAAACAATTGCAATCTTTTCAGCTAAGCATCGATCAGATGGCTCAGCTAGGATTTCCTTGTCCTTGTCCCTTCTCTTCCCCTTCTGTTGGCGAATGAGGCCTTGCTGATCTACGAGGATGAGCTGAAAGAGCTGGTCAGTAAGCTGCCACCAGCCACTTCATCCCATTCATTGTTTTGTTTGTTTGTTTTGTTTTAAATAAGGGTGGGTAAAAGAAGAAGGGCAATTTGAGGTACTTCCTGCTGAGGTTGGAAGTCAGCCATCGGCACCTATTTGAGGTGCTTCCAACTTATATGTTTATTTATTTGTATGTTTCAGGTGAGGTAGGCGTCTTCCATGGGAGTGACGGAAGGAAGGGTAGTAGGAAGGATGGCTGACTCAGCACAGACAGACAGATAGAGAGAAAGAGCATCATTTGCAGGTTCTATCAGGTTCTTCAGTTCTTTCTTTTGGATGTTTGATTTCAGGCGATGCCGAGAATTGAATGCTCAAAGACTGTATTTTTTTGCGCACTTTGCGAGTTATTTGAGGCATTTGGGGCTTCCTTGTTCGTACTTTGTGCAGGTCACCTGGTCTGCAAACCCAAGGTTTAGTTTTCCGAACAAAAGTAGTTCACTTCGAATGTTCCCCACCATGACATTTCAATCTGACAATTTTGGGGGGCATGTATTGAAACAGTCTTTCGGCATTCTTTCTGGTATATCTTTTGACATTCTTTCTGGCATTCTTTCTGGCGTATCTTCTGGCGTTCTTTGTGACATTCATTCAGGCATATCTTCTCACACTCACTCTGGCATTCTATCTGGCATATCTGCTGACACTCTTTCTGGCATATCTTCTGTCTTTTTGCCGCTCTTTCTGGCATATCTTCTGGCGCTCTTTCTGGCATCTCTTTTGACATTCATTGTGGCGTTCTATCTGACCATATATGCAAATATGCTTGCATTCTTGTTTGGCATATCTGCTGGCACTCTTTCTTGCAATCTTTCTGGCATCTCTTTGGACATGCTTTCTGGCATATCTTTTGGCATTCTTTCCATGGCATACTTTTGACATTATTTCTGGCATATCTTCTGACTCGCGGTTGGGGTCCGGCGGGTACCACTGCCATCGGAGGCTAGCAGTCGAGGTCCAGCGGGTAACACTGCCGTCGGGGGCTGGCAGTCGAGGTCCGGCGGGTAACACTGCCGTCGGGGGCTGGCTGTTGAGGTCCGGCGGGTAACACTGCCGTCGGGTGCTGGCAGTTGAGGTCCGGCGGGTAACACTGCCGTCGAGCTCAGATTAATATAAAACAACCCTCACCTTACAGGTGGGTAACTTTTGGAGAAGCCAGGAAATGGGTGTGTTTGTTGAAGTGTTCCAGGAACTGAGAGTCAACTCGAGATTCGGTTCGGTTAGCCAAAGTCGGAACCGCACGGTCCTCATAAGAACGGGTCTCGTCCGTGTGATGAAAGTGCGCGCACCTGAAACGAAGCAAAAGATGCAAGAGGCCGAAAGCAGAGCAAAGATATTTTTGGATGGCCTGGAGGGCTTTCATATGCACTGTTCAAAGTGAGGAACATGGTTGGTGACGCACGCAGAGTCTATGACATTGCTCTCCGAGCCAGAAGGACAAGTGAACATGGTGACCTCAGTTACACTTGTACGGAGACTATGACTGACCTCATGACCTCATCAACATCGAGCCCAGAGGAGAAGAATTACACTTTCTACAAATGGTTCAGCCATGGGATTGACATCAACGACAAAGGACAAATTTGCGATAGAGAAATGACCATTGATGGCATCAAGGAGCAACATGTGAGAGTCATCCTTGAGACCACCCCTGAAGAAGGTGAAGTGGAAACAATCATCACCGATAGTGGATCTGATGTGTCAGAAGGGAACACAAACTTCAAGACTGCCAAGGATGGAAGCTCAACGTAGGTGGACGCCGAGATATGGAGATCGAGGTGCTGGACAGCCAAGGAGCACCTGTAACTTTGAGACACCGATTCCTTGTCGGTGAGGTGACGAGTTGTTTGCTGAGCCTTGGACAACTACTGAAGAGTGGATGGACACTTCAACACAAAGACCATGCTGATCAATTTCGGCCATGTTCACCGGACGAACTCACGGAGATTCCGGTTGGGTATTGGGGCATGTCGTTGGCCATCAAAAAACAAAGATGATCCAGAAGTTCCGCTACATGTAAGAATGCTTGTCAAGAGCAAAGATGGTCGAGCCTAACAATTTTTGGCGGCATCATGACCACGAGACAGTGCGAATCTTCAGCCAAGCAGGTGCCACAGCTTCTTGAGGTACCGAATGCGAGCCCGAAGTCTCAGAAGTAGTTTTCAATACCGAGATAGACACAAATTGGTGGAAACTCGATGAAATACCTCCCTCCAGTGCAAACAGGGAAGTGGAATGAAGTGGACCACCGACCCCCAAAGTGGAAGAGAACATGCTTCTTCGGAGGGGCCCTGCCATCCACGGAACCATGATAGTTATAATGAGGGTAGGCGAAGTATAAGTATGTGTCCCTACTAGGATGTCCTTTCTAATCTACTGTAGCTATTTACAGTGGCCCGCGCAATATTTCCTCTTGACATTCTAATATGGGGATTAAAAACAGTGTTTTTTGAAGTCGGGCTGGCCCACCGCATGATCCGAACGGAGGGCTTTTGATCGCGTTTGAGGCGCCACTGGTGTTGCCCACCATGCCAACACCGAAGGCCGACCGACCTGGACGAGAAGTGACGGGTTTTTCGGCGAAAGACGGCGACGCAAAGTTCGGGACCACCGGTGTATCCCCAGTGTATTCCCACTGCTCATGGCTGATCTGATGCAGGAAAATAAGCTTTATAACAGCTGCTTGGTCATCCACATGCAAGTCCGGCCTGGGGTTCCAGCTGCTTTTCAATGAATGAAAGGAAGTGATTTGGTGGGAAGCTATGAATGTGGAGGCCGCTGTCGCACATGCACCAGGCGTCACAGGGCAAAACCAAAAGGATCTAAAAGGCAGAAAAAGGAACATGAGACAACAACTGTTTGAGTCTGTTTGCCGTTCGATGTAGAGATTTGTTGATCACGGTCACCTTGAAACATGTTCCTCCCTCAGTGAGGCTTTCGAACCTTGGCTTGGTTGTCCATTCCATGTTGCGGTTTGGAATCCTGCGTTCAACGATCATGAGAATGCTATTCCACCTGATGCCCCCCGATCGCTCTCCTTTGGCCATTGCCACACGTTCGGCTCTTCCACGGGGTCGGCCAGGCCAGTGTGATGAAGAGACAAGCAGCAGGCGCAGGACTGGCATAGATGGGTTTTGGGAGCAGCATTCAGGGTTTGAACTCACGGGTTTTCAGGTCCCAAGTGATCACAAAAACAAAGGTACTGGGCCACAGCCCCAGGAGTCGGGGAGTCTCCCATTTTTCTGGATGTCTTTGGCAAGAGCCTTTGGCTTAATTATATATTGTAGACATTTGTAACGTAGGCTTCTTTGCACAAGGACAAGCACTTTGTTGGACGATGCTCCTCAAGACAGGGAACACATGTCCATGTTGCCAAAAAGGTCCTACACAGGTCCCTCGTGAGGATACCTATCAAAATCTAACAAATTTCCCCCTACTCGCTTGGTCCTGGTCCCTTGCTCCGGTCCTTTGGTCCTCTGGTCCCTGAATCCTCTGGTCCCTTGGTCCTCTGGTCCATTGGTCCTCTGGTCGTGGTCCTCGTGTCCTTGGGTCTTCAAGGCAAGATGCTTTGAGGGTGATTTGGAAATCTCCTGGTCATACATCTTGTGAAGCACTGTGGCAGACCTTTTATCACCAGATGTAGCAGACCCTGTGTGAGCCACCCGACGGTACAACTTAGACGAGGAAGGTGCCATTTCAAGCCACTCGAGGGCAAAATTTAGAGGAGGAAGGAGCTACTCATTTTGTTAGCCCTGCGAGGGCAATATTTAGAGGAAGAAGTTGCCATTCCAACGTTGCAGGCCTTTGTCTTGTCAGCAACCGGAGCGTAGAATTTGGAGAAGGAAGGTGCTATTCTAACGTAGCAGACCCTTTGTGAGCCACCCGAGGATAAAATTTGGAGGAGGAAGGTGCCACGCCAAGGTAGCAGACCTCCGGGTTAGAGGTTCGAGATTCAGAGGGGCCTTGAGATCCATCTCAAGAGATCTAGAGGTGTGGAGATTCAGAGAGACCATGGTTGAGATGCAGTGGGGTCTACTACATCTACAAAGATCCAAAGGCCTGGAGCTCCAGACAGATCTAGAAGTCTAGCAGCCGTTTAGAGGCCTTGAAATCTAAATTCTAGAGGTCCGACCAGAAAGATCCAGAGATATCAAAAGCTTTTCAGAGGCCTTGAGATCCACAGAGATGTTGCGTTTTCCACGCACTTTGCACTTTGAGGTTCACAAAGTGCTGTGCCTGCTACGAAATCTGCACTTCGAGTTTCAGACAGTGCCGCCCCTGCCACGTGATTCTCACTTCAATGTTCACAAATCGCTGCACCGGCCACGAAATTTGCACCTCGAGGTTCACGAAGTGCTGTGCATGCGACGAAATCTGCACTTCCAGTGCGCAATGTGCCGCGCCTGCCACGAAAGCTGCAACTGTTATTGTTAGCATACCTGGATCCTCCTTTGGACGGAAAAAAGTGCCAGACCTCAATCCGGCCAATTTTTCCGCCGGATTCCCAAAAAAAACGCCGGAGACTTGAAAAAACATCCGGATCCAAGATTCAGAAAAACAGAGATGATAAAAGGTTGGATCATACACAAGCAAACTGCCTTTGCGCCACAAGTAGTCTTTCTAGAGCACACTCATTCCACAACCCAACGCTGGAGCCTTCCCGTTCCCATTGCCCTCGCCAATCTTCCGAATGGCCTAAGAGCAGAACCATCACAAAATATTGGCAAACTTGTGCCCAAGCAAAGACTTCCAAGAAGAAAACAAAAAGTATGTGGCAAGGAACCCCTCTTTCTCTGCAACCGTGTCTCTAAAGTTTTTTACAAAAAGGGTTGCTCTCCATGATTTTTTTGTGTCTTTAAAGCTTGCCTCAGGACGGCCCCCCAATCAAGTAGCAAAAAACTCATGGTTCCTCTCAAAACTTTTCTTGAAAAACTTTTCAAAATTCAAAACCTTCGGAAGACTCAGTCCCAAAAAAATACGCTGGATATACGGGAAATTACGCCGGAGTTATGGGAAATCATGCCGGAGTTACGGGAAATTACGCCGGAGTTGCGACGCGCCATTTTAAAGCACCCCCCTGCAAAACATTGAGATTCTGAACAACACATGTTCCACAGCCCAAAACTTGTTCGGCAGGCCCTGCAAACCTGCGCAGCTAGAGCTTTATCCCAGCGCCCCGACATCCTGAAACAATGGGAGTACATGTTTGCCTATGTTCTTTCAGCTTAGGTACACCCACTTAGGTCCTTCAACACGTGCATCGCACTGTACCGCTTTCATCCGATTTCATTTAGAAGATCACCTAAACGGATCTGATTGATCCAGTGTGAATCTGAACCATGCTGAAACCGGTGGAATGAGAAAACAGCGGAGCAGGCAAACGAGCACACTTTGCAAGCACAATCATTGCATCAGTAGTGGGTTTACCTTCAAAGAAATGCCGACCACAAAGAATGCAAAGCATTGAGAGTCCACATAAAGTGACTTGGAAAAACTGCCGACCAAATCCAGAAAACGCCGGAGTTGGAAGTCCGGCGCCGGACCCTGTAAAAGTGCCTGGCTGAAGATCTAGGTATGTTTTTATCAAGTAATTACAGCTTCTTTTTGATGCCCGGCCTCCGTCGTGGTCCCTCCATCTCGGACAACTACCTTGAACTCAGAGTGTATTCCCTTCTTTCATCGGAAAGAGCAACGCCTCGGGAGTCCGAAGGAGGATGAAGGATGGTTCCTTCATTCCAACTGGGTTTGGCAGCCGCTCCAGGCATGGTGGTGAGACCGCCTAAGAGGACCAAGGTCGAGCACCGGATGGGGCGAGGAAGGAGCGTGAGGGTGGTCGCGAGTGTGTTTTATGGTGGGAGCGTTTGGAAATGGTGCTCGGATCCCGTGAGGAGATGTGAGAGGGAAGAGGGAACTTCGATGGCCTCCAACCTAAAAGCGATGGCCGCCAACCTAAGACCTAAGATACAAGATTATACAATGCTTGGGCGCTAGCCTGGAGCTGGCAGCCTCAGTTTGACATTCTGACCGAGGGATGTGAAGGTCCAATCGATGTCGAAGCGGACTCGCGAGCTTCACCATATAGCCCAGAAAAACAATGCCGAAGCACCCCCCAATAAGTTTCTATGTGTTTCTTTAGGCAGCGTCACGTCAAGCCAGGCATGGGCTGTTGAACTTGGATTGTGATTGGGGCGTCAAAAATCATCAAAAATCACTTGTACTTCCCAAGGGGCCCCCAAACTTGCAAGAAAGCTTCAGCAAACTCCCGTTTGCCAGGTGGAAGTCGTGGAGGAATCTGTTGCCTTGGAGGCTCCAGCCACTCGGCAGTTCACTCCTCGGTCCAAGTGGAGGTCTCAGGAAAGATGAAAAGTGGAGAAGGGTTTACATGGCTTTACAGTTCTACTATTATATATAGTGGGAATGTGGTGACCCTCTCTCCAACAATGGTACACATGTGTGTATATATTAGATGTTATATAGTTATATATGCAATATTACGTACATAGAATTGTATTTATTATTGTTGATATTCTTTAAGGCTCATCCTCTTTGGCTCTTGGCAAGCTTGGGTAAGTTACATTGAGATCTTACTTCAGTAGCGTGAATTGGTGGCTCACTGTCATTAAGTACGATTGGATTAAGTTGATAGTTAGATTGTTTGGGCTGGCGTTTAGGTGATTTGCCCATCCATGCGGGCGTGAATTAAATCATGTCAAGACAACAGTCACTTTAAACAAAAGCCACTGCAGTAGATTACACTGCACATTCACAAGTTGGCCGGATTCTGTTGTTCTTGTCCTTTGTAAGCATGTTGACAATTGAAGCCATCGACCAACTGGACTGGTCTACTGAGAATTCTGGCCTACAAAGCCATCAAACATGGCTGCAGCATGCTGCAGCCAAGTTCGGCTTAGCAGTTCCAGATGTCGTGCCCCAAATGCCACACGTGGGAGCTGTCGTGCACCGGATGAGTTCTGATTTCAAGGCTGAGCCGGAGGATCCTGCATTGGATTCGTCAATTCTATTGAATTGACTCGGCAGGATGTATTCTTCCCAGTGGGCATAGCTTCAAGAGGGAAACCAGGGCAGCTCTTACCTCCAGCTGGGAAAAGGTCATTCCAAACTCAAGACAAAACTTGCTTCGCCACTTGTGAAACCAAGAATGGTCATCGATGATTTGCCGAACCTCACGCAGTGCCGTGCCTCGAAGCTGAGGAGCCATCACTCGCCTTGACCAATGAAAGTGCAGGCACTGCCGATGGCGCCAGTGCTGCGTGCGGGCACCATCGGGCACCCATTTGTGCGCACAGGGGAGTTTTTGTCGGACATGACATGAGAGATTCGTTCTTCTCTTTTGGTGGTAGGGAATTCATGTCCAACTCGAGTTGGACATACATGTTCAAGTCCTTTCACCACTTCCCTTTCCCGTTCATGCCAAGATGATGGCATGTACCACGTGTAAAAGGAATCCACTTGCTTAGATGCTGAGAAACCCAATGTGCGAGGCAAATTTTTGGGCTGATCACACTTGCAGGAGACAATCATTATGAAATAATCCATCTAGTTGCCACATTGATGAGAAGGGTCCCAGAATTCTTTCGGGATGGTCCAAGCTATTCCTTGTGTTTTTGCGGAGGCCATACTTATGAAGAGGTTACGATGTGTAGAGATCGTCACAATGTTGGAGGGAGAATGAGGGAGACAAGGCAAATACGGCGAATTCAGGAAGCTCACAAGGGCCCAAGTCCCTTGCAAATCGGACATCATCGGACGCATTCTGAACATACCACCATTAGGTCTAAGGTGGTCTAAGCTTGTCGATCGAACCGCCTGGCTCCGGTCTCAGTCCAACCGCGTCGTCCAAGGAACGGAGACGCTCCTCAGAGCATCAACTCACCGGAAGAGCTGGTTCTGTCGGCTCCCAAGACGAGGGCATCTCCGAGACGAGTGGGGAAGGAGGAACAAAAACAAAAAGGTGGACAGACCGAAACGTTCATGATTATAGGTTATGCCAGAGACTTCTTGCTGTTGAATGTGGAAAGCAGTTTGGAGACCACGGAGAACATGCTCCTTTCTCACTGTTACCACGAAGCAGACTTTCATGTTCATGCTTGACAGCAAGCCGCTGTTGAACGAGGAACCCGAAGTTTGCTCGGTGGTTTTCGCGATTTGCCGCGAAGATCATTTCACTGACTTCAACAGATCATATCCCTATATACTGTATATATATATATGACATGAGTGTTCCAGTTCCAACACCACCACTTTTGTCCTTGCGCTGTTTCGAAGCGGGGTCACTCACCAGTCCAGGTCCTTGGCGACGCCCAAGTCCAAGCCCGGACGGCCCGAGAACGTCGCAGCCTCGGTGGGCTGGCATTGCTACGAACGGAGCGTTCGGACACGACGAGGCGAGGGGCTACGAACGGGGCAAGGACGCTACTAGTCAACAAGCTTTGGTTCAAGATCCGAAGATATCCGAAGTCCCCAATCACCACAAACATGTGGAAGGAGGCATGGTGGAAAGAGGAGTGCACAGGCCTCCTAAGAGGGATTGGGATGGTTGGGAGGAACTTGAGAGCGACTTGAGAGGCTGCGGAGGTCAGCAGCTCCTAATGTAGCCTCTTGATAAATAAAACCCCCCATCTGAAGAGGTTTTACACTCCAAATGGGGAGGATTTATGAATCAAGAGTCATCAGGATTTGGTACCTTTTTGAGGGGCGGGGACCACACTCGATGATGGCCTCAGCCACCCAGGTCGCCTCGGCGCCCTCTTCTCCGCCGGTGCTGGGGCCGGGCAGCGCTGTGATCGGGGAGAGTGTGCTGAGAGGAGCACCTAACAGCGTCCTTGTTACTAGTAATTTCTTGCTCCGTTCGTAGCGATGGCCTCCAACCGATAGGAAAAGGAAAGGGCATGAAAGGAGAGGGAACGGGAAGGAGAGGGACATGAGTTGCACCATCTATTGGCTCAATTATCATTATCACCTTTCACACAAGGGTTGCGCCATCTACAGTATTTGGCTGTTATGATGCACCGTTCTGAACATAGGATAAAATAGGTCACTGAAGTTCAAAGTGGACCTGCAAAGGAAGGGAAAGGGAAAGGGAAGGAGAGGGAAAGGAGAAGTGAAGGAAAAGAAGGGGAAGGGACAGCAAGCAAAGGTGAGGAAAGGAAGGGAAACAAAAGGAAAATAACAGGAGAGCGAAAGGAAGAACGGGAAAGGAAAGGGACAGGAAGGTAAAGGAAAAAACAGGGCATGAAGAAGCCCTCGCTTAGAATTGTTTTTGCAGATGGCGCATGGCTACTAGGTGAATGTGTTGAAAGCCTAGTATGTTTGAAGGGGGTTGGGCAGTTTCCGGCGCCATCTAGGCGGACTGGATTGCCGGTGTACATATGTAGTACGAACAATAGTATACGGTTGTGCACATGGAACATCTTGAATCTAGGCACATCTGGGGAAGGAATCACGTGAAGCTCTTTCTTTGCATCCGCTTGCTTAAGGCCAAAGATTCAGGCCAGCCGATCTTGAGGGTATCGGTAGAGTGCGATGGGAAAGCACAGGGCATTAAGGAACTTTTACACTTGTTTTACGGATAGTTTTTATTTGTCCAAAGGTGGTGGGACACCTAAGTCCCACTCTATGTTATGTTATGTTCTTTTGACAGCATTGCTATTGCATTGCAACGTGCAACCCTTTGTTGCAATTGATCAAGTTTGTCGTTCCTATCATATAATTTCCTGCAAGGCAAGGACCATGTTAAGAGTAGCTCCTCGGATTTTTGTGCGGCTGATGTGTTTGGTCTGGAGTGGTGGGGCCTTATATAGATCAGGCTAGCGAGCTAGCTGGAGGGGTTGGAGCGAACATGTTGTCCCGCACAGCCAAGCTTGCAAGAAGGGCGGCCCAAGCCAGGTCAACATGCAGGAGTTACTTTGGTTGTACCCCCGTCAGAGAACTCCAGAAAGACCCTGAAGGCTCTAGACGCTTGGTTTTTGCAAGCTCTTAAGATCGCTCCTTGGACCGGCTTCTAGACACTCCCAAACGGTTTAACGCTGGCATAGAAACACTAGGACCAGCCAGGAAAACAATCTTCTCAACCGCAGTTTCCATGGATTGGTCGTTGACCTGAGGGTGTATACATTTTTAAATATGTCCAATGCATGGTTGTATGTCAATATGCTCGCCTTGGGCGGACCATACGGGCGCCCGTATGGTCCGCTCATCCGCTCGCACGACGTCGGACACCGCGGGTCGAGTCGTCCACCGTGCCACGGCCACGGGCAGTTGGCGAACAAAGACCTGGCAAAGCAGGAGACAGTTGGCTGGGGAGGCACAGTGGGGAGGCCACAGTGGGTTTTCGTCTACTCTCCCTCGCGAGAAAGATGGAGACGAACCTCGCAGTAGAGGAAGAGGACGGAACATGATCTTCCAGGGGCCAGCGTTCCACTTCGATGATTGTTTCAGGGAGTGTAGTTGTTGTGAATCAGAAACCGTTTGATTTGAAGGACCTGTATGACTGTGCAAGGACGCATCGTCCACAAATGTCCAATCGGAGTCCCGGAAGTTGGTGCTCTTGGCTTTGGGGATGTTCTTCCAACGGCATTAGGTTGGAGGCCATGGCTATTAGGTTAGAAGCAACTGCATGCAAGTGTGTGGCTTTCAGACGTGGCTTGGGTCCAAGGAGATCGCAATGTCTCGCTGCCAATGTCCGTTGGGTGACCATGATTGGACCATCGCTGAGATCGTCACCCTAGTCAGGTCCTTATGATCATTATGATCGTTGATTGTGTGGGTGTTTGAACCCTTGGCCCTATAGATCCTATAGCCTTCTCTTCGACCATGAAAAGAGTTCGGTTGACTTCGTTTTTTGGTGCAGAACGAAAGTCTCCTGACTCGCGTCAATGATGACATGACCCACCCAACCCCCACCCATTGGTATGTTTTCGACCGACTCAGAAGAGAGGGATCAAAAAGGGAAAATCGGAGTTGGGAATAGCAGGAGAGGGGGTAGAGAGAATAGGAACATTATCATACCACATGTCTACCAACAACACATTGTCATGCTATGTCTCAGTGAACAGATGCAACAGAGGACCCTAACTACCTCTGCAGATGAGAGCATATACACGGAGCTCCGTCTGGCCGTCTGGCCTAGAGCTCCTGCCTGCCCTGCCTCTGGCTCCGTCTGGCCGCGGTGGACGTCCCCAGCCGACGGAGATCCCGTGGTCGTTCCGCCCGGACTCGCCCAGGAGCTCATTGGTTTGGTCAGCAAGATCCGGCGTGTCCCCATGAAGAAAGGCGGGATCCGGGCATCGCTAGCAACAAGGACGCTACGTTCGGGGCTCCTGGCGTTACTACTAGCAAGGACGCTACGAACGGGGCTCCTAGATGCACTTCGAGCACCGCGAGTCGCCCCGACTTGGCCACGACTTGTCCCACACAGTTGGGTGTGCCTGCGTCGAGGTGTGTTCAGAAACACTGAGTTATACATATACAAGACATGCTTGGATCAGAACAGAAGATATTGCAACTTCAGAGATCAGCATCCTTCCGATAGGAAAGGACCAAAACTGTCTTTTGGGTATTTGAGCCAATATATAGAGCCGTCAGTAGAGCCGTCTAAATGGATTTGACCTTCTATTGACTCGATAGATTATATATGTGCTTTGGCAAACTGAGATTTTTGTTATTTATACAACACCTACTGTGCTGGCCTGTTTGCTGCTGACTTGGGGTTGGGCAGGTGCATTTTCAGCAGTCTTCTGATATCCACACCCGACGATTCCTTGAATCCCAAAACATCCCAAAACGTCGCCCAGCGAGTGACCAGGGTACAGTTTCTTTTCTCTCCGGACGTGTGTTGCTAAAAATGAATCACCAACGTCATCCAATGCACACGACACATCCCCGGGGCCCACGGACGGCTGGCACATCGAAAGCCGCTGGGGTGCGGCGAGTTAGACTGCGCATGACGTAGGCGACGTGGCCTATGAGCACCATCTGGCCACTTGGAGCAGAATCCACGCACTTTCGGGGCGAACATATGCGAGGCCCCGTTTGGTATGTGAGGTCAACTCATTCAACTCGCAAAAGCACAAAATGGATACAAATGCCTGTTGACTTCCAACTGGCCTATATGCATTCTGGGATGCAGCCCTCACTTGGAGCCATCCAGCATCATTTGGGCGATCCAGACTAGCAGCACCCTGCTCCCCTAAAAGAGAAGGACACATATTTACCCTACATTCCCTACATGTTTGACAGAGTCGGATGAAAAGACGATTCTTCAATTCTTCACGATCTTCACGCCTTTTGCAAGCCTTCCATGAATGAATGGCTCCAGTACTTGATCCCGCTCCCTACCCAGATCCCTCGCATTGGCAGGATTGGTCAACAAAACCGCCTCCCCAATGAGTCGCCCCAGTGCTACAGTCATTGTTTCCTTCAGCCCTTGGGGTGCTTTGGCTTGTTGCTAAAACCTCTCCTGCAGCTCTGAGCAGCAGAACAAGTGTAATTAAATTGATGCTTGATTCACTTGGCTGGGCTACTCCTGCTGTTGGATTTTAGAACCCTGCCTCAGTCAGTGCTGTTTGGTGCCCCCACGAAGAGGAGAAGAGTCACCCAAATCACCTAAACACCCAATTTAGGACCAGCATGACAATGAACTGGCGATGGATTCCTGGCTGCGTGGTTTGCTCGCACTGAGGTGGTGGGGGGCTACCAGGCAACGGTGCAAATCCGCTGCTTGGATGGTGACTGGAAGGACGCCGCCTTTGTTGGTGAGGTTTGTCGCGACAAGGCGAGGTCCGGCACCCGACGGGAGGAGAGGTGGAGAGTATCAGCAGATGAGAGAACTGATCACGAAAGGTAGCGGTTACGCTACCTGAGTTTTTCCTTTTGCTTTCCTTCAGGGTTACGCCTGATTCCCTGCTACCTTTCGTTCACCCCCTCCTCTCTCAAGTGTTGTGGATATATATATATATATTATCTTGAATCTTGATATATGATATATGATATATATATATATATCTATAAATAAATAAATATATATATATATATTTTATAGTTTCGTTTATCATGAGTTACGCATTTGCCCATGAAGCTGCTTTCAAGGCCGAGGCCCCTTTCAGGCAAACAAGACCTGCCTGCCTCAATCATATATATATACGTATTTATATATATATATATACGTATTTATATATATATATATACGTGTATGTACATGTGTTCTGCTGTAGCAGATTTTATGCGTGAGGGAGGTCATGTGGAGTTCTCGGCTCAGGAGCTGTCCCCCCCCTGTCCCTGGGACCTGACAAGGTGCATGAATATTGTCTTCGCGAAGAGCTCACGCTTAGTTTCGCGAGTGTCTAAATTTTCAAGTTGTAAGCAAGATGGGAGCACTCTCTGAGGGGGTGTTTAAAGTGGAATCACGTAAGAACCCTGCTGCCTGGGTCTTTTTAAGGGCCCCGGACCTCCATCACGATTTTGTACTCGCGTAGAGTTCCTGCTTGGTGTTCACGAGGCTTTGAGTGTTTGAGTAGCAAGCAAGATGGAGGCACTCTCTGAGGGGGATTTAAAGTGGGGTACGTAAGAACCCTGCTGCCTGGGTCCTCCACCAATGATTTGCGCATCACCATGTTGTACCGCGTAGAGCTCCTGCTTACTCCTCGCAATTGTTTGAGTGTTTAAGTTGTGAGCAAGGTGGAGGCAGTCTTCGGGCCAGTTCAATAGTGTCTTTGATGAAACAACGGTGTTCTTCACTTGACCATCCTTAAGGGTGAGGTTGACAGCTTGACAGCATGTCCAGGAACTGAGGCTCTCCCTGAGGGAGTGTTTGAAGTGGGGTCAATTATGAACCCTGCTGCTGCCTGGGTCTTTTTAAGGGCACAGGTCTTCAGCCTGGGACATGACTCGTACATGAATCTTGTCCTCGCGTAGAGCTCATGTTTAGTCCTCGCGAGGGTTTGAGTGTTTGAGTGGCAAGCAAGATGGAGGCACTCTTTGAGGGGGTGTTTAAAGTGAAGTACGTAAGAACCCTGCTGCCTGAGTCTTTCAAGGGCCCAGGTCCTCGACCAAAATGATTTGCGCATCACGAGTGCAACCTGCTTAGTTTTCGCGATTTGTTCGTTTGGGATTTTCTTGAAGTTTTGGATTTTCTTATGGAAGATCAGCGTTTTGCTCGCGTAGAGTTGCTTGCAAAGTCACCGACACCACTTTGTTTTCGTCTTGAATCATCACTTTGGGATGATGGTTAAGGTTAATTAATTCCCGTGCTCTTTTTCTTTCCCTGGTTTCTGAGCCAGTTTGGGGCGCGCGTGGAAGGGGGGCCAAACCATATGTTTTGAGTTCGCTGGATGCCGGGCTTAAAAAGCCTGGTGGTCGGGCTAGCAGCTAGCAAACCTTTTTCCTCAGAGGGCACGCGCTGTGTTGTATGAAAACAGCGCGACGTAACGTTTGCCCTCACGAAAGATGTTTTCAAAACATATTCATATTATAATATATTATATATCAAATGGCTGTCCCAAAGAAGAAGTGCTTTGCCTTCGCACATATATGTTGCACCAGCTTCCTACTCGTGCCTGACTCTTTCAGCTAGCTGTCTGGCCCTGGGACGCTGAGAGTCTCAGTCTCCTTGCTTTGGGTGGAGAATTCTTGCAATTCTGCATGAAAACGAGGCTTCCTGAAGCCGCCATCGTTCAGTTCCAGCATCGATCCGTTTTTTCTGACCCGCTCTCCCCATGCGGAAGGCCCTCCAATCCAAGGCATCCCCAGGCCGGCCAGATGGAGAAGCGGTGCACCCCATCAACGGCTCAATGAAGAAAGACAGGACAACAAAGTCCGTCACAAATAACCGCCAGAAAGTCTTGGCTCGGCATGAACGCTCGCCACGCTCAAGAGTCGCCCACTTCAAAGCTTTCTTCTGAAACCGAATCGACGAATATCAAAGAAACCCAATTGTAATGGCCTCCATCCTAATAATTAGCGATGGCCTCCAACCTAAGAGGCCCTGCGAAGCGTGGCCTCTCGAAGTGATCGACGACTTCTGTGCAGCGCACGGATTTGTTCCCCGGAAGAATGGTGAACCTCATCGGCAGTGCACGACATGGATTCCGAAAGGAGGGCAGGCGTCACTGGCAATGTGATCGCTTGGACAGAATTCCATGAAGGTTTGGAAGAGGGAGTGCGAGAGGGCTGTTATAGCCTAAGCCGCTATGGTACATGATTTGCCAGGTGAGGGTGATGGGATTAGACCACAGGCTCTCCCATGAAGTGAGAGCCTTTTTCAAGTTCAGATGACGGGCCCAAGAGCCACATGTTCCACTACTACTTTTGCCACACACCTCTTACATTGTAAGTGGTGTGTCAGTCCCTCATGTCGAAAGATCTGATACTTCGATATGGGAAGAAGTCCCCACTGCCAACCTATCCATTTCTTTCATGGCCAAGCGCAAGCGAACAGCACAGCGGGCAGAACATGGCCGAGCACAGCGCTGCCGCCGTGGCGGTCGCCGAGCTACGGGTGGACCACCGCCTCATGCTCAGGCTGGGCCCAGGGGCCGGGGTCACATGGGAGGATATTCATCATCGCTCATATCAGTTCAAAATGGTTCATATATACTTATATATATATATACACATATATAGATATATGCTATATGTGTATATATATAGAGATATGTGTATATATATATATATGTATGGGTTCTTCTCAAATGACTCTCCATGTGCACGACCAAGGATTCTGAAGTGAATAATTTCGGCTATAGTTTCCGTGGTGGCACCCCCTCGCAATAAATACAGCTACCAGCCCTTTTGAAGGACTGCATTTAATCACGAAGTGAGTGGATAATGGGTTCCCCTACCCTCCAACAAGCACCGCTTTGGAACTTTTGGTATATATAATGTATGGTTCCCCTTCTTGGCTGAGGCCGGACATGTCCTGCGTCCCTGGCGCCCCGCTGCCAGGGCCTCCGCACCGAAGAAGCAGCCGCAGGCAACGAGTCGAAGCGGCGCTGCGGCGTTGGGCGATCCGGCCTCGACATGGCCGCCCTGGTGCGTTAGTCCGTCGACACAATGACCTGTAACTCACCACAAGCATACAAGACGTTGATCGTATGCGTAGTACATATGTGTAGTTCAAGAGGCCCCAACTGGGCCCAAGACGTATGCACTTTGTTCAACATGCTCCATCCCTAACTGAGCGCTTTTCGGCGCGTTCTTTTCCTGCTCTATGGGGGCCAATTCCTAAGACCTAGAACTCACCTACTCTCAACTCACTTCAGTGCCGGACTCTCGTTCGTTTGTATATAATGTCTTCAAATGGAAGCACAAGTAGCAGCCTTGCAGAACCAACTTGGAAGAGCAATTGGCTCAATGACTTTCCTACTTCAAGTCGTTTCATGTGTTTCTTCCCCATCGCCCAGGTGAGCAATGGCTGGGGGACCCCATGGGCAGCAGGATCGGATCTTCTGACCCAAAACGAGCCTCCCCAGGGCAAGCTGACAGGCCTGATCAGGATGGGCCCTCATCACAGTGGTTATTGGTGTGGTGTGAGGCAAGATGGACATTTTTTGGAAGGGAACTGCTGAAGGCGCAAAATGCCAATGGTGAAAGTTGAATCATATTTTAGTATGTTTTTCCCCAACCGTTCACTGTTGGGGGTCTCTCAGGGAAAAAGAACTGGCCACACTGGCTGGCCGTGCCCCTGAACTTTGTGTCCGGTCTTGTCCTCCTCTTGTCCTGCTGTTGCCCCCTGGTGCTGTTGTGTTTTGGCCACGCTGGACAACTGTTGTCCTCTGGCCGCGCTGGCCAACCCAGCGTCCTCCTCTTGTCCTTCGTTTGTCCTCCTCTTGTCTTCCTGTTGTCCTTTGGCTGTGCTGGCCAACCCTGTGTCCTCCTCTTGTCCTGTCCCTCCCTTGTCCTCCTATCCTCCTGCTTGGCCGCGCTATGGGCCGGGTGCCGTGGGTCTCTTTGCCTCGTGAGCGTTTTGTCCAGGCCTTGTCCGGGTCTGTCCTGCTGGTCGGCGTTGTCGACCCTTCATCACCGCTTTGTCCTGGCCTTATCCCCTGCTTGGCAGCGCCGTTTTTCCTTTCTCCACCATTTTGCCCGGGTATGCCTTTGTGTGGTTCTGAATGGGACAGTGAGGCAGCGTTTGATATCATCATCCGGGGATTTTCTCATGACACATATTTCATATTACCCCTTTGCACTTACACATGTGACAATTCAGGTACCAGCCATTGTTTTCTGACATTTACATGCCATTCCCAATACAGGCGTCACCTCAGACATTGGAACTCAAGGAGTTGGCACCAAAGAAACAATGCTGAAATTGTTTGGGGTCTATGCTGACATGTTTTTAACGCAACCTTCTTCAGAATCACGGCTCGTCCATTGGTGTGTCAAGAAACATGGACAAAACCAGTGGCTGTATCAATCTTTAGGCTTTCAGGGCTTTCGCAAGAGTGACAGGTCACACCTCAACTGCACTGTCCGAGCACGTCCTAGCATACATGTCCAATCGAACAGTTCATGGGTGTTGTGGCAGTTTGCTCTCGCCCCACCCGATTTTGCCCACCGATTTCGCAGTTCCTCCTGATCCACATCGTTTGCACCACCAGCGAGGGCAACCAATGGTGACCACCGCTGGGCCACCGTGCCACCGCTGAGGTTGGGCGTGGTGGCCACGGCGATGAGCCGGAGAAGACACGATGCTGAAATGGACACCCCAAAAAGGTAGCAGCTGTGCGATGCGAAAAAAACAACTAGAAAAAACACACGTGACATCCCAGGTTTCAGGATGTTTCAGGCCAGGTTTGATTCGAACAGATCCGAAGAGTTGTTTAGTATTCCAGGATCTGAGAATCTTAGGTGTTTGAGCTCGTGAAGCACGCTCATTAAGAAAGAAGATGTTGTGGATTCTCTGTCAACTTCCCAGAGCTCTAAATACGTCCCAAGTATAGACCGTCCAAACCCGTCCCAAACACCTTCTCAGAAGGCAGGCGGAGCCCTACTGGGTTCCGGTTCGAAGTTGACTCGGATCGGCATGCCCATGCTTTTGGTGGATGTCCGGCTAAGATCCTCTCATATGTTAGGCTTAGGATCCAATTGTGTCGGTGTGCGCATGCGTTTGATCGCAGTTTCTTTGGCTGACTTCCTAATCCTATCATTGTGTTTGTTGAGCTCATGCTTTGTCATGATACCGTGAGTCAAACCTTGTCAACATATAAATGTCAAAATCATTAAATTACAGAACATGCCCTGTTTGCTAAGTCGCGCTGCTCTCGCGCAGTCGCAGGGCCTAGAGAATGTATAATATATATGCTGAAAGTTCAGGTGTAAACAGCTAGGTGGTGTTTGATGTTGTTTTCCTTCGCCCCACACATTGGGCAACTCAACACCTCGGCTTAGCAAATTCATCAACGTTTATACATAAACAACGTAGTACATTCACATACCGGGTGCTGCGCATGCACTTTGCGGAGCGGGTCGCACATCTAAACCGATATGGACTCCAGTCATGTGCCGTTGTGAGTCAAAGGTCCTATTCTTAGGCTTCAAACGCATTGACCAGCCGGGACGTGACACTGCACGTGCGACGTGGCACGCGCCATTTTGCGTGCTGTGGTCGACCGACTTCGCGACATGCGTATGATTTTTCTCAGCTTCCGCTCGCAGGCAGTGCTGCTTTCGAGTTTCTGTGCTGCAGATTGGTCAGATGGTCCACCTTTAGACCAGTGTTTGATCTTGAATCAGTGTCTTAGATTCGGGTTCACTTTGCAATGGGAACTGGGTCAACAATTGAACTGCGTGTAAGTGATACTTGAACAAACTGCATGGCACTTAGGCCCAACCGAAAAGATCCGAACAGTCTATGACGGATTTTTTCGGTTGGACAGGTGGTAGAGGTCTTCAAAAAAGTGCGAGAACCTGCTAGAGTAATACATGAAGATGTCCAAAGCTTCTTCCGAGGCAAAAGCCATTTGCGGCATCAACAATGCAAATATATACCTAGTATATCAAAGTGTCATCAATGTGTATTATGTGTGACCTCATTAACATGGGAAGGTTGCATAAGGTTGCGTTCCTCTTGGTGGCAGTATAGGCTTTTGTTTAAAGCCTGCACTTTCCCACAGCATTCTTCAAGAAACCCTTTCACCGGAAAGAGGAAGACCGGCCTCACTGAACCTCCTCGGTCCGCTGGGTCCGGGTCGCTCACGCTGGACGAACGGCACTTTTGACCTCAAGGGGGAGGGACCAGCCATGTGCCGTGACCGTGACCTCGAAGGAGCGGTAATGGTGCCGTGACGGGCGAGAACTGGTTCGACACGAATAACACATCACATGGTCACGACGTGGTCATGTGGCGTTGCGTGGAGGGTGGTGGGTCCCTTGGAAGGCAACAACTGCGGTCTACAAGTACCAACAGCGGGTGAAATAGATTAGATATGATTAGATGAACTCCACTTAGTTGTGCTTACCCCCGGAAAAGCACCCGCTGTTTTTGAAAACTCATCACTTATCCAAACGAATGGACATTGATGATGTGGTGGTCACAAGCCGGGGTGGAATTTAATTGTCAATATTTTTGGAATTTGACGATGCTGCTACCTGCAAGTTGGCACTTGGAACACTGGGAGCAAACACAGGTGTTTGTGCTTTGGCAGCTTTGTACTGAGTTAAGATTCGTCTGGCAATTGCCATAGGAGGTTGCCTCATTGACATCGAACACGGTAGAATATCGTGTAAAGCTTCGCATAATTCCGTCCCCGGCATCTTTACCTAAATTATAAGCTGAGAATGGCGGCCCCTGCGCGTTTCCCTACTTAGCAACAGAGAAGCAGAATTATCATCGCATCATCGAGGACAGATGGAGGCAACCTCGTGGATGTCTGAGCAACTCATGACACGCAAGGGGATCAATGTGCGGTCCATGGCAGGTGCTGCAAGAAATGATACCAAGGGAAGGGAAGCAGCCTCAATGCCAGCAAAAGCATCAAGGCTTTGAAGTATATATTCATATCAAGTCTGAGTCATAGCGGTCTATGCCTCGACCTTGAAGAGTACCTTGAAGCTTTTGGGCCGAAACAGCGTTCGTCCTCCTATTTGGGTGTGAAGGCCCACTGGTGCTGATGGAAGGTCAGGGGAAACATGTTCAGGGCGCCAGAGCCCACTGTATGTGACGGGCGGCCGGGAAGGGTGGAACACAGACCAGCTAGAATGTAGGCTGTAGGCTCCCCACCTTGCCGCCCGAAGAAAAGAAACAACAAGCACAGAACACAAAAACGAATCATTGTTTTCAATCTCATGTGCCCCACTACCCCGAAAATGGTTCCAATTCGCTGGAGTCATAATACTCCTTGATGACACTATAACATACACTATAACCATTTTTGGCATAGCTGCATAGGCGGGGTTCATGCAGAATGTATTTTCAAATAACTTCCACATCGCCAGGGCAGTATCTCTCGTTGCTGATGTCACCCCGTGAAGCTTCCAGGAGAAAGTGCCGGACAGCCGGGAAAGTGCAGCGGATTGCAGGCCTGTGAAGCATCTAAAGTGGGAACAACAAGGAGCTACTAGGCCAGGAGCCCCTAGTAGCGTCCTTGCTCCTAGTAGCGATGCCCTTTGTTACTAGTAGCTTCGTGTTTATGTCATTCAGGAAACTGCTGTGATTCTTCAGTTTCTTTGCAACCACACTATCAGAGTGCACGTGTTTCTATTAAAGATATTAAAGTTGAGAGATTCGATGGCAGTACACTACACGTTACACCAAGAAGAACTTACCGAACATGCATGACTCTTCTAATGTATAGAGTTGTGTACCTAGAACCCATTTGACCTTTGTTTTAATAGGGAAAGACCATATTTTTGGTGGTTGGTGGTCCAAAAACTAGAGGTCACTCAGGTTCTGGGTGTGCATTGTAGTGTTTGGTGCTTCTAGGGCAGGTGTGGTGGACACATAATCATTCATGTCAGTTGATCTGGCTTGAGTTGTGGCATGCTGCATATACATGTGCCGCCGCCGCCACGTACTCAAGTGACCCAAAACGGCTTCAGGTGATTTTTTGTATTGCCGGTGTATGGAGTTCACCCCCTATTGGTCCTAGGAGTACGAACCAACGCAAATCGGAACGGTCGCTTCTGATGATTCGTAAGAGTTCTGCCCCAACTCCCTTATGTATATATTCACTTAGTGATTCAATGTGCAAAGGTTGTGGACGATCATGCTTGGGAGTGTATGTATACACTCCCCGAAATGATCATTGTGTTTGTAACGTAGCGGAAAAGAAAGGGTCAACCACGATCCGGTCATTATCCACTTCCATGACGGTCACTTCAGCAAGTCTATCTATGGCCGTCATTCCTTTGATCGGAGCAATCACTTCCGGCCCTGGACGCCGATTTTGCACCGCCGCACCAACCAAGGATGAGGTGTCAACAGGGGCACCGTCCAGTGTTCGCTCCAAGCCGGCTTCCACTGAAAAGAATACGGAGGCTGCGGACCGGAGCCAAGCGTGCGGAAGCTGCTTCGTGGGGGGCGGAGGATGAGGAACGGCCGCGGAAGCTGGATGGTGGTTGTTCAGACGACTTGGAGGAGTCTAGCGGACTCCAGACACGGTGGCCCTGTCGAGGAGCCAAGCAAGCCGGGGAGTGGGAAGAGTGAGACCAACCCCTCAGCTGAGCAGCAAGGATTGGACGAAACATGCAGAGATTTACATGGAACCTGAAAACCTACTGGCTTGTGGAGGAAGCTATCCATTGCATGCCCATGCCGTGATACGCTTTTTGTGAGCAGACAGAGGTTTTATACCTTTAGGACTGACAGTCTACCATTCCCATCCCATCCAAATCCCTTAGGTTTGAGCCGGCCCTATACCGACGCCGGCCCTGTTCGACGCCCATCTCGAATCCGCAGGGCCACAGCCAGTGGAGGCCGGGAGCCGCACGGAGAACAATCGGGAAAAAGGATATGTGATGTTGTGAAAGGTCAATATCAAATTATAATCCTGGTGGGAATAGACATTATAAACATAAGGGATTATATATATATATATACATGATACATATAGGGGTTCTATTATCTATATATATACACATATGTATCCCCATGACCATTTCCACTATGAAATGGGTTGCCTTCAGGCCCTTGTAAATGGGTTTGAAAAGGGGTGATGTTGTAAGAAACAAATGTCAAGCACCCAGGCCACTTTTGCAACAAGGTAACTAAACATCATGTTGTAAGAAGCCTGGTGATTATACAGGAGGTCATTTAGTAAGGAAATCACATTTTTGAGATCATGGTGGGCTGGCACCACTCATTGTGTAAGAGTGCTATCATTATCAACAAACACATTTTGTAAGAACTGTATGAAATGAATATGTGGGACTCAAGAATGTGGCTAGGCTGCGCATCATCATTTTGTAGGAAACTCGCAACCGTTTTCCATTGTCATGTTGTAAGGAATTAGTGCCCTGCGGGATTAGAATTGGTTTGGTTAGGGATCCAACCAGTGTGGCTGGCAGAGCGCTAAAAAAGAGCCAGGAACATGTCCTTATAAAATGAGTCCTTACACCGCAAATACTAATCCAAACAAAAAAAGGTAGACATTTGGGGGGTGTACCATATACTGTACTGTATATACATCTAACATCAATGTCAAATATAGAGTTTTGACCCATACCTGTATGACTGTTCAGTGCATGCAGACCTGATGAACCAGGATCTTTCTTATGGTAGCATTGATCGTTGCAGGGCGCGACGGCTTCTTCTCGTTGCTTGGCTGGCGAGTGCATCGCGGTGTGTTTCAGTGAATCTGAGTGACAAGGATACCTGGGGTGCATCAGCAAACATCAGGAGTCATTCTTTCCAGGGGCCTGGAATTCTTTTTCACATATTTTAACGATTGAACCCCAGACAACCCAGGTTTGCCGTTGCAGGGCACAATCCGACCGCAAGCATGTTGCCACATGACGTGTATTTTTGGAGCACGGGCCAAGAGTGGCATGCTCACGCCTCACACCATAATGTAGAGACCACGCCAGCATGGAAGAAGGATGATGAGAAGGAGACCAGGCATGCGGCATACTCGGAAGGCATGTTCAAAACCTCTTTAGGGGAAAAAATACATCCACAATCCTTTGTCCCTGGCGTTCCTGACTTTTGGAGGATCAGCAGGGGACCTGAACACTGCCGATGGCCGTTAAGGTCTCGCTTTGGTATGTGGTGCTCAGACCTCAGCAATCAGATCGATGCACGTCTGAAAATGGAGATCGAGGCGAGAGGGGAAGCACCAACCCATAGATTCTTCGTCAACCTAGTGCACAATGCCCGACATGTGTCACGTTTCGCAGCTGTTGCGACATCGGTCTTTTTGATCGTCCTGGCGCGAAGGTCCGACGGATCGAGAAAACGACTCTGTTTGTTGAAGGAAAGGTTGACCCCACAATCCCCCAATACACAGTAGATCGATGTAGATCGTATACTTGACGGAGATGTAAAACCATTCTGGTAGAGGGCTTAGAGAACACACATGTCGGCGTGGTCAGTCTACCAGTCGACTCCACCAGTCGTCCTGGACTCGTCACGTCGCTCGACGGTGCTGAGATCCTTTCTGGGCATCCTTCTCAACAAGGAGCTCTTGTCACCAGGCTAGGACGCGTGAAGCTTCTTGAACATGCGTGACATCGGTTGACTTGCTGGCACGGGAGAGCCAGCCCGCAAAGCTGCGGTTACTATATATAGATATAACGCAGAGAGAGAGAGAGAGAGACCTCCCCCAAAAGTGGAACAGTCGGCCTCCAAAGAAACACCTGACCTGGGATGGAATCCGATTTGCTGGCCAAGCTTTTACTCAAAGGATTGTTTACAGGATAGCACTTCTGTTCACAGCAACAAGAACTAACAAGAATTGCTTCTATCCATGTGTTCCCTACAATGCCGCACAGCTTGCGACGACAGCTTGCGCCCTGCTTCTACTCCACTCCCACGGGAGGCGCCAGCGGTGAGAGAATCACAGTGACTGTCTTGGCCCTGGTTTGGATCCCCGGATGAAAGCAGCCGAGAGAGCTGGGGGATGTGTAGGCAGTGTAGGCAAGTCTTCAAGGCTGTGTGTGATCCACGAACTCTCCATTATGTTTGAGAGGATGTTCATGTTTTGCATCTTGAGTAGGCAATATCTGTTGGATCTTGACAAGACGATACAAATAGGAGAGCCAGGAGACAGGAGAGCTGTCATTGCAGCTTCCGGTTTCCAAGCGTTGCCATGTGCATTTTACTGAACTGAACGTTTTTGCTCTTTGTTCTTTGCCAGTCCTACCATTTGAGCAAACGTTGGATCATACTATATACTTCCTTGTTCCCTAGGAATCCCAGGAATAACCTCCAAGGTCATTTGCAAAATTTTACAAAGATATTTGAGGCGCGAGTAGAGGTAGTGGACAACAGTATGCTATATACTGCCAATTACATCTAATTACTTTAATTACATATAATTACTACAATTATTGTGTTGTGCTGATTTTCTTTAACCGTATAACTCTCCAAGACAGAATGTTTTGACATCCCGAACACCTTTGACCCTTCAGCCACAGCAGCATTCCTTGAGAGAGGTTGCACGGATAGGAAAGGAGATAGTGTACATTCATGTATGTATATATATATATATGTGTGTGTGCGGTGTGTGTGTGTGTGTGTTTGTGCTCATCAGTTGTTCTGTTTGCAGCCGGGCAGGTGCAGATGCTGCAGCAGGCTCAGTTTTTGGATTGCGTGGTGGTTTGTCATCACGATTTTGCTGCCGGCTTACATGCGGCCACCAGGGCCGTTACATGCCGCCACCAAGATCAACCACAAGCTTCCACAAACTACCAAGATCTACCAAGAGAGGTTGAGTGACCTTATAGGACTTCTCTGGGGTACCTATGGGATAGTCTATAAGGTTCTTCGGCCTTTGTTGGTAGATAAGCGTTCAATGCATTCACATTGCCATTAATATAGCAACCGGTCATGGTGCGGTAGCACTCAGGTGCGCTCGCTCACACCTGCACGTGCCAAGGTCCACGGTCTTCACGGGCGTGTTTTTCCAGACGGTTGGAAGGTGAGCGCTGCTGGAGGGGAGGAAGACGCGATCAGAAGTTTCGAGTTGGCCATCTCCCTCCCTTTGCAGATGGGTTTCGCGCAGGGTTTTACGTTTCTCTTCCATACCTGGCACGGGCACGGTCGGCGACAGCTCGGCTGATCTCGGCTGTCCTTTGTGCACAGAGTGAGTGAGTGCGAGCTGCCTTGCTAGCTCGGCTGTCCTTTACAGGAACTGCCTTGCTAGCTGCCTGGGTTTGTTTGTGCTCTTAAGCGCAACCAGGCCCAGGAACAGGGAGGTCCTACATTCCATTTTGTTGAGAACCTGTTTGGCTTTCTCACTGAACCGCGCCTAGCAGCTGCCTGCTGTGGACCATTATTGTGATGATATGTAGCTCAGACTGCATATCCTCCAGCTGTTGCCTGCCGGAACTACTGCTGGCGGATGAACTCGGCTGGCTGACCGAACTCGTTCGGCTCGCTGTCTTCGGCGCTGCCGGGGCCAGCGGGGCAAACTGGCGAACTGCCGCGAACTCGGTGGGTTCCTCGTACCCACCGAACTGCCGTGTACCGAATGTCGGAGAATCAACATGTTGAAAAAGGGTTTTGCAACAGGGAAAAGGATTTCAATTCTTGAGACGAGCTCCAAAAAAGGATCTATATTTCACATTTTTTGATAGGCGGCTTTTCGGTTTTGAAGTTCTTCCGCCGTTCCCCTAACAAAACGACATCGGAGTTCTTTTCTAAAGGGGATGGCAACGTTTTGTTTCATCGGCCCAGGAAGGGATTCAACTGCCCTAGCAGGAAGCTTAAACATTTTGGATATGGAGATTTGATGCATCAACTGTCTCCATAGTAGCAAGGACGCTATTAGGTGGAGGCCATCACAAGTAGGTTGGAGGCCATCGCTATTAGGGTGGAGGCCATTCCTATTAAAGGTTCCTTTTGCTACTATAGTAGCAAGAAGCTACAACTAGGTGGAGGCCATTGCAATTAGGGTGGAGGCCATCGCTAGTAACAAGAAGCTACGAACGGCACAAGAAGCTACGAACGGGGCTCCTGGCATCTCCTGGCCTTACTATCAGCAAGGACGCTACGAACGGGGCTCCTGGCCTTACTACTAGTAACGAGAAGCTACTGTCCAGGTCGGCCATCCGCCGTGTGGGCTCCGCCGGGCGCCCGGAGGTGACCTTGAAGGGACTCCCGGTCAAGAGACGTGTGGATTGAAAGCAGAACCTCAGCGGAGCTCAACTACAAAGGACATTTGACCTGAAACCGCGCAACTTGAGATACCAAGGGCAACTTGAGATACCAAGGGGACGCGGAGCCGGGCACGGTGACTTTTTTGACCTCCAACTCCTTTAACAGACCAAAGGAGACCAGAAACCAACAAGGTAGGCCGCCCTGCAGTGAAGCCTTTGCCCCCCTTTGACGGGGTTGTTGCAGCTTTCCAAACAGATTCGTTCAAAGGTGACCTCCCTACCAAGAGGTGTCCATTCTTTCCCGTGGCCCAGAACAAAGGAGCACTCTCGCTGAGGTCCAAAACTCAAACAACTTCAATCCCTCCATCGCACGGAGGGTCCTTTTCGCTGAGGCCAGCGAGGTCAACGACCTCCTTTTGCTGGGCCTTTTACGGCACCGAAACCGAGTCCGAGAGTCCGAGAGAGCGGACGTGTCGGTGGTCTTTGTTTGTGGACCAGGTGGTAGTCATGGTTGTCAAGGCCACTTAGGCCTATGATTCTATCATGGAAGTTATGATGGATCATTATGGTGTTGAAAGCCGAAGGGTTTGAGGGGGCGTGGTTTGTCTGGGTGTTGCGTTCTTGTTCGGATGTTTGTGTTGGCCGTGCCTGGACAAGATGTACAGGGATTTGTTCATGGTGGGCTGCCATGTTTTCATATATACCAAGAGAGGTTGAACAGCCTGTCTTGTCGCCCATCCCATATGTACCACTACAGGGTCCTAGTTCAGGTCTCTCGACCTCTCCTCGGACGTCGGAAAGGGCGGTAGTTTCTCAAAAAGGTCCGTGGTCGCAGCATGGGGTGTCTTTTTTGGCGACCCTCCGGTCATTCAACTGAAAAACAGTACGTAACAGTTAACGGAAGTGATTTGGCAGGGAACAGTTTGATCGACTCGGTGACCTAGAACAGGTACCAGGCCTAGAGTTAAGCTGTTGAAATCCAAAAGCACCCAACAAAAAGCCTGGGCAGCTGTGCTTTGCTGGGCTGTATGTTTACCTATGTGCCACATTGGTGCCACTGGCCCCGGCAAGTTGGCGATGCCATTTTCGCCCGAACATAGTTATATATAGGTCACGGACGAATGTTTTTCTTCCTTTGTCATGCTTTTCGATTTTCGACGCATGTGACACACCATCACCCCAACTAAACTAAACATTGGGCGTGGGCTGTCGCAGTACACCTTGGCTTCTCCCGGACGAGTTCTTCGTCAAACCACGCGACCCGGACGATGGCACCGGCTGTTCCCGGCTGTTCGGGTGACACGTCGCCGGGAACCGCCGGTCCAGGGTACTGGTCACGGTGTTGGGCCTGGTGAGCTTGAGTTTTGTGGCGGCTTCCTTTACGGAGACCATCAAGGCACCGGGTCAAGTTGTCAAGGCGTGTGGCTGGCCATTTTGCGCAGTGGAGGGCTAGGAAGGGTGTGCTTTTCAGTTAAGCACCTAATTCAGTGAAGGTGGAAGGGATGAAGCAATCCCTATATCCCTATAGAGATACGTATCCCCTTCAAGTCTCACATCCCAGGTTGGAATGTTCATTTCAGGGCTTGCTAAAAACTTTTTTGCCAGGTGTTCTTAACTGGGTTAGAGCAAGGCACGACTAAACTTAAACTCAAGCATAGATAAGCAAAGCATAACTGTGGCTCACAATCATATGGTCATATGAGTGCAAAAGACAAGTTTGTTTTGTTGTCCTTTCTTGGACATCATAGCACCCTGTTGATATGTTGCTGCGGAGCTGGAGCTTAGCCGAGCATCCATTCAAGCCAGCTATCCTCACCCTGGCACAGATCCACTTGCAGGTTGGGCATTGCAAGATGCCCACTGACCAGACGCTAAGAAGCTGGTGCCCACAGGTCATCACACGTCTATTACCGTTTTCCACAAATGGATGTTTGCCTTGTTGGGCCAGAGCAAAGTTGTCTCCAAGATCAACCGTTGGAAATCATCTAAGGGGCATGTGGGTGTAGATCAGTTCGTATAAGATGTGTCTTTTTGTTGATGCTTCACTCCGCGGTTTTGAGATGTTCTGATCGCTTCGGAGAACAGCCAGAGTCTTCCGTGCAGGCGTCAAGCCCTTTTTTCACAGCTGCTTGGCATCGTGGGTGGGACGGTCGAGTCTCGTTTCGACGCTCGATTTGGACCTCAAAACTGGGAAGAGTCGGTCGCAGTGGCAGGGTGTTCTGTTCGTCAACATAGGAATTGTGAAGATGCGCTAGGCGCTTTAATCTCTTGAATTCACCTCGAATCTCAGATGTTCGACCGGTTTTTCCGAACTCCGCGACGGAGGTCGACCGGAGGGCGAGTGTTCAGGTCGCAGCTGCTTGGTTGCTCACGGGCGAGCGGACGCCGCAGGGGGGCCCGGCTGGAAAGAGCACGGGAGTTGTTCTGCGCAAGGACACCACTGCCCTAACTGGGTGCCTTGCCGAAGGTCATGGGCCATGCCAAGTAAGTCTCCACATGTTGGCAACAGCTTGAGGCAACTGACCAGTGTTGGCAAGACAGTCGGGCCCAGCGCCGAGGCTGCCAGCAGTCGTCACCTTGGTACCCATTCTGCTAGGCTGGCTTGGGTGGTTGCAAGAGGGATGCTGGGATTCCAGAAATTCAGAATAATTCAGAGCTGAGGATCAAGCAGTGCCTTTCTTTCTTGGCCAGATTGGTCTAGATTTGGTAATAGAGCAAACACATGTGCCACAGTTTATCACTGTTTGGGGGTTGGTCAGCATGTGGCCACGCACAAGTAGTTTGGTTTTGAGTCCATGGTTTGTTGCAATCACTGTGTAGGTGCTAGTCATGGATTGTCACCTTCCAGTACTAACCATCTCCACAAGACAAGGAGAGAGTTGCAATCTTCTTGCAGGTTGGCTGGATTGGAAAAAGTATGAAAAAAGTGAAACTCGTGGCGTGGATTTCTTCATTCGGGGGATTCCACGGGGTTCCTTGTTTGTTCCACTGTGTCATGCTATTTATCGCAGCCGCTTGCATTGTATGCCCCTTTGAAATCCTTGTCTGGTGTTCTTCTTCCCGCGCTGGTTTGATGAGGATCGCACCAACTGGCAGGATTGGTCTTGGCCACCACAGGGGAGCTTTCCTTCACGTTAGCTGGGGACCTCAGCCGTGGAAGGTATATAACTGTGGGACCCATGTGGCCCATCACCAAACAGGGATCACCCACTTCCATCCGCGCCCTATCACTGCACCGCCCTGTGGGAGGAGTGACTCCTCCGTGATTTCGGTGAATTGAGTACAGTGGACATCGAAAACTGGCATTCTCAACCTCCAGCATTTGCAGATGAAGCTCGAGGTTTTGATGGTGAAGTGCATTCTGTTTCGATGCCTGGAAAATCCTGGGAGCTCATTATGTTTGCAAATCTGATTCGATGGGTTGATTCTTTTTCGTTCGTGTAGCTTTCTGAAGTTGGTAAGTTAACGCAGAAGTCCGGTCAAACTGAGCTGACTGAGCATATCTACATACCCAATCAGCCTCTCAGAAGGTATGTGGATCTTCAGGGTAAGACCAAATTTGCGGAGATCACGGGTGGCTTCCGACTTCTTGAGAGAACAATGTTGCTGTTTGCACGAGTCGTGTAGCCCATGTTGGTGGCACCTGACAGCAGATTTTGTTGGCGGATGCTTCTAGGCTGCGGCCAGGACTTGCCATGGTCCCCACACATACCTCATGGATCCTCATGCTTCGTTTGAATGTCGAGCTGGATTTCGGTCCAGCCAAGAAACATCCAGGTCCAGGACAATTGAAACATCCAGGTCTAGAAACAATTATAGGTCAAAACATAGGTCTCCGGAGTCTCCGGTAAGGTCTTAGTGGTACACATGTCCATCATTTTGTACCAGAGGCAAAGATGCCATCCAAGTGAGTGTGATTCCCTGTAGAAACATATAGAAACATCTAGTATCCTGGATCATTGTATTAGATATTTCGATGGTCCGACCGGTCAAGTGCGCATCTCCACCGCCGGGAGGTCGGCTTCGCAGCCGCCCTGGCCGTGAACGTCACAGAATGCGCCGGGAGCGCCGGCCGATGAAGGAGGGCGGTGGGTTGAACCAGAGGCAAAAGCAAAGACATGAGAGGTTCTTGCCGCTGGATTTCTTTGGATTTCAAAAGGATGTCCTTGACGAATGGTGTGACGCCAATTTGTGGTGCAGTGCTTTCAAGATATATATTATATATATAATATAGACCAGGGAGGCCCTCGATGTGTATCCTTTGAACCTCCGGAGTCAGGTGTGTTGACACCTTCCGACGGACAACGACGTATAAACTCCCAGATCTTTTTGATCGTGGGAAGATGAAGTCATGCTCCGGACTGCGTCCGAGCACTTGCAGGCCATTCTATGACCTATATGCCGTGGTTATTTCACCTTGGGACTGTGATAATGTTGGACGCTGATTTGTAATAGGGCCCTCTATAATGCTAACTGTTTGAACAAAATAATTATTGACACCCTGTTTGTTTTAAGGGTCCTCTATGATGCTAATTTTTTGGGGGATCCTATTTTTTTATTTTCTGAAGAATATTTGGGGTTAAGTATATTTCCGTTAGAACAATAGAAATAGCAATTACTACTAAGCCAATGGTTGGCTTGCTGAGAGTATCGATAAGTATATAGGTTTCTATAGTTCTTCTTCAAAACTCACAGCTTCCCAAAGCCATCAATTCCCTAATCAATCCTTTATGTAAAGATTGCTCCTAAACAAATTTTCAAGGTAGTAGACCAGGAAGGCCCGTGATCCTCAATAATGAATGTGTTTTAAGGGTCCTCAATTGTGCAAAGTTTTTTCCTGAAGAAAAATAGACATAGTAATTCTTAATAGGCTCCAAGCTTGAGCTGAGGGCTTGGATGCTGAAGGCTTCTTGAGCTGAAGCTCTGAGGCTGCATTAGGAAAAGGATTGCTGAGAATATTTGATTACAAACAAGCTGAGAAAGGAAAATGAATACTACAATCAATTACAAAAGGAATCCTCCTAGGAACCCAGATTTGTTTTGGTGGTAGTTTATTATAGAGGATCCCCCATTTGTTTGAGGGGGGTGCCTTTTACTAATCAAGATCCAACATTACTGATGAATGGCACTGCAGTAGACAGTAGACAACATGAACAACTCCTTTAAGCCTGCAGCCTGTTCTGCCGGCCTCAAGGAGGCAACGGTTTCGTGAAGTCAGGGAAGGTTTCTTTGTGTTGGGGGGGCATGATGGGATAAGCGAGCATATGGGGTGCTTCTCCCACCTCCTCCCGCTTCCCACCTTTGAATGAGATGCTTGTGGAGGGCTGAGCGTGCATCTTCAGGATGATCCCGCACTCATACGGGGTCCAAATGCAACACCCAAAACACATCCATAATCATCCATAATCTATAAGAATCTCTGGTCATTTTTGAGGAATTCATCAAGGGCACTTTTGGGGAACGGTGCCGCTGAGTGGAGCGACGGCGTGAAGGTTCAGAACGTGTTCTGCTCATGGCTTCTTCAGCTCCTTGGTGGTCATATGTGGGATGGGATTGAGGGTGGTCAGCGACCGGAACCCTTCACGAAGAGGCAGTGAAACGAAGGGTATGGTCCGGTGTGGTGGTTCTCTCAAGAAGTGGGGAAGAATCCTTTGCCATCGTTGTGGACGTCTCTTTCAGGCTTGGCTTTGTGCCCAAAAAAGCATCCCAGTGGATGATCTGGCAGAGTGTTCATCCTGCGTCATTCTGCGCTTTCTTCACCGACACCCTTGCAGCGGCATGCCCAGGTGTGCGGTTGTGCCCTCAAAATCATGGACATAGTTCATCATAGTAATAGTACGTACATCGTTTTGACGCCCCGTCAGACTGAGTAGTTCCATCAATGTGGGCTGGGTCTTCCTCTTCATGAAGCATCCAGGTATATAGTTGGATCGAGTTCGTACAGAGTGGAGAGGTGTGTCCCTTTTGCCCGCTGTGTCCAACATGATCTCACGACTTGAGATCACCAAGAGACAGTGAAAACACGGGCAGTGGTTCTAAAACAGATCCACAAGACAGATTTATATATATATATAATATAGATATATATATATATAACTCTGCGACTGGTCCAGCTTTAAAGCCAGAAAGAGACCAGCACACACACGCGCGAAACCAGGAAGGGCTCCTTCAAATCCAACGAGTGCGGGAGCCCACCCTTGGCCTAATTGGTGTGCTTTCTGACATCCCTTCTTTGTCGGACATGCATCCAGTCCCTAAGGAATTCGACCATAAACAGGGAAGATAATGGGTGCAATGGAAAGAGCACCTCCATGTTGACTAAGTCAGGCTAGCGCTCAAGGATTTCGATGAACAACAAGGGACATTAAATGTGTCAAACATAACAATCACGCAATCCCTGTGTCTTGGTGTAGTTTCTTTTCAATTGGCAATTGGTCTATGTATATGTGTGGCCTCATACCGCTCTACTCGCTAAGCCCTACTGGAGAACTGAAACTTGTTGGTCGCCCGGGCACAATCCGTACTTGAGCATGACGGTTCTTCATGATGTGTTTTCGGAACTTGCCTTCAAAGTTGAAGTAAATTTGGGAGGTTTCTGTGGAGGTTTGGTACTGGAGGTTTTCCTGCAAGATCCTGCAAGCCAACACCAAACAATGAACACTGGAACAGGGTCGAGTCTACCGTTCATTCACCACCATTCAACACCGATCCCTCACGCTCGCGTCATTAAAGACATGTCTCCGAAGGGCGAAGGTTGGGGAAAGCTGCCATGGGAAGTCCAACCTCATAGCGATGGCCTCCAACCTAATAGCGATGGCCATGCCTGGATTTGTTGCATGAGAAGGTGGTTCTATTTGTTCAAAAGAATCGCACTCAGCAAGCTGCTGTTGGCTTGTACACAGGATCCGGAAGAGCAGGAAGGTTCTATATTTTTGTTTGTTGTGTCGCTTCGCCGGCTTGCACACGAAGTCATCGAGGTTCCATGAATTAAGAATAAACTTTGGTCTGAGGTTGCAATTCTACAGCGCCCTAGCAGCGCTAGTGCTTCGGCAGCATTGAATTGGTGCCAGGTGCTGAAGAAGTTGGCGAACTGGAAGCATCAAAACCACGAGTAAATCGGACATGAATGAAATGAGCCGAAGAAGGAGGAGAAGAAGAAGGGAACAAGAACCGTCAACAGACCAGCCCCGAGAGAGAGCATAGCAACAGTGCCAGGCACAAAATAAGAACGATAAAATGGGTTCGCAGTCATGTGAGCGTCGTTCAAAAACCCACCTCTTCCTTGTTAGTGATCGAATTTCAAAGGCTGATTTCGAGTGTGCTCTCACTGCAGTCGCGAAAGGTTCGCGAAGGTCCTGCGAAAGGTCTGCGCAAGTCATGTTGGTGACCTGGCCACGCTGCAAGAACAATTGCTCTTCAGACTTCCGATTGCTTTTTCCCGGGTTGGGAAAAAGCAAATTGGACATCTGAAACAATTTTGCTTTTTCCCGGGCCGGGAAAAAGCAAATTGGAAGTCTGAGCCTTTTTGCTTTTTCCAGGCCTGGGAAAAAACAAATTGGAAGTCTGAACCATTTTGCTTTTTCCCGGCCCTGGAAAAAGCAAATTGGAAGTCTGAGCAAACTGGCCTGACTGAGCCGTCTCTTGTTCATGGAGGGTTGGGCAATCAAAATGGCTTGGTTGGAAGTCTTGACCATTTTGCTTTTTCCCGGGCCGGGAAAAAGCAAATTGGAGGTCTGAACCATTTTGCTTTTTGCCGGCCCGGGAAAAAGCAAATTGGAACTCTGAGCCGGCCGGGAAAAAGCAAATTGGAAGTCTGAACCAATTTGCTTTTTCCCGGCCCGGAAAAAAGCAAATTGGAAGTCTGAACCATTTTGCTTTTTCCCGGCCCGGGAAAAAGCAAATTGGAAGTCTGAGCCTTTTGCTTTTTCCAGGCCCGGGAAAAGCAAATTGGAAGTCTGAACCATTTTGCTTTTTGCCGGCCCGGGAAAAAGCAAATTGGAAGTCTGATACATTTCCAATTGCTTTTTCCCGACCCTTGGAAAATTCTTTGTCGTGGGAAACTGCGCAAGTATGGCGAAAGGTTCGCATTGTGGACGCGAAAGACGACGGGGCCAAACCCCACCCCACTCCACTCTTCTTGCTGGAAGCACGCGCTGGACACTCCAGCTGCAGATGCACTCATAGCATGCCCACAAGTGCAGGTATGTGAGGTGAGGGTGTGTGAGGTGAGGTGGTTGGTTCTACAGCTGTAAGTGCGCATACAACACGGTCGGTGACTCCAGCGTGCGGTTCCAATTTTCTTTTCTAAAGCCTGGAAAAAGCATGTTTTTCAGAGAGCAGTTGCCTAATGGATAAGGCGCCAGGCTCATAAGCAGAAGCTCGTGGGCTCGAGTCCCACAGGCGCTGCTTGTTTCCAGGCCGGATTCCAAACTGCAAGTCTGATACATTTACATTTTGCTTTTTCCCGAATTGGAAGTCTGAACCATTGGAAGTCTGAACCATTTTGCTTTTTCCCGGCTTGGAAAAAAGCAAATTGGAAGTCTGAACCATAAGCAAATTCGAAGTCTGAACCATTTTGCTTTTTCCCGGCCCCGGAAAAAGCAAATTCGAAGTCTGAACCATTTTGCTTTTTCCCGGCCCGGGAAAAAGCAAATTGGAAGTCTGAGCAAACTGGCCTGACTGAGCCGTCTCTTGTTCATGGAGGGTTGTGCCCAACCAAAAACACACCAACATGAAAACTGCTTGGTTGGCTGGCTTCCTGTTCCTCAGCAGTCAATGTGTCAGTGATCAGAGGACACAAGACGTGCCAGGGCAACTGCATGAATCCTTGAAAGCCTCTAGCCCCAACGAAAAACCATTTTCGCCGACAGTGGTAAAACCCCACGCGCGAAAGCTTGCGAAAGCTTCGCGAAGGTCCTGCGAAAGGCCTGGAAAAAATGAAAGGACTTTTGAACAACCCCCATGTGATTTCATACAGTGAAAAGCATGAAATCCCATACCACCAGATCTGACAGGAAGCTCCTGACGTAGTTGATGTAAGATCCATTCAATGCAGGTGTTGAATTCAGCCAACCAGTTTTGGTCATGCATTCGCTTTGGAGTTCCGCCAGCCAGTGTTGCATTCTCCCGTGTTGGTTTGTTTGTTTGTTTGTGTGAGGTTGTGACTCGTGAGGTTTAGACTGGACTCCCATCCGACAGGGAAGGTGAAATAACCTCCGCTTGCCCGGCTTGCTATTCAAAAGTCGTCGACTCGAAGCATGATCCACTCGATGATCGATGGGGCCTCAAGTCTGATTCAGGGCCAGCTTTGGGGATCATCCTGTAGCGGTATCCTTTGTGAATGACACCATGTCTCTATGGAATGCCCAGCAAGTGACCCCAAGCACAGTGTCACGGGAGTTGTCGCTGGGTATATGCCCCCCTCAAAGAACTCTTGGCTCAAGTGTTCAAGACTGTTCGCCAGTCCCATACTGTAGTGACTGTAGTGTAGTGATGTGTAGTGTAAACAACTCTTCTTGGTCTCCGAGTTGTTCTTTTTTGTGTATTTGCTCTTCCCGTCACTGTGTGTTTGGACGATAGGTGGTGCTGCTTCCAGCTGCTGCTTGGCAGGCTTGGGCAGGCCGGAGGGATCGATTGAAGGCGAAGAAACTGAGATGAAAAGAGCTTGGGGTTCGAAGGTACGATCGTCTATCCACTACATTTCGACAGGATGATCCTGGTAACTGGTATACGGTGGATTTCGATGTAAGTAAGGGACAGCAATGGTATTTCTCGGTGTGATCGTACAAGAAATCTGCCTTCGGTGAGAACCTGTCGAGGATCTGCTGAGTTCGACCACTTGAAGGATGAGGGTTGACCTCGGTGACTGTGCTACAAGAGCCACTCTACTGAGGTAACACGGAAAATGAACATGGTTGAAAATGGTCATGAGAGGTACATGGTCGTGAAACTGGTGAAGTCAATTTGTGGAGTCAACTCATTCATCCTCGAACAAGCCGGCGCGACATCGTCCTCAGCCTGACATAGCCTTTTTGTTTCATGCCAGGTGAGGCAGTTCTCCCATGCCAGGCGGGGTTTCTTTGCTCCGGACATCGGGCCGAGCCAGCTGGGTCGAGTTGGGCGGAGCCACCTGGCTAAGCACCAACTTGATGACATCAACCTGATGTCCTACTGGCTAAGCACCAGTTGGGCCCTACTAAGCTTGTAAGAATCTGTCCAACCAGATGTCCATCTACGCTGGCGCGCCAGCGGATCGTTGGAATGCCACCGCAGTGGCTTTTGGGGAAATGACCCGGTGCACCGGCGCCCTAACAGAAGGTGGTTCCAAAAAAGGCCAAGTTGAAAGTGTTCTTTGGATTTGAACGAAGAGGGAAAACAACATATGTAATTCAACTGTTTTTTAACTATGTTTGTTCATATCCATGTGTAAAGAACCTGTCTAAAACGGTGATAAAAAATGCTTAACAAAAACAATGTTTGGCTAAAAGCACTGCAGTCTGAAAAAAGAGTAGCTTAACGCACCTTTTTCAGGCAAGAAGGTGTGCAGGCAAAATGTTATGTTTTAAAGAAACATAGAAATATGCATGTCCATGCCTTAAAACAAAAGCTCAGGCCCTATGATTCTATAGAGGTTATTTTAGGCTTGAAGAGGTTGTGCACTTGATTCTAGAAGGGTTCGCGTTTTGTTTTGCTGTCCTTGGCTCCGCAAATGATTTGCAATCCATGCCAGTCCCAGAAGACCACCAATTTAGAAAAACAACAAATACTGTAGTGATTATTTTGTTTATTAAGCAATTCCTGATTGAACCACTATAGACTTGTCAGAGGACACACAGGGTGGAAACAGGGAGAGCAAGTGTGTGTGTGTGTGTGTGTGTTTGTGCTGCAATTTGCTGATATATGCTTAGCCCCACCATAGTTTCGAGGGTCTAAGGAATTCCTGTGCCCTTGTAGCTACAGTACATAGGGTTTCTCGCCCGATTAATGTAGACATGTGTTGTTGTTGTGGCTTTTATCCTCATGCTGTTGATTTTATAGAAGCAATGCTTTTGCCTATCAGTGTTTTTCTTGACATGTTTGTTTGTGTCAATCTTTTGTGAGCTAGATTCTATACCACATGCATTTTCTAGGTGCTCCTGATTCTATACAGCCTAATTATACAGGATTATTTTTTGACCTTATGTACCCAGATGTTTGCTTCCTAAAGCTGCTTGCGCTGACCTAGCCCCCTGAATCTGAAGGAGTATGCAGTATGTTCTGATTCTCGAGTAGCTCGAGGAATTCCCAAGGAAGTCATCTTGACTCCTGGGACCTGCTGGTTTGTTTGGAGGCCGCCTTTGTTTGGTGGAGGCTCCCGTGTGCAGGGCTGGCTGGGACACCGAGTGCTGCACGGGTGGACGGACGGGTCGTGGGTTTTCCGTGGACCTTAGCTTTGCACCGATGTGTTTAAGTGTTCAACCCGAGAACTCTGGATGCTGGGGGTCTTCTATATATACCAGTTGCACATCCCCTTTGGTCAAAAAACAGTGGCTGCAGTGGCCAGCCTTGTCAAGCAATCACACATGGCAAAGGCCTTCTGAAAACCCACCAAGGTGCCATTTAACTTCCAATCCTTCTAGGACATTCCGAGCATTTCCAAGTATCTATATGTCCAAATTAATATTCAAAAGAATAGAACTATACTTAGCATTTGTTGAATGAAATGGAATGACCTTGCGTGATTTGGAATGAACCTCCCAAGGGTCCACAATTCCCTTATGAAGCGCCCTCTCCATGACCGCGAGAGAAGAATAAAACCGTGGAGTTGTCCAAACGATCCCCCAAAACATACGAACACCAGGTTCCTTATAATTACACGATACTAAGTATGTTTTGTTCGTTTGATTTCATGTGGTGGTCAACCAAGGCCCCCGCGGCGCCGTAACCGCCACACGTCTTGACTTTCTGGTGGTTTTCCTGGTGTCCGACACCAGGACGGCTCTGCCCGACGCTGCCCGAGGGCGAACCCGACAGCTGAGGTCTTTGTTCTGCAGTGGGTGGCTGAGTGCGGAGATGAAAACTCTGGGTACAGGAGTTACAGGAGCAACCACTGGGTCGTCCTGTTGTTGACTAAGCACATACTGTGCTTACATTTAATATGTATTCATAGTGAAGCACACACAGAGAGATGTGTATATATATATATTAAATATTGTGAATATATACAGTATACACTCTGACAATTGTATTCAGTTAACTCAGTTCCCCAAGGAAAGGAATGGCTCAACGGAATGGCGAAAGGTCCGAGCAAGTTGAAGGTGTTTTAACAAAAGTTGACGCGTGACTGCAGAAAACTAGTTACTGAATACTTAGCAGACC
>CAXAMN010006803.1:174696-201815 GCA_963970005.1 Durusdinium trenchii
ACACACACACACACCCGCGCGCGCATGCGCGCTTAACCACAGCTTTTTTGACCTTACAAAGCATGCCATCCATTAGAAACAACAACACTGGCTTTTGCTACACGGCTTTGGCTGATGGGCTCGCATCACACGTTTGTGCAGTCGGACGTTGTTCAAGTTGGGCACATGCAGGATCGCGAGGTGCCATCCGAACCAAACGTGTTTTGTGGTGCAGTTACGTTAGAATCTAAATGCAAGTGGGAAGAAACAAGCGAAAACAAAGTCTCCAAGTGAACTTGGCTCACGAACACAATCAGCCGCTCGGTTGTGAACTTTCGAAGTTGTCCAACTGGAGCGCGTGCTAAGTTAGCGCTTGACGGCTTGCTGGCTAACTTTTGGTTCAAAGCTATCAGAGATACGACCTCACACATTTACACAGAAAATCGAAGGTGGTTTAATCATATAGAAACTGATTCTCCTGCATCAATGCTACTCACCTTTCTTTCGAGCTCTCTGTGTGACCCGGTAACGGCTAGTTTTCACGTTTTCAGGGTTTATTTGAGCGGACTGGAGGCCTTGTGTATGAAGCAGCACACTTGGTTAATTGACATGGACATGGCCCTACACCGAGGTCAGCATTGGTATTCAAGCTGATGTGCGCGCCCTAGCTGTTGCTGAGCTCACAGCATGAGCACCAGACAGAGAGAGAGACAGGGAACACTTGAGAGACAACCTTGCTTGAGATGGGTTGCCAGCACTATGTTGCTTCAATTATTTTGATGTATGTTTGCAATTTTGTACCCGTGACTATATACAGACATCGTAATCAGTTTCGAGAGACCCAAGCCTTGAGGACTCCTGCCAAGTGTCCTGGCCCAACCGCCGTTGATGATAGACAAGCAAAGCAACATATAAGAACCTAATAGAACCAATACTTTCTTAAATCTGGCAAATCTTTGTGAGCACATGTTGTATTTGAGTGTTGCTGCTGTTCTTGCCTAATCCCTGTGACAATTCTTTGGCACATCTTAGATCCAACTCAACCAGATGCATCGTGCTCTTTTTTCCGCATTCCACTATATAATTTTCGGAAGCCTTCCCTTACAGTAGACACCGGACAGCACAGGGATCACGTGCGAAGCTCGACCGCGTCTCTCTTTCCCCCCACAGGTCCCTCTACTCCCCGGTCACCGTGTCGGTGCTGAACACGGTGAAGCGAGCCTTGATCATTTGTGGGGACACTCGGAGTACTCGGCCGAAACTGGTAGACATTTCGAAGAGGGGCACTCGCGGCGATGTAATGCGATGTATATAGCTGCTACCACTGGGCACGAGATGATAAAAACTCTCCTGGAACAGTCGGAGGCGAGAAGTGGGCGGAGCGGACAGCCAATCTCCTTACCCAGGAGAAGTGGACAGACTGCCTAACAATGGATTGGTTTCCCCACTGAACAGGTGGAGAACAGGGAAACTCAGGGAGTCAGCGGGCTAGGTCCCGAAGGGAGGAGAGAAAACCGCCGACTCGCGCGGGCGAGGCGGTTTGATTTCGGCAAGATAGATGCACATGGTGTACACCTTCGAAGCCACTCTTCTTCGAACCAGAGGGGCGTGTGTGTGTGTGTGTGTGTGTGTGTGTTGACTGGAATGCTTTGAGGCTGCTCAGCGTTGTACTTCCGGAACGTCATCACCTTGACCACACTGCGCCGACCTGAGCCCCATCGGCCTCATTACTTGTAGCTTCAATTTTGAGACCAACAATGGAACAATGATCCCGTGATAAGGTAAAGACTGACAAGTGAAAGGGGGGTCCAAGATGGTTCCAAGGCTCCATAGATCAATGTTTGTGCCGTGGTTCGGGCCGTCACTGAAGAATGCATCTTTGCTTTCTGAGTTTGGCCCACCAGGGAACTTTGGAGGTGCAATTTCTAGATGGGAATTCTTTCAGGTTGTCAGCACTGCTTCGCTTGCACAGACCCATCGTTGCAGCACTGATTCGGTGGAATACGCGTCACGTCGCCCAGGTGCGGCACTGCGTGGAGCCCAGCTGGAGGGACTGGGCCCGGTGCGGAACCTGGGAGCGACGGTGCTGCCCGGTGTGAAACAAACTCGGCAGCTTCCTGGAAGCGGAGTTTTTTCGTTGTTGGTTCGTCTTTTTGGTAGAGTCGATCGGCAAATCATCCATGGCTGACAGGCAGTTGAAACATGCGACATCCAGCTGCCCTGCGGATGTGGTTGCATATGTCATCATAATGTCCAATCAAGACTACAGCTGAGAATGCCGAGGTGGTGACATTGTTGGGGAGTGGCTTGTATGGCACCTTGGATGATATGATTGCGAGAATAAAGAGAAGGGGTGTCATTTTTTGGGTGCTGAACATGGTTTAACTTCCATTGGTGGAATAATCATTGTGATCAGATGCTGCGGCTTCAGATTTCAATCTTGTTCGACCGGAGACACGAGGTTTTACATGTAAACTGTAAACCGTTCTCTTTCCACAGCTCCGTCCCCAATACCCTGATGCCCACAGCTCGGATCAAAGCCCTTCTAAAAAACCCCAGATGGACTTTTTGCGTCGCCACGACTGGAAGCAAATGGTGGCGGTGACCCGCCGGTTGCCCTGGCGCTCGACCCTCTTGTTGCCGAGCTTCCAGTCTTTTGACTGAAAAACAAGGTTCCGCTGTTTCGCTGTATATGTCTAGGGCTCGATGGGCACAATACCCGCCGGGATCTTCCAGAGTCGAAGCCACTGCTTGAAACTTGCTTGGAAAGCTTTTGGGGGGGGGCCACTGGCTGCTGGTCCAACCGGAGATTGATCGTGTGCTATGCAGATTCGAAATCTTCGACTAGGGGGTCAGCAGAATCAGGTGGGCTCGGAAAACTGCCATGGGCTCGCTTTCTTCCCAATGAGAACAACCATGCGATTCCAACCCCTCGTTGACTCCCAGACGCCCCACGAGGCATCCTGAAGTCTACGCATGTCTCGTCTGAAGTCTACGCCGCTTCGCTACGAGCTCAGTGAGGTTCGGATCATCCCCACATTGGTCGAGCGAAGCGCGCGAGGTTTTTACATGTTTTTGTTTGTCCTTCAGCAGAACAATGGTTCCTCTAAGATCCTCTAAGGCTTTGGGGTTAGTTCGGTTCCACACTCTGTATTATACCTGGCTTCCCCATGACGAAATGTGTCATCAAGCCCCGGCTGTTCAGCAACAGTACCGAACACAGAAAAAAAAGAACAACATTCATCCCCGAGGCGGCAATTTGAGATAATCTCTTATGCTGCTTCCCACCACATACGTTCATTCCATTCCAAACATAGGACAGTTGACAATTCCACTACCGCCCATGTCATCCGGATTACTCGTGCTACTCGTACCTCAAACGGCTCAGACGCACCGCTGTTGTTGCTGTGAGCGAAATTGAAGTAAATACATGACATGACGTCACAAACTTTGGACACTACATTATGTGGTATCGGCGGTGGTATCGACATATATATTTTGTTGTATAATATAATACTGTAACACTGTATGTTAATTCTACCTATTCAGGGAATGACATTATTGACAAGCTTACGGCTAGCTTTGACACCACGGCGGAAAGGCGGGCAGATGCCCATGCTGTCCAACAATCCCCTAAGTAACTTGAATGCATTCTTCCGCTGCCGCGGGTTTGTTCGACACATTCTGAATGGCTGCCTGGTGCAAAGAGTCAAAGAGTATCCAGGGAAGCTGAAGTTTTTGACCTTGATCCCTCACTTTTCGTCCTTTTCGTCCCTCACTTTGATCTCCCTGCCTACACTGAGGAACTCCATGGCCCCTGAGGCGTGGCACGTGCGGGCCGTTTTGGGGCGCGGGGAACCTCACCTGCGGAGACCTTCGGGTGGCCCAACATGACCCAACCTACTGCCAGAAGCTTGGCATAGGAGACCAGGGAGGTAGGGTGGACGAGAGAGAGAGAGAGAGACAAAATATATATATATATACTGAAATTACTGTCAGCACACCCGGAACCTGAAAGTACCAGTTTGTTTTTTGGATGTTGGGGAAAGTTGTCAATATATATATATATATATGATCAAAACATCTCAAAACAACCAGGAAATTTATAAATTGATAAAAATTGCATACAGTGTATATATATATATGATGCCACATGCTTGGTCATATATAACGAGCAACAACTATTTGTGTAAATCCAGCCGAGTGTTGCTCAAGTGCCTACACTTGTATTTTTGGGCCGTATTCCTGTGTATCCTCAGTTGGTGGTCAAAATTAAATCGGAGTACCTCAGGCACCTGCATTAGTGACAGATCACTTTAGTGACGGCCTACCTTGGCTGCTGCACATGGATGTACGGGGGTTGGTTCCGTAAAAAACATTAGTGATGACTCAGAAACTTTATTGGTGGTAGCTAAGGGTTGAGAAATGAAGATACGATTAAGGGCATTGTGGCATCAATAATCTAAATCTGATTCCAGGGTGGCTTCCATAACTTTCATTTCATCTAAAGTGGGCTCTTGCTGTGCTATTGTGCCTTTTGTTTGTCTTGCTGTGTGTGTGCGCGCGCTAATGTTGGGGTAGCTAAGGGTGGAGACATGAACATAAAAAGAAGAGCATTTTTGCATCAATAACCTCAATCTGATCTCAGGGTTGGCTCCCATAACTTTCATGTCATCTAAAGTGAGCTTTTGCTATTGTGCCTTTTGTTTGTCTTGCTGGGTGTGTGTGTGTGCTAATGTGCGGGTAGCTAAGTGTGGAGAAATGAAGATACATTGAACGTTATTTAGGCCTGGTTGGCTCCCATACATTTCATTTCATCCAAGGCAGGTTGAGGAAAAAGAGTGGCGGAGATTGCTCAGAGACAGAGTTCACTCCCAACAGTTCCAATATAATCAATATAACTTGCACTTCCTTCAACGAATGACGCTTTGCTGAGCTCACTACTTCAGGTAGCCACCACTAGTGTCAGGTAGCCAACCTTAAGAGCATCACTATTTCAGGCTGCCAACCTTAAAAGCTCCTAAAAACCTTCAAGCGTTTGCTCATCTATGAGGCTGAGGTACCAGACCCCCACCTGCGCCAAGCCTACCTACCAACGTTAGCTACCCCAATAAAAACACCCCTCACTTGGAGGTCGGCTCCCTCATTAATATGGGGTGCCAACCCTCACTGGGAGCTACAACCGTGGGATCCTGTGTGTTCAGATTGTGAGTTGCTTTTCCCGTATATTTTGACGAACCCAAACCTACAAAACATACAAGAAGCCATGTTCTTTTTAGAAAATACCGGAATGATCTTTTGGGACACGATCAAACAAGCTGTTGCTTCAGACACATATTTTCTGTTTTGCCACTCACCACCTCGCCAGGCGATCGCGCCAAAGACGACCCCGACCCCACCGGTGACTGGGTTTGGTGGATCGGGTGATGGTTCTTTTTCAACGATCACGGGATATACAGTAGTGAATTTAAGAGTAGGTGGCACTGGCACCCCAAGATGTCTTTGAAGAACAAGGGGTCTACTCTGAAACCACTGTAGATTGCATTGCCCATTCCTTCTTAGTGATCTCATTCTAGATGGAAAGGTCTCCTAATGTCCTAAAACATACATACAAGACACAGGTGAATCCCCTTTTTTGAATTGTTTTCTCTCAGTTCCTGGAAATCCCAGGTGAAGCCCAGCCCCCCTGTGGCGCCAGCTGCCATGCCGCAGGTGCATCCGATCCCCTCACTCATTGACAGACGAAATCTTCAGGTTGATGTGCATCCGAAATATGAAGTGACCATGCAGACGCAGAACCACGCAAAATGCTTTGGTTTTCGTTTGTGCCACTGTTGGCCTTTCTCAAGTAAGGTGATGCTTTCGGGGTTGGCCCGCTGTGTGCGACCAAATCCACCCACCACGAATTCAATGGTTCAGTTTCTTTCATTGATGGGAGTGTTTCATCGGGGCGTTTATTGCTAGCCCAACTCACAGCGAAGAAAGCGCCCGCCCGGATTCGCCTGTCACAGATCGGCAGCGAAGAGAACATCGTACCCCGGGCGCAACATGGGACTTGACAGACATGGCGGGAGACACGGGCACTGTCCCAGTTTCAACCGGTGAAACAGTGAGGTCATACAAAATCCACCCTGGAGATGGACCAACTGCATGTCCTGCAGTATGGTGACATGAGTGTGCTCAATGCTGCTTTTGGAAGCAAGGATGTGGCACCCGGACCGCTTGCATCCAACAGCATCCAGTCATCAAAGCATCAGAAGCCCGAAAATCGAACCTGCAGCAAGATCCGACCCTCATGCTCAATGTTTGTCAATACAACGTCTCAAAGCTGTGGACTGGTCGCTCAAGGGTCACGAATTAGGGAGCAGAGCCTCCAAAGAAGGGAGGGATAAGGGAACGGCCCCATACTCTTCCTAAACCCGCGTTCAGGTCCATCAGTTGGGCCTTTGGTTTTGGTTTGGCGATGGTTGCGCCTCCGCCGAATCCGCAGGAACGCCGCAGGTGGGCGGAAGGGTGGACGGAGACGGAGACGGACGTCGAAGCCGGAGGAGGAAGGAGGGGAGTAAGAGGGGATCGTTTTTCAGCTCGGTCTGTCTAGACGATGGGCCTACAGCTGCCAGAGGTGTACGGCAAAGATCTCTGTGGCACAGGTGTGGGCCAAAACTATCCAAAACTCCTTCCCCAATCCAGTCTTTAGATATGTCTTTATAGTTGATAGTCAAGGTGGTGTGTGTGTGTGTCTAAGTATGAGGGTCCCTTCTTGGTGTGGTAGAAACATGCTTCTGAACAGTTCTTCAGAAACCTTGAGTGATTCGATGGAGCCTCTCTTTGCAGCCAGAGAGAGGGAATGTTCCCACCCCCATAGGCCGCTGGCGCAACCTCCGACAGCCCGTCTCGACAGTCGACTGCAGGTGCTGGCTTCGGAGACGGTCGGGACGGCGAGGTGGGGCTGGGAGCGGCGAACGAGCGGTTCTGGCGGCCCACCAACAGGGCTGGCGGCCAGGGTTCGGACGAGCGATGGCCGTCATGTAGCCGTCATGTCCCACATTCACGTTCAACTTGTCTTTAGATAGTTGGAGGAACTGTACCTTTAGATAGTTGCTCTTTAGAGGACCTAGTGTATTGACTCGCCCAAACGCGAAAGCAGTCACGCCAGTAGTCATGCCAGGCCGGCACAGTTGCGGCTCGCTTTTCGTGTCGGCGCAGCTGGGCCGCAGCGGTTCGCTTGAAGCCTTTGAGGTTGGATTGGTCCTGTTTTGAAGGTTTGGGTCCCAGTTTGGGTTCAGGACGTTCGATCATATTTACTGTATTTTACTGCAATTTGTTTGAATTTCGATATGTGTTTAATAGTTTAACTGTTTTTTTAATATAGTTGAAGGAAGTGAGAAGGCCAAGCTAGAAGATGCACACTGGCGATATGAGCCTCCTTGGGCTCCGTACTGTAGATCCCGCGCTCCGACTTGTAGAGACTTGAAGCTCGTTGCATTTGTGTGGTACCTCCGCCACAAAAAGGACTTCGGTGGGCTTTGCTCTCTCTCTCTCTCTCTCTTTCTCATGTTCTTTCTTTTATTATTATTGTACATTCTTGTTCTTTTTAGTCCTCGTTTGTCTTCATCCATGTTCCATCTAATTATATAATGCCATCTACGACGTTCATGAGATCCCTCATCCGCAGCACCCCAGACACCTCTGAGGCTCTTGGCCTTTCAGTTTCTCACCGCGCTCCAGAAGGAACGTCCTGCGGCTCGGATGGTGAAGTTGTTCAAGCCCATTCTGGTGGTTCAGGTGGTGAGGCTCTGGATTTGTGAAAGCAATCTTTGACCAAAGAGCCAAAGAGGTCATGTTGTCATTGAAGAACTTAAAAAAAAAATAGAACCAAAACACATTCATACGGAACCCCCAAAAAAAACAAATCAACAATATCCCAAAGAAGGAGGACAGTGGGTACTTGGGGTGCTTGGCCAGTGGAGCTGATCTTGAGCACAAACATGCCTTTGGATGATTTCTTGGCACAGCGTCGTCCAAAAAACAAGAAATATGAGAGACGTTACAGGGTTGACGTGGTGGGTCCATACAAGATCATCCAGAAGATGATGTCGCACAGACTCAGTAATGAATGAACAAAGCTATGTTATCACGAAAGCTAGCCTTAGCTAGCTGGAGTTGCTCTTGCTTTAGCAAGTTAAGTGACGGGGTGGACGCACCTCAGAAACCTCAAATAATTGATTAAATCAATCTTATGGACCCCCCCCCCCCCCCCCCCCCCGCGGTTCGACTCCCCCCTGCACGCGGTGAGCGGGACCACCAAGCAGCTGCAGCACACCAAGCATCTGCAGCGCCCAGCGCAGCAGCAGCAGCACCAGCAGCAGCAGCAGACCACCCAGCGGCGGCAGCAGCAGCAGCAGCAGCATACCCAACGCCGCGGCAGCAGCAGCCGCAGCAGACCACCCAGCGCCAGCAGCAGCAGCAGCAGACGACCCGGCGCCTGCAGAGCACAGCGCAGCAGCGCCCAGCGCAGCAGCGGCAGCAGCAGCACCAGCAGCAGACCACCGGAAGCCCGGCTAGCTTTCGTTCACCCCCTCTGGCCTCAAGTTTGCAAACTCGGCTTTGCATTGAAAATAATGTCCTATGAGTAGAGCTTCTTTTTGGTACGGGTTTTATATGATTTTATTCTAATGTTTGAGATTGCTGTTTCATTTTTATATATAATAGCCTTATATTGCTTGTTGATGTTTACACTCTATGTCCCATTCCCCGGCTCGGCCAATCTAAAACAACTTGAGGGTGACTTATGTTTATAGTAGGGCGTTCCATGGGGTGTGGCCCTTTATTAATCATAGTCATAGGTTCACATTACACCGGTTGGAGAACCCATAATACAAACAATATCCTAGTGGGATCTAGTAGGAATTATGTTGTTCAAGTTTTTGCACATACGATGTCTATATGTCTCAGTCTTTTTGGAAGGACTTTGTATCCCTTAAATGCCTCTCACATACCTCAACGCAACTCGACAACGCCCCGGCTGTAGAGCAAGGTCCTCCAACACAATCCGAGGACTTGCAGGGACGCTGCAGTGGTACAGTGTGTTGGACTGAAACAGGGCCCTTGCTTTAGTGACCCCCTAGCTTTCCGATAGATTGGAAAACATTGAGCGGGAGTGTCACTTTTCTACCAGTTTTGAGAATCCTACACGGGGTTCTTTGTTTCGGTCATTGACATACCCTGCTTCTTTTTGCATACTCATACATTTTCGCACCATCCTAAAATCCTGCTCATCTTGGCCCTGTAGCACAACAATTTAAATTGGACGTTGGATTTGTTGAATGATTCTGCAGGTACTGGTCCAGGGTGATGTTGCTTTGGCAAAGGGGATGGAGTGGGGTGAGATTGGTATAGACAGGCTTAGGAACTATTGGGGGGATAGAGAAGGAATCGGAAGGATGAGGTGGATTTGATTTCCGAGCAATCCACACGTGAGTGTAGGCTGCCCAATCTCCCAGACTGTGGGACATACCGTTCACCATGTGCCAAACATATATTTAACTATATTTACAATTAATTGCACAGCACACATATATAGTCATAGTTATTTATATATATATATATACTAGGCCCACCGCCGGTGGGGGGCCCACCGCACGGCTCCTGGCAGACGGCTCATTCGGAGATGGGGGGGGATGAGTCACATGCCGATGCAGTCTTTTCTCCAGCGGTGAGAGGAGTGGTGTGGAGCGATCCTCAACAAAGAAACCATGTTTTCATATTACATATAACATTATATAACTATATATATATATGAATGATATATACACCTTTTCCAAGGCCTTTGAGAGAAATGCAGTTGAAATGCGTGCAATTCCGGTCCAGCTTCATCCCACCGTTTCTTTCTCTCAAATCGGGATGCAGGAAAACGACGCAGAAACCACATAGGCGGCGGTGAGAAGGAGGAGAATCAGGTGACAGGCATAAGGTGTGTTTGACCATGAGCCCAAAACATAACTACATGCTAAATTACCAGGCCCACAGGTCACAAATAGAGACCTGTTGGGCCCAACCCTCAACGAACGACTTGTTGGAGGGTACTGGTACAAGCTATAATATTATATATATATATGTGTTGAAAGCATCGAGGCACAGATGTCGATTGCACGTCCCGATGTGCAAACACCGATTCTTTATAACAGAGGACTGTATGACTGTGTTGTTGCGCAGAAACGGCGATCGTGGCCAGGACTGTGCTGCGAGCCGCGCATGGGTTTTGCCGGCCAAGTCGCTTGGGTCAAACACCGATGGGTTGTTTCGGTCCTTTCAGGTCGAGTCCGACCTGAAACAGCGACGTTTCGGTCCAGCGTTGTGGGGCTTAGTTTTGCTGGGTCTTCTGGGGTTTTCTTCGAATGCGTTGGTTTTTTGGTCTTGAGTCTTGCTTGGTTCTGCACATGGAAGAAGGAAAGCAGACACCTGCAACTAGCTGCTAGCTCTGGATGTTTCGTCATTCGCTGGTTTTCGGTCCGCAGGTTCGGTGAAGCTTCAGTCGACGGCCATCCACCAGGGCGGCTGATCGACGGCCAGCCTTGAGTTCCCAATAGTCACTAGTCGGCCGCCTCTCCCTCAGTGCTGTAGCCTTCCTTCATTGACGGCGTGCGCCTTGGGGAAACTGGGATGAGGCCTGGTGTTTGACCATGAAACCCTGCCCCTGTCGTGGCCGCTCAGGAGGTGGTGTAGGTATGGTCGGCATTTGTGTGTTCTGACTTGGTTTCTCATGCCGGTGGCCGCCTACATGGGGAGTAGAGCGCAGCGTCAATTCCTCGATGACCATTTTCCCGGTCGAGGGACCAAAGCATTGTCAGATATTATCAGCCTGACTGACCGGAGGGTACTGATTCTGTAATGGAGGGAGGTGCTGATTGTCCTTGGCATTAACTAGGCATGGTACTATACTTGCCTCGAACTGATTCACTGATCAGGAAGGGTACTCCTCCACCGCATTTTCTCAGGCACAGAGTGGTGCCCCACCTATCGAGAGGCATGCTTCCGCGTGCCCGCGGCATAGGCGCCGTGAAACGCAAAACCAATGGACCATTCTGATCCGACCAGTTTTGACACCCTTGATTCCGACAGCGGACTGTCGATGGTCGCCAAGTGGTTTTTGGTACTTTTGTCTCCGAATCTTGCAGCATTCAAGTGCTGCCAAGCGGGGCGGTGGTTGGAAACTCCTCGCGGACTGCCGCGTGGTTGGATGCGGAGTGTGCACCAATTCGGTTCGGAAGTTTGGAGAAGCAGGGTTATTGCTAATTAGGGGAAGCCATCAGAATGGCAAGCCACTTGTGCTTGGAGCTTGTCGGCCTGCTTTTGGTCACTGCCTCAAGAATTTCTTCAACGTCCTCGAGCCGAACGATGGCGATCGAGGGGTCCGGTTGTGCCATCGATCAGTGAGCAACCAGATCCCAAAATATCTAACTATATAGACTCTTGGATGAATAACACGCAGGATTGCAACATCTGTCATATGGGGTGTGTGATATGGATTAATACACCAGGAGCAACACAAGACGAGAAGCTCGACCGTTCTAACCCGACCTGGAGCGACTGCGGCCTGAGCCAGGCTCACATGGCTTCACGTTCAGACCATGTGAAGGCCGTGGGGGGATGGCATGTCAGCCGGCTCGAATGAGATGATGGGTGGTGAAACATTCTGATCTTTGAGGGAAGAAACATTGAGCAACTTCATGGTTCGCTTCAACAAAAAGCTCCCCGGGGGCCCGATGCTTTAGCCTGCATTAGGCATGCCATGGCATGCCCGTGGTGATCCGCTCTAATCCCGAGTACCTATTTAAAAAGCCTCCCCAATGAAAAAAACACAATGCCCGAAATCCTAAATTTGATTATATATATACGACCCTTTCAAGCCGCTACTGAACTAGCAACATGGTCGATTTTGTGGATACTTTCCTTGATTAGGTTCCAAAAACAACCGTAACTGCCCACATTTGTCCGCCCTGTCTATCCACCATGACACGCTGCGTTTACACCAGCAGGCTTTCCTTCCCCCAATGGCACGGACTCACGCAAACGCACTGTCCACCGAGGTCACGCAAAACCGCATGGCACAGCGACATCATCTTTCGAAAGCTTTAGTTGTTAGTCTAAGAATCACTATTCTAATAAAGGTTTTTGTAGGGGAAAAGGAAGACCCTTCGATCATTTTTGACACGAGTTTAATAAAAGAATTTAAAAATCTTTTTGGACGACTTTTGGGTTTTGAAATGTTTTGAAGCTCTTCCCAGGTGACCCTATTTTGGACCCCCCCCGATTTCAGGGACCTCCTTTTTTGAAAAAATGCGACCTAGTCTATTTTAAAGGGGGGGGGGGCCGGAGTGTTTTTCAATATATAGGTGGACAGAATTATGCCATTTAAACCTCCGAGAACGTAGGGAGTTCCTCATCAACATCCATGCTCAACGTCATTTCATGAACCTTGCAGGCCACTTCGCTGCGACTTGTGGATCACTGAACATTTCGACGTTGACCAACAGACTTCTTCAGAAAGTCGCGAAGAAGGTTGTTGCCCGCTGGCCGATCCTAGGTGTTTCCAGAAGGGTTTGTCATTCCACCGAAAAAGACCTGTTCGCTCCGGGACGTTTTCAGTTCCCCAACCCCCAAGCGGAGCCTGGTCGCCCGTGTCGCCTGGTTGGCACCTTTCTGAAGATTCTGGTTGTGGGTGATCTAGGCAACTCCGAGAAAAGACACACCGGTGAACTATCCATAAGAGGGCCCCTAGTCAACCGAGTTGAAAAACATGTTCAGCAGTGGAGATGGCTTGTGTTCTTTTCATCGCACGCAAGCTTGATGAACCTGAAAGAAGGGTCCCTAAAATTAGGCTGATAAGAAAAAGAGCTGGGCAGCAGTCGCGTGCGAGTGATGTCCTGGTTTGGGGTGGGAGTCTGGGTCGCTGGCAGATGAGAAATAACAATTGAAAGGTTCGGAATTTCTGCCTAACACCGGGGTCAGCGCGCTCCAAAGATGTCACCCCCTCACCCTGGAGCCACTCTTTCGAGAGAACGGTGCCCGCGACATGGGTTTGATGTTGACCTTTTCTTCAACCTGTGCGCCAGGCTACAAGCTCGTGGAGGGACAGATTCGGAGAAGCGAGCAAGAGACGCATAGCATACGGAGAGCTGTGCGTTTGAAGGTGTGAAGTGGAACAGTGGAACCTGAACAGAAACTTAGTTGAGACTCCCCTCTCGCTGCTTGAGGAACAGACATTGGCCGAACTAAACGTGTGGGACAGCAGACCCCATGGGAGCCTTTCTTACTGGACTGTTCCATACTCGTAGGATGGGGCTTTGCGTCCGGCTTGTTGCTGCAAAGCAGCGCGGGGTACACAAGCCTGACCGCACTGCTGTCCCTTTGCCTGACAGCAGAAATTGATCGAATTTCTATATTTCTTGGCGAACTCGATAGGCCGCAAAAAATCACGCAAATTATATATAGGTTGTGTCATGTTGTGTCGAAAAATACCTTGATTAAACATACTCGTGGAAATGTATTGTGCTAGCCGAAATCTAATTTTCCTTTACTACAATTTATTCATCTTCAATATCAAAATAATGAATCAACATAAAGATTCCATTGTTAAATTTTTAAATATTCAATAAATATAAGGATCACATTTTATTTATACAATTTTGCAATATTATTGTAATTCTATTAATCCAAATTAACTTTGTAATATGGAAAATTTTAAATATATTTATTCTTAAAATTGAAATGTTTAATGTAGGGACGATTAGTAACGATGGCTCCAGATGGGTATCCACAAATAAAGTAGGTTTTGAATAGAGTGAAATTGGTAGCCGTATAGCGTTTCGCGTTGGAGAGAATGCCCTAGTCTTGCGGGGCGATGGTAGTTATAAGGCCCTCTAGGAGCCACGTTACGATGATCTCATATTTGTTGGTGGCATTACGTATCGCAAAAATATGTATTGCATTGTTGAGGAAATCTTTACGAAAGAAGAAATGTCTATTTCCTTTTGATCGAATATTATTTTTTTTATATTATCCGGATTATACGTCGGCCGTTGATTGAATGGGGAATATATATTTGAATTTAATGGGATAGGAATGAATAATATTAATATTATTAAAGGAAGTTTAGTGTGCAAAATTTCCGTGTTACGGACGTTTAACAATTGTGCAATTACCACTCATCATACATTGTGTAACCACTTATCATACACTACTCATTATACACCACCATTATACACCACTCATCATACACTACCATTATACACCACTCATTATACACCACTTCTTATACACCACTCATTATACGCTACTCATCATACACCACTTATCATTACATCACTCATTATATACCACTCATCATACACTACTCATTATACACCACTCATCATACACCACTTATCATACACCACTCATTATACACCACTCATCATGTACCACTCATTATATACCACTCATACACCACTCATCATACACCACTTATCATACACTACTCATTATATACCACTCATTATACACCACTCATCATACACGACTGATCATACACAACTCGTTAGACACTAGTCATTATCCACCGCTTATAGACCAACTCTGGTTTTAACAGCTTAAGCTGCAGGCAACTCCAGCTCTAGGTGCCGATTTCGTGGTAGGTACAGCACTTTGTGAACCTCCATGTGCAGATTTCGTGGTAGGCACAGCACTTTACGAACCTCCATGGGAAGATTTCGTGGCAGGTGTAGCACTTTGTGAACCTCCATGTGCAGATTTCGTTGCAGGCACAGCACTTTGTGCATCTCCATGTATAGATTTCGTGGCAGGCGGAATACAAAATGCGTTGTGGAGAGATAGCGAATGCACGAAATGCTGTATTTTTTTTTTTTTAATGGAACCGGTGGCTCCGAAGCTGGCAAGTCAAGGTCTGCAGAACGACGGTTGCGAGACGGTCTCGGGTTATTCTCGGATCATTTTCGGGCACGGTCGGAATCGTCCCTCCATTGGGATTAGAGTTTGCACTTATTTCTTGAAGTGCAGATTTCGTGGCAGGCACAGCACTTTGTGAACCTGCATGTGCAGATTTCGTGGCAGGCACAACACTTTTGTGAACCTCCATGTGCAGATTTCGTGGCAGGTGCAGCACTTTGTGAACCTCCATGTGCAGATTTCGTGGCAGGTGCAGCACTTTGTGAACCTCCATGTGCAGATGTCGTGGCAGGTGCAGCACTTTGTGAACCTCCAAGCTGGCAAGTTAAGGTCTGCGGAACGACGGTTGCGAGACGGTCTCGGGTCATTCTCGGATCATTCTCGGGCATGGTCGGAATCGTCCCTTCATTGGGATTAGAGTTTTCACTTGTTTCTTGAAGTGCAGATTTCGTGGTAGGCACGGCACTTTGTGAACCTGCATATGCAGATTTCGTGGCACGCACAACACTTTGTGAACCTCCCATTGCAGATTTCGTGGCAGGCACAGCACTTTGTGAACCTCCATGTGCAGATTTCGTGGCAGGCACAGCACTTTGTGAACCTCCATGTGCAGATGTCGTGGCAGGCGCAGCGCTTTGTGAACCTCCATGGGCAGATTTCGTGGCAGGCGCAGCGCTTTGTGAACCTCCATGTGGAGATTTCGTGGTAGGCACAGCAGTTTGGGAACCTCTATGCGCAGATTTCGTGGCAGGCACAGCATCTGGGGAGCTGGAAGCTGAGAACTGGCGGCTCTTGGCGACTTTCTAATACAACTGTAGTACGCGGAGTAATCTGTAGAGCTGGAAGCTGAGAACTGGCGACTTTTCAGTACAACTCTAGTACGCGGAGCAATCTGTAGAGCTGGAAGGTGAGAACTGGCGACTTTCTAGTACAACTTTAGTACGCGGAGCAATCTGTAGAGCTGGAAGCTGAGAATTGGCGACTTTGTAGTACAACTTTAGTACGCGGAGTATCTGGCGAGCTGGACGATGAGAGCGGGCGACTTTGTAGTACAACTTTAGTACGCGGAATATCTGTGGAGTTGGAAGCTGAGAATTGGCGACTTTCTAGTACAACTTTAGTATGCGGAGCAATCTGTAGAGCTGGACGCTGAGAACTGGCGACTTTCTAATACAACTTTAGTACGCGGAGCAATCTATAGAGCTGGAGGCTGAGAACTGGCGACTATGTAATACAACTTTAGTACGCGAAGCAATCTGTAGAGCTGGAAGCTGAGAATTGGCGACTTTCTAGTACAACTTTAGTACGCGGAGCAATCTGTAGAGTTGGAAGCTGAGAACTGGCGACTTTCTAGTACAACTTTAGCACGCGGAGCAATCTGTGGAGCTGGAAGCTGAGAATTGGCGACTTTGTAGTACAACTTTAGTCCGTGGAGCAATCTGTGCAGCGAGAAGCTGAGAATTGGCGACTGTGTAATACAACTGTAGTACGCGGAACAATCTGTAGAGCTGGAAGATGAGAATTGATTGGCGACTTTCTAGTACAACTTTAGCACGCGGAACAACTTGTGGAGCTGGAAGCTGAGAACTGGCCACTTTGTAGTACAAGTGTAATACGCGGAGGAGTCATCTCTCGCGATTGAATTATCTTTCGTTGCTCATTTATCTCTCGCTGCTGAGTCAATCTCTCGCTATAACCATTTCTCGCGGTTGAATCATCTTTCGCGACTCAATTATCTTTCGCGGCAGGTTTGGCACAATTCATATTGATAGTATTTGGTTGCATTTATGCAGGACAGGACATTTAATTGCTGGTCAATACACCACTCATATATACATTGATCCTGCAGGGGGCACATACCTTACACACGTGGAATCCCGTGGGTCAAAAGTCCGGAGCGCGTGCGTTTGACTGGAGGACGCGCATTTTGGAGAGAACGTGGATAGTCCTATAGGTCAATTTGTTCTAAGGAAACCCCGGGAACTGCTTGAAAATAAAAAAGTTTTTTTTATATTGAATATTTTTATATGGTTATTATATTTAGTGTTATTTGGAAATTTAAAAAAGGATGTTGATTTTTTTTAATGTTATGATTTGATATTCGTTGTTTCCGGAATATATTTATTCGTATTGTCGTTTTTCTATCTTTTGAGCAATATTGTTTTATATAAATTGATCTTAAATTTAGACGATATGGATATATATATATATTTGATTTGATTAATTTTGGATATGAGGATTATTCTAATTGCCTTAGGTGGAGGTGAAAATTATATTATTATTTTTTTTTTTTTTCATGCATGAATTATATTAGGTTTAGATTATATTTCATTCCGGAATAGGGGTAATTATTTTAAGAGGTCGTTTATTAGCATTTATTTTAGATTATTAAATATAGGAATGATTATTTATAAGAATTAGATATGGTTTGTAATGCAATTTTTATTTCAAATTAAATAAATATGGATTTAATATCGATATAAAAAATCATTTCTATTCGATCGTTAATCGAATTATTGCTTGCAATCTTTATCCGAATATTCTAGTGGAATGCATCTAGGGCGTTGTTCCCCATTCGATGTCGTTATATAATCTAAGAGATTATATGGGAGATGATTAATGAATGGAATTCGAAATATTGGTATATAATCCATGGAATTGATAAATTTGCTAATAATGATTAGAATTGCATTGGTACCTAGGGAGATTATTTCGATTTTTCATTTCATCCCTGGCCGCATTAGATTGTCTCTTTATCGTCCCCACGATATTTATATAGTTTATGAATATGATTTGAATTCTGGAGGAAATTAATTGTTTTGCTACAAACATGCAAGAAAATTTGGAGTTGTTTTCGTGATTGTACAGGTTATATCATTTCTAGATATCTTCTTCTGTTCGGAGGCGATTTTAATACGTTTCTTGATTTTGATGCTAACCATCTTTTTATGAAGGATCCCAAATATGTACGAGCTGCCTAATCTGATAGAGCGCTTTTCCAGTCGCTGATCTAGGACCATCATTTAGTGGCAGTGCACACGAAAGCTTTTGGATCGACCTTTATGCATGGGACCCATAATTCTAGGATTGGTTTTATGCTCATGCGACAGGAGCAAGTTATTTAGAAGGCTGTGTAATCCAAGTTGCAACCGGATTTCGAATTTCTGTTTGGATAACAAGACCCTTGTCACATCCCGTTGAGTATGATTTTATCGAAGTGGTATTTAACATCCAAACCCAAGCCCCGGGAAAATGTTAACCGCTTCCGTCTCCGCCAGGCTTGGCAACAGAATTCTGTGACGTGGCAAACCTTTATCTAGCAGGCACGAACCATGATAACGGAGATACCTCCCATGCAAAAACCGCTTAATAGATGCTGATTCTGGAAAAGAATCTCCTGAGATTGTGCCAAGAGCGCTTTACCCCTATTCGAACAAAGCCGACCCCGGACTTGGAGTTTCGATCTCTTACGGCTTAAATGTGGCAGGTCCGGAAGATAACATTGGCCCTCATTGACCGTGGAATAGCTTCATTGTTTCAAGGCTGACATCAGGTCACAAAATTTCGTCGACTGCACACCGAGATTAAACGTTGCAGCCGCCTCAATCGACGCCACAAGCTTGAAATGTTTCTTCAGGAAGGGGCTGACCTGGCCCTGAGATACCAGTCTTTCGATTTCTTCAGACGGGCATGCCGGCTTTGTCCTAAGTAATCATTCAAACATATTCATGTCTTTGATAATTACGGTCAATCCATGAGTCCATCTTAAGAATTTGCGCAATTTGTTCGTCATTTTGATATGAGTTTTTATGATTCGGATTTTCATCCCCCTCCGTTCTCGTCGATCCAGGTATTGTGGTTTGATGCCGAAGATGTCCATGTACACCTGAGAGGCCTGCCGGCCACTCAGGCAGTGGCCCCACCTAGCCTGCTTGCGATACTATGGAAAGCCCTGGCCCAGGAATTTGCCGGCCCCACTTTTGAAGCTTTGGCTCATTGTTGGAACCGTCCCAACCCTTAGCCCCTGAAGCTTGGACGGCAGGCTGATTACACCTCATTCCTAAGCCGGGTAAGCTAAGTACGAAACCGCAAGCTTTTCGACCAATCTGCCTGCAACATCCGATATGTAAATTATTCTAAATTAGCTTCCTGTTTCGTCACCCAACAATTGTTACATTACACGTTTGATGCACGCAAGTGTTTGCGATTATATGCATATTTGTCCAATAGAGGCATAATAGAGTGTTTGCTTCAGGTAGCTCAGCACTGTAAGATTGTCCGCGATAGCTGTTAATATCATAGCAAGGACCAAATAGAGGCAGACCTGTTTGGTGGCCTTTAGGTCTCCCTCGACATAAATAAAGCCTTTGATTCGGTCAATAGGACCACGGTGGGACTTGCCATTGAGCTTTTATCCCTGCCGCAGGACTTCAAAACCATGAGACACACCCTTTTTGCATCCACACAAATACCACATTTCGCATAAACAGTTGGTTGGTGAGCTCGCTGCCTCCAGAGGTATTTGACAAGGCTCTAGGGATGACCTTATCCTGTGGATTCTTTGTATGCATCTGGTATTGGTAGACTTGGCCGCTCCCTATTCACATTAGTGGATACACGACCACTTGATAATATATGCTGACGACATTCATCTCAGATGGCAATTTAAAAGCATGTCAGCAGGTTACACTACTCTTTCCGACCTTAATTATGTCCTTCGGATATTTCGATCGTATGGATTCACCATCAATCATGACAAAAGCGTCGTATTGTTTCGAACAGTGGGACGAGGTATGCACCAATTCTCAAAGAAATGGATTCAACATATAAAGGATGGATCCTGCCGGACTCTTCACTCCGAAACCATCGAAAACAGAATACCTTGGCGTCATTGTAAGTTATAAAGCATGGGAAATAGATACGGTCCATCGTCGTGTCATTGCAGCCCAGATGTGTTCTTCCATTCTCAGAAAGTGGCTCATAACTTAGAGCGTTCCACAGAAGGTTCGTTTTCGCCTTTGTTAGCAGTGCATTGTTCCTACCATCATGTACGGCATACAGGAGATGGGAATCATTCAAAAAGATTTTAAGAAAATTATGAGTATGATAAATGTGCACTTCCGCCGAATGATTCGAATATCTGTCTACCTCACACATGAGTCCACACATGACATATTTTGCAGATTTGATCAGCCAGCGCCCTGGGCAATTCTCCAAGACCACAATAGTCGATTGCGTCGCACGCTGGAACACAAGCGCCGGCAAGCAATCGACAGAACCATGAACCCATCCGATCCTCCTGATATCATTGTTCAGACCCCAGAGTACCCAATTAGTTTCCTCGAAACACCGTCCGATGCCACATGATCAGGCCCCTGAGCTCTCATATCCAGAGTGCCATCGACAATTCAATCAGGCTGGCCTGCTCAAACGCCATATGCGTCAGATGCACCAAATCCCTTGTTTGCCGGAAGATGTCTATAACCCGTTGAGGGGTTTAGAGAATGGCACCAATACCTATCGTCATTGTTATATATGTTTTCCAACATAACAGCACTTCGAACACTCATCAATAAATGTACATATACTGCTTTTGATCTTGGCTAGGCCTTGGCGATTCCAATCGTGTCTCGAGTTCACGTGGCCACGCATTCACAACATCGTTCATACATAGATTTGTTCTTGGATTAGGCACTTTGCACTAAATTTGCCACGCACTGTGCCTTTTGTCACCAGCAGGTGCATCCAAAGGCCATGATCCGACACTACCGAAATCAATCTCTGTAAAAATTTGGTCCAGCCAATACCCATACGAAATTTGTTCAGGACTTGGACAACTTTGGCAATGGTCGTGGAGAATGCTAATTTTGCCGTGTCAAGACCATGAATGTCTAGACACGCCATTGTTGCGCGATCTTTCAACCCGCTGCCGATGATTGGACATGTTTTTCAGCCAACCAATTATCTTGCGATGCCTTGCCCCAAGCGTCTCTGGCACCCGGCTATGACCGCAGATGGGGATGCAATTCCACTACCTGTCCGCACCGGCTGCCAAGAAACCCCGTGGAATGGGAGATTTGACAGACAACACAACCAATCCGCTTTCAATGAACACACAACCAACCTCGAGTACCCATCCTGTGGATCTCACGAGTCCGACTTTATATGAATGTTCCCATTGCCCTGCCAATTTCTTGACTAATCAGGGATTGCACCAACATCCGGAAGAATATTTAGTGATCCCAGCCACAGAGTCAATTGCAATTGCTCCGCCTCCCCGCCAGGAAAAGACACCATCCGGACTCGTTTGGCCGAACCGGCCTCCACCGAGATCCCAATTTCAGTGGCTGAATTCACTTGCCCATTGCATTTGTTGACAATTGGCCGGAAGGCCCTTTCCTCGCACAGCCCATCGGGTGGACAAGCCGGAGTCCTTTGACTTTAGGCCAAGCCGTGACATGAGACCTGGGAGGTTGAGCTGCATGCACTGTTGTGCCAATTTCATAATGCCTTTTGCGTTGCAGAATCATTACAGTCGTGGCACGTGCCCTCAATTGGTTGTCCAATGGGTCCGTGATCAGCACATGATTTGGTGCAGCCGGCGCCACCAGATCTGCCAAAGCTGAAGACTCCCTCACATAACACGCTTATCATGGGTCTCAAGCATGCCAATGTTAAGACCACTGGCTACGAATTGATCCATGATATGCCCATGATTGTTCCTACCACCATTGCCTTCGAGCATCGTTTATTTCATGGATTGCCGCAGGTACACTTCCATTGAGGACAAGATCTTTTTGGCCCTGACCTGGCACGGCACATGCACCGATTCGATGGGCCTGGACCTCAAAGCATGAAGATTCGTGGTGGGATCCATTTCAAATTTTTGTTGATACAGATTTTGCTTCACAGAAGTGCATTTTACATCATGTATTGATGGAATTCGAACATGTACTAGCTGGTTGCAATGGCAGAGAATATGTCCAACGACGATTTGTCGTTTCAAGATTTGCTTGTGGTTTACGGGGCCCACATGAAAAGGTCCCGCGCGGAAGATTCAGACGGATCCTCCACCCGAATTGGCAAGGGGAGATCGAAAAATCGATCCAACTTCCCGGACTCATCTTCCAAATCCGACTCCGAAGCCCAGCTCGTATAGATGTTGGCCAAGATATGTCTTCAGCAAAAGGACATGCTGAATGCAATGAATCTCGACAGAAGTTGCCCATTTTTCTCCAGGCAAGCAAGGGATCGATACTTATGCTCATGGCCTCAAAAGAATGGTATACCCAGAAGCAGCAAGCGGGTGTTACCTGTCCTCTCCGTCAGGTTCTCTTTCTGAAGGGGATTGAGGAATTGGTCCACAGGATTGGCAGATTGAGTCCAGAGAACAGCGAAGACGTACTCTGTGCCAACCTCAGGGCCAAACAAATCTTGACGGAGCAGAACGCCTAGAACTACGTAACATGGGGCCAGCAAGCCAAATGCCTTTATCCGACCAAGCAAGAGCTTTTGGAATTTGCCAGGGTCAAGGAAATCTTTACGCTTCTGGTGCGACTGGGGCGCCAATACAGACCTGATCCATCGATTCTTTCCACTCAAGCCCATGAACCAAGACGGCATTATGAAAGATCACATGATCACCATCCCATGGCGGTTGGACTTCTCGTTGCGCTCTCAGGAGAACCATCAGCTGTAGGGGGCATTCTAGGCCCTTTGTGGGAACGGCATGGGGCAGATGATTTTGCTCCGACTTTGCACGACGTCTGATAGAACAAGGAGGGGCGCAATGCAGGGCTAATGCCCGTCTGTGGACGGAAGATGGGCGTTCTAGCCTCAGGAGGCTAAAGGTAGGGAATGCACGTACTATGCACGGTCGTGGTGGCCTGGGATGCTGCAGGGGCAGTGGTTTTGACATAATTTAATTAATTTGGATTTTGGGGATGCCAATGGTCATCTGGGCAACAAAGGACACACAACAAAGGACACACCCTGGCCCTGAAGGTTGCCTAGGCTGCGTTACAGGTTTATGGCCACAGGCGCCGAGGAGCGTTTGAGGGGGGCCGTTGCCTTCGGAAGTCTAGAAAAGAAGAGGCAGGAGGCAGGCCTCGGCCACGTGGCAGCCCAGACCGGACCCAGAAACGACAATTTGCCCATAACGACGCATCCTGGCCCTCAAAGACACAACGGCATCAGCCAAAGTGCCGAGGCTACATTGCAACTTTGCGGCCATACCTATACTACGTGCCCTCAGAGAAACTAGTTGTAATTAATATTAACACCTACAAAAATAAAGACGCAAACGCCAAAATTGCACCCTACGGTATTTCAAATGCCTCCCGCCTAAATTACGATTAGGCTAAGATCGGCGAAAAAATATATTTATATGCATACCATCCATTCCAAAATCATATAATTTATAAAATATATTTCATTTATGTAAATTTATTTATATATTTATATAAATATATTCTATTATATTTTTATATTAATATCATTCCTTATTTAAAATATATAAATTTATTCAAAATTAAATAAACAAATTCATATATATTATTTTAATTTAAAATAAATATTTAAATATTTTATATATATATAATATTTAACCAAACATATTAATATAAAATTAATTAATAAATTATTCATATCCTTTCTTTCTCCTCCTCCTCGTCTCCTCAATCGTAAATATCGAATTTATTTTTTTTGCCGGACCTCCATCGTAAATATTAAATAACAATATTCCCTATCGGATCTCAATCATCAATTCCGAATAATCATGTCTTGCTTTTCCCACCAAACCTCAATTCCGAATTCCGAATAACATTCCCCGCCAAGCCTCGATCGTCAATTCCGAACGGTTCAATTTCCCGGACTCCGGACGACAATATTCCCCGCCGAACCTCAACAACCAATTCCGAATAAAGAAACTTCCCCCCAGACCTCAACCGCGAATTCCGCAAAGCAATACAGTATTCCGCAAATGCAAATACATACCCAACAACACAACGACATAATAACAATTGCAACCACACAAGCCAAATACAACTACAAACACACAATTACAAGCATGCAACCACAAAAGCGTCCCCAACACACAAACAAAGACAAATCCGCAACCACAAACACAAACATAAACACACAACCAAAGAACACCACAACATACCACAACACACAACCACAAAGACACAAAGACACTGCACTCACAAACACACAGCCACAAACACAACCCCAAGCACATCCACAAATGCACCACCACAATCACATCCACAAACACCCAACCCCAACCACACAACACACAGCCACAAACCCACAACCACAAATACACCATAAACACAAAAGCACAATCACAAACGCACAACACACAGCACACAACCGCAACACGCAACCCGAAGACCCACAACCAAAACGGGTAACCACAGAACTCACGACCATAGCAACATGCTCCTCAACATAGCATAAAGCATAGAGACAAATAATTGAATTGCCATGGTGAGGATCATTCGAAGTAACAACCTATATTTTGTGTTTTCATTATATATATATAATTGTTTAAATAGATTTCTATATATAATATCGAATAAGTTGATTCATTTATATTATTGTCTCTCTCTTTCTCTCTCCATCGCCCTCTCCCGGAGATTAACCTTTGGCTAAGGCGAACAAAGGCCCAAAGCCCTCAATGTAAGAGTCAGCGAGCAAGCGTCGACACAAGCCGCTTCATCTCCCCCACACCAAGGAATTGGTAAAGAAAATATTTCCACAACAATCCGTCTGCAGAAAAGCGGGCGGCATTGGTATCCGAATCAGCTTGAAACAATAGAAATATAACTTATTATTTAAGTGTACTTCATTATAAAATACCAAAAATATTTGATATAATATACAATATTTGTTTATTTTAGTAATATGTCCATATTATATTTCCATTATGTGGGAATAGATTTGCAAATTAAATCCCAAATCGTGCAATAAGGGCATAATCGGTCGAATATGCCCCTCTTTGACACAAGCATTGATTGCGAGATTTGCTATAACCTTTGGAGCCAGGTCAGTGTCCTATAGTTGAATTTAATGTCCTTTCAAGTTGTCAAGGCCTGCCGAAAATCTACAATGCATCGGATCTATTGCGGGGCTGCTGCAAAACAAGACCGCAATTGCCTATGCTCGACAAGAAGCCGGAGTAGATTCCAATCGCATCCCACGCATGCTCTTGAGAAGGCAAATGACCTCTTGCCACTTGGCAACCCTGCCACAAGCCCCAATGGCAGCACTGCACCTCAGCCAGCCACTCAACCAGCACAAAATATCATAACTGCGGTATATACTGTAACAGCATGCCCCCCTCCCAAAAAAGAAACATATGTGTAATGTCACAAAGTCACCCCCTTTTGCAAGCTCTGGCTCACATTTATGTTTCTTTTTTTTGGCGACTACGATGGACCACGCACAACAAATGAACAGGTAAACAAGGTCGACCATCTTAGATTTGCGTCAGGACCGTTGCCACGCAATTCTAACTCTGGCAGCAGCCAGGATAGGAAGGTGAAGATTCACGAACCCAAGAAAACAAGAAAGTATGTTCTGCTTTTGCTGACTGAGCAAGGCACAGGATGGCATCAAGTTGTATCTTGCATTTAAGGGCTCCTTCCAGAAGGCTCAGGGTCTGCTCCCATGCGCTAGCCTCTTCACATGCGTTGAGAGCCGCGCCGTGTGCGAGAGAGCTGAGGTGCAAGCTCGTCACGTGCGCTTGGCCTTGGAGGTTTGGATGTATCGGTCGCATCAATGATTTTAGATGCTGTTGAGTTTGATGTGAGTTCTCTTTCAAGGCTGTTATTGGTCCATTGTCTCCAAGCTCCAGATAAAATGACATAGTCACCAAATTTGAAAAGGATTAGCTTGTGACAGCTTCAAAACGAAACTGTTCGCCCGTGTCGGTTTAGGTGCAGGTCAGGAGCCAAAATGGTGTTTGACGGCATCATGCGTCTACTCTGTACACATGGTCGGATAAGTCTTGATAGGAGGAACATGTGCCTACAAAAGGTTCCGGTAATCAGAACAGTGAACAAAACAGTGTCCAGGGGCTGATGTCTCTAAACAGTCTATCCAAACGTCATCACCCTGCATAGTTTTAAAAAATGGATTGCAAGCGTCTGCAAGAAACCTAGCAGTGCAAAAGCACCTTGCCATTGGCTTGCTCTCGCGCAGGCGCCCAAAGCTGACCCAAACACAACGGTGTTTGCTTGCAAGGATGCTTCAACCAAAGCTTCAAGCAGCATCCTCAGGCAGTATGCGGATAAAAGGCCATGCAGCACTACTACGCAGCAACAACAGTTTCCTTAAGGGACCGGCAAAAGAAGTCGTCCTGGTGGGTTCCATGGGCTTCTGATGCAAGTTTCCCACTCAGGCGGTATGCAAAAAATGTGTAAAAACCTCGTGCGAAAGTGCCCTATGCCTTTGACACATGTACTTTTATGCAGGCCATGTTTCCCCTTTCGTGGTGATAGCTATGGTATGGAACCCACATCACACACAACGCACAGTGCCCCTGCGGAAAACAACAAACAAATGCCATGGCTTATAGTCATAGTCGTAGTCAAGCCCCCCCCCACACATATGTTGAACATTTATTTGTTCACTTACCAGTGCGTGTTGATGATCTTCTTTCAGCAATCGAAATCGACCAGAATAACGGGGCTAATCGGGGCTATCGCGGTATCATGTTCCGCCCGCCTCGAAACAAGGGCATCTCTTCTCATTTTTTCGAGCCAAAGCAAGATTGAATTCACCGGGCGGTTGTATTTACTGCATTTTGCATAGGCTATTCTATAGGTTTAACAAGGTTTAGAATGGCCTTCTCCAGGTATATCCTGGTCGCTATCACTGACCTCACGAACAGGGACGAGCCCTAAATCGAGCTGGGCATCAAGCTTTGGACCCATTCACCAGCACTCTTGCAGGCACTCATCGCCGAAGCATAAGTAAAAACATCCTTGATCGGCTGGACCGGAGCTGCAAACAAAAGACCCAGCGCAGCGAAACTATGGGACACTGCAGAAACCCATATCGTTGGATGTCTTTTGGTGTTTGCTGAGTGTCTTCAGTTCACATCAATCTTTTGGTGCTATGTTTGTGTTATGCCCTGAAGGTGGAACAAAAGGATGGGTCAGGGATCAACTGCCTGAAGGCCTGACAAG
>CAXAMN010006803.1:211825-232475 GCA_963970005.1 Durusdinium trenchii
CACAAATTCAATCAAGTTATGTTCAACATTGACCTTTGGGGGTCAGGGGTTGGCGACAGTTATTGATACATGGGTTTGAATATTTTGTCCATCTACTGAAGGTCAAACATCTTACTAGTCAAAACAGTTTTTTTCACGTTAATCATGACAAAAAGTAAGATAAAATAGGTATGGAATGGTATGGACATTCTGACTTCTCAGCAAACTCCGTTAGGGAGATTGTCGGGAAATCATCCGCAGTCGATGACAATAAAACATAATATATATATATATGTTTGGTTTGTCAAATTATCACGTTCTTCTTTCTGGTTTGAAGACTGCAACATCTGTTGTTGAAAATCCTACCAAAAAGCTTTGAAATCGATTGCATTCGGGCAACATCAAGTGAAACAACCCATGACACGTTCAGTATCTTTTCGAGAACACTAAGCTAACACACATATACCTAACAATACTTGCATCATCTTGCATCTTATTCTTACAATGACGCAACTATAACGACTACCATGTCTGACTACCGTTTGTGTAGTCCCAATATGCGCCTCTAGCTCCAGGGTGGCATTTTTCATCGAACCCGTTTCAGGTCAGATCTGATCCGCTTGCTACAGAAGCATGCCCGTAAAGAGTATATCGCAGTGGCGCACGTGTATGCCATTTTAGATCAGACCTGCTGTGGCAATCAGTTTATAAACTCTATGCAGGCCTCAGTTCCGTTTCATCATTGAAATCCATACTTGCATAATAAGAAATGCAACACACATGTTTGAATTCAACAATTGGTGAACAAAAGTCAGTATGTGTGGCCTGCATAATAAGAATTGCTAAAGTATTATCATTTCAGAAGGGTTGAATAGCTCGTTCGTTCGGTGCACGTGACGTCCGGACTCATCACCAAGGCTTGAAACACACAAGCCATTGATCCATTGGTGGAAACTGAGTGGTTGTTTGTCCATTTTTTGCTTCGGAGGGAGGGGGCATTTCACAAAATTTGATTGTGGCAGCTCGTCCCACTCTATTTTAGTGTTACATACTTGGCAGATTCTCTCACTGGAGGTGACTGGTACACTGCCGAAAAAGAATGCCAGGGACCACACACACACACAACTTGCGCTCCAATCCAAACGCACCTCCCAGTCCTTTCAGTTTTTTTTTGCCATTGGCTGGGGGGTACCGGAGGAGAATCTAGACACTGACTCTGTAACAAAATGTGCAACGAAACAGCATGTTTAACCGGTGCATCCCCAGGTTAAAACAAAGGCGAATTCAGACGAACTGTGTCAGCCTGACGGACAATTTGCGAATTTACTGATCAAGACCAAGGGAATCTATCGGTTTGCGTGTATGAATACGCTTTTCTACTCTCTGGTAAAGATTCTGTCGTTGTGAGAAAGGAATATCTGCAGGCAAATGATGGCCAAAAATGGGGCAAGACAAATTTGGCACGAAAGGTAGGCGAACATTTAAGGGATACGGTTGGCCAGGTGTAGAGGCATAGTCACGCAAGATTTGCATTGCGTGTTCTCGTTGTGGAAGTGTGGGACGAGATACAATTCCCCCCACTAAACTTCGATGATAACCTAGCCGCACCATTCTAGAGGCACCTGCCTTGCTATATCGAGGATACAGCTGAGTTTGGGCAGCTTTTTCTAGATACTGGACAACATGACGAAAGTTAGTGGCCTGATGCGACAGCCTCCGAACTTCAGGTTTCTGACACGTCCGGTGAAAAGAACTCAAATGGATGTGGTTGATGGATGTAGACTTTTCGCCAAATAGGCATACATCTACCTGCGAAAAGCGAAACAACAAGTTCATACCAGGTAATTCCATCAGTTGCAGGAAGATCTGGATGGCGCCAAATCCATTGCTGAAAGAATTTCCAGAAACACTGACTTAGCTATCTGCGCCCCAGCTGGACACGCTTGTGCGATTACTTCATGGAGTCCGTCCATGCCTGTCCGTCAATTTCCCATGTACTTAGGACTTTTTGTAGATGTGAGATATCATCGAGTCCTTGTGCATGCAAGGCTGCTCCTTCTTCTGTTTCTTTTTCAAGTTTAAGGGTCGATTGAAGACTATTCAATGTGCACAAGTACCGGTAAACACATATCAAGTCCTCCATCTGCCTCGCACTGTGTTTAATAGATGTTATCGGCTGCTTGGCGGAACGTATCAATATCCTGCCTATTGAGTAATTAAGCTGTTTCATCTGCCAAGGCATTTCCCATATATATATATAATCGAACAAAGATCAAAAAAATCATGTGCATGTGCGTAGTCCCGGTGGGACTTAACTTTATGAATCTGATAGAATCTTGCATCCCAGGAAACACGCAGGGGTTAAACTAAATCATAGTGAGCAAGGTTATATGTTTTGGGATCAAGCAGGCGCGTGCTCAAGGAGCAAACATTTTTTCCGCAAAACTTGAATCGGTATAGATACCAACCAGTGGACGAGGTACCTGTTGCGAGTAAAATTCTGACACCCAAACAACTGATTCAAGTTCACCCCGATTAATCGTCTGGTTAACCTTCACATGTGACACCTGCAAGATTTCAAAGTCATTAATAAATGGATCTGACGAACAGCTGCCCATGCTGCCTTACAGCAGTTTGTTGTTGTGGTCGGTCACATGTTCCATCTGTGAAAATCTGAATAGCCTCGTCAGTTTGTGTATGTGTGGGTTCCATGAAAGGCCCAGCACGAAACAGTTTAAGTCTGTTATATTTGACTTGTTGTGGATGTTGAGTAGTGAGAGGCAGCCATGCCAAATGCGGATGTTCAGTAATGATCTTCACCGCCTGAGTGTGATCAGCCCTCACGTGTTCAAAAGGCGCACAATGCAGAAGGCGATGCAGGTGTGTATCGGCTGACCACAATGCTCACATTCTAATGTTTGTGTATTATCCCATATGGCTTTTACTGCTGCCGTCTGATAGCCTCCCGTAACATTTAGTGAAATCAATTTTTGTTCTCGAGCCGACAATTGATTCATAATTTTGATTTGGGTATACGAATTACCTGGCATTGCTGTTACTCCTTTGCGGTGACATTTTTGCATGTACATAAAACGACCAGGCAAGTCGGCTAACAAATCGAATCTCTTGCGTAGATTGATACTGAAGGTTGAGCTGGTGGCCACTCGGTAGGTTCATTACACCTCCGGGGATGGGAATCCATTGCATTTTAATGCATTTTATCTAGATAGGCTGCTAAAGCACTGCAAGGACCTCTGGGAACATTTGCTTTAAGGACCTCATGCCACAGAGCATGTGCCAGTGATGGATTCGTGTGAAAGAGTCGCCGAATGGCACAAAGACCTGAAACAACGACATACAGGAATGGATCCATAACCCTGTCTGTTAAATATTGCAGTGCGAGAAATATTGCCAGGGACCCGAATCAATGCCTTTTTTGATGGAAGTGATGCCTGTGGAATGTCTTGCAGAATGGCTTTCAAAGTGCACATGAATATACAAACACATTCTCGATGTTGTTCATTCTAGATGACTTTTGTTAAACTCAATGCAACTACTGTAATGGATCTATTGCTTCATCATCTTAAGATGTCTATTCAACAAGTGAGATAAAATGGGTGTCCAAGTTGACGTTGTTCATGACTATGTGATATGTGACATAAAGAAAAGGTGTGCAACCTCTGAATGACGGGACCCCATTTTATACATGGGGTCATCTTACTGGCTTGTCCTAAATGAGTCCATTAAAGAAACATCCCCATTTATCTTGTCGGTAGCAACGGTGATTATAGAAGTTATACATACTATTTCATACTGTTATACGTATATAGTTATATAGTGCCCAGGAGGGACTGCGTTAGGTTGTGGGAACATTGCGTTAAGCCGCATAGCCAAACACACACACACACACAAAAAAAAAACTCTTGCTATGGTGTTACAGTACCACTATAGGTTTCATGCTCAATCCCAAGCACTTGAAACAAATCCATCCATTTGGTTGGCCATTGGGTGGGGGATCGGGATCGAGGTGTAGCTTCAGCGAAGCAGTTCGTCGCTCCCCCTCGAGGTGTTTGACATGTCACTCAGGCCTTGTTGTAGTCCACAATGCTCTGCATCCATTGGCAACGACTTCAGGGCGAACAGTGGCTCGTTGGACCGCGGCTGGCTGAAAGGACGCACGAGATTGAAGGGAAGCAACGGAATCCGTTGTTTGCAGGAAATGGTACGTTTGTCTTCTTTTCTGGTACGAGAATCGAATGGAAGGACAAAAGCACGACATGAAATTGATTGATCACATTTCTACATGGTAATCCATCAAGGGCTACTTCAAATATCATCTTGCAGGGGGGTGGCAAGCCACTCATCCACTCCAGCACTTCCGCCACGGAGGGAATTGCAGCATGACAATGCATGACACCATATGACACCCTTTCAATGACGCTCCGGTGCCGTCTCCGTTTCCGCCCCAAAAAAGCAGGCCTTCAAATCGAATCTTTCATGGAGGTCCCGCTGGTGCCGGGGATATCTTCAGAGCTGCCGTACAACATCATCGCAGGCTAGGGGGTTCAAAGATCAGCTGGCCATGCGGGTGATCTTTCAAACATCACCGATTTGGGTGGATTTGGAGACCTGCATTCGCTGCACGAACGACGCGAACTCTGATGAGATGGATTTCTGGAACATTCCACGAAAAAAACAACTTGGCATGAACTTTGCGAAGTGGGCGTAGCTTCAGCATTCGAAGTTAAGTCCCACTCTTGGCCCTACAGTGATCAGACCCTCCCAAGCAATCGTGTTTTGATTTGAGTTGTTGAGACTTGCGTTTCCTCTACCAAATGTTGAAACAAAGGACCGTAACAAGTTTTTTTTTCAGTTTCTGTCATGCTACGCGTGATCAACTGAAACCTTATTTATGTACAATATATATAGAGTTCCAAACTCAAAGTCTGACAAAAACCGCTGCGATAAAGAGCCACGCATGGCAGCTTTTTCGTCAGAGCATCAAGCGAGCTTGCACTTAGCCCATCAACCAGTGGCACAGCTTCCATCCTTGGCAAAGCTCTGAGAGCAAATAACTGCCGAGAAGTCGTTGAAATCATGAATTAAGAACATCGACGACGACGTTGATGACGACGACAACATCCCGGGACAGCTTTCCCGAACTATATACATTAGTCGGAGTCCTACCCAAAAATGTCGATGAACCGATGAAATGAAATGCAACACATGAAAGCTATTCAGCTTGCAACATTGTTTTTCATTTCTTATGCTTGTGGCCGGACGTCTGTGTGCTTCCAATTTAGGGCTCCGTGATCGGAGAGGGAAAGTACCCAAATGGGCCGTAGGAAGGAGCATCCTAGTCTAGGCAATCTAGATTGGCTAGATTCTTGCGCACCTACCTCAATGCTTGCTTTAAACTTTGCTCTTGTGATTCTTGCTTGGTTCCATGGTCCATGGCCCTTTCACTCGGCAAGGAATCACGACGTGTGTTTCACCCCATCTTCGCCCTTCGCCCAGCTCATCCGGTGGACATCACCCGCGTGATATCGCGGGATGCAGAGTCATCACCCTGGACAGCCTGTAGCAATGCCAAGACTCACACCCTTCTGAGCTGTCAACGCCAAGCTAAGAGAGATGCCCCCCGGGCGCACCCGACGCACCTGGCGTAACGCCACGCTGCGCGATGCTGCGCGACCAACGCGATGCCGCGCGACGCGGCCGAATCAAAACCAGTTCTTTCCCTGTTGTTGGCTCGGAGCTCGGAATTCTAGTTCGTGTGCAATGGCACAGACCAGTTCCAAATGTCTTGTCTGCCAGGGCTCTCTTGCTATGCGTCGTACCTCCATCAACTTCAGCGTGTGGATCGCCTGCAGCCAGGCCGATGCGCCTTGGAACGCCTGAGCGCGACCGGGTGGTTGATAGACCCCCTGAAGATGTATTTTCCATCGAATAACCACCCCTTGGGTGGTGCTGGTAGAAAACACTAGTAGCGATGCCCTTTGTTACTAGGAGCGATGCCAGGAGCTAGTAGCTATTTGCTCCTGGTAGATGAGATTCAACTATAGATGAGCTGATGAGCGTGTGTAAAGTTTGTGAGTATGTTGGTCCCCAAAAAACTGGAGAACAACTCTGGAAATGAAGTGCGAAGACATTCGGACGACCTCCTGTTCCATGACATTGGGTTTATTCTTCCCATCGTACGAAATCAGCACGGATGTGGTCCTTAAGTCCTTCATGTCAATAGCGAGCCACCAAAACAGGGTGAAGAATAGGAGAAAGACCTGACATTTGCAGCATTGAATAGCCGTGGACACATGACGGCAGTCAGTGTTCATCGCATTGTGGGTCTTAATGCTTTGAAGGAAAAACACCATTGAAGGAAAAACAAAGGTGTACTGACGGTCAATGCTCTTGATTCTCACCCATGTGCAAACAGTTTCCAGTCCCGGCCTTTCTGCACTCGTCAGGTTTTCAACTTTAAAACTACCCCTGACCTGGCGGAGGTTGTCCGATACGGTTGGATCAACCCAATCGATGGCCTGGATGGAATTGTCAGCCAGGTCGCATGCAACGCTGAATTGCAGGTGACCAGGTCTAGTGAAGATAGCACGTGCCTAAGTAAGTCCAAGTTGATCTATGGTGGTGTCATTCACTGGGGGGGTCTTGCAAGTGATTCACTCGGGTTGACCCCTCCCATGTGATAGGGGATTGAGACAACACCATGGATCCAAGTAGTGCTTCAACAGCATTCTGGTTCCAGAATGGTGACAAGACCTGCTCTATAGTTTTGAACCGTGAGAAGTCATATGCTCAACTAATTTAGGATCCAGCTCCCGCTTAGGTGAACATAAACACGCAGCGCAAATGCACTGAAGGACTCATTCCGAAATTCAAGCAACTCCCGTTCCGTTCCCTCAAAAAAATGTTCAGGAACCTGCAACCATTGGCAATGAACAATGCAAGGTCTGATGTACTTGAAACAACCAACGGACGAATCAAACCGAAGGTGCTGATGCAACATTTGAAGGCTTTGCTGCCACAGGATTGCGAGAGCCATAATTGAAGTGTAGGTGACCACCGTGGCTTGCAAAGCCCTGAATAACCTGTAGGGTCGGGTCCGGGAAGTGTGATTGAACTTCGGCTGCTCGTGAGTGTTTGAAGAATGCAGGTTTCCCACTCAATGAAACCACTGGTGGGGCTCAAACTCGTAAACAGGGCCAGCTCCACAATGAGCATCTTCAGGCGCGCGATTCGGAAACGACGGAAAACCAAAACAGAACAAAGCTAATAGGCTATAGGCTATAGGTGCTGTCTGAACCAAGCACATGCTGTTACATGCGGTTTTGGATCCTACTTAATCTTCAACGCTTGGAAGCCTGCCCAAATGTACCAGCCATATGACCACCCCAGAACCCAAAAATTCCCGGTGCCTGCAGGCAACAAGGAGAGTGCGTCTATGGACATTATTAGCATGTTTTACCAACATACATATTCACACGCGCAGTGTCACCCTCAAATAGACAGACCATGAAACATGCCAAAACCCAAACACGACAACCCGCATGTTTTGCTAAAGATTCTCTGAAACCAAAGCCAGGCTGGCAATGTGCGGTCATTGAACATTCGCTGTGTCATCGAATGATCCAGCTACCCTCCCGGTGTTTCTAGACGCATCTGATTTGGCTTAAGGAGCCCCACATGGAGCAGCTGCACGGCCTGTGGCCAGCGGTCGGAAGTGACGCGGTCGACCGCGGCACCGTAGGTGACCGCGTTCGCTTGAAGGCCGAGCGTTAGGCCCAGCAGTCGCAGGGACCGAGCCCAAGCCCCGCAGGCACCTCGAGTTGGCACCGCGAGTCTTGGAAAGAAATGGGTAAGGCTTAAGCAACTGGAGGCAATGGCGGCATAGAACAAACACATATATAGATATATTAATGTTGCTTCATGTATACTTTATAAATATATATATATAAGCACTTGCGAGTTCAGTCTATGCCAGTGCTACAGAAATGTCTTTTGTTGACTGGTTAGGGCTGTAGGACTGTTTATAGTTTATAGTTATCTTCAATCTGGACAAAGGCTCAAGATAACAAACACATGCATCTGCAATGAAGTACAAGGACCTGCCAAGCTATATGTTCATGACATGGGCAAAAAATGCGACCCTGGAACTTGCAAAACAATACACACGATGTTGGACAAGTCTCTGATGGCGGCATTTTGAGTCACTAGGTCCACCTCGAGATGCTCCTCTTGCAACTTGTTGTGCATTGACAAGGCTTGCGTCCATTGACCGAAACGCTCGCAGGCGCTGATGGTAGCCGCACAAATCACTGGATCAGCTTCTAGGGATGTGCCTTCCGTGCCGCTGGTGCAGGTCCGCAACACTCTGTCACTCTGTGCGGGCAGCTAGAGCCTTCTGGGAGTTGGCACATGGTTCATCCCGAAGCACCTCGACTCTGTTCGGGGGTTCTGGATCGACACCCAGGCGGGGGGGCCCTTGGTTCCATATTCTCCACCATGCTACGAGTACCGTGGGAGTCTACCATGGTGCAGGTTGATCAAGTGCCCAAACACCTGGAACCTTTCAGCTCCTGCAGCACGTTCCAGTAGCCCCAGCGCCATTCTCCATGACCTCTGACAAACTGCAGAACTGTATGCCACGGTATTTGCTTCAAGCTGTCGGACCGCTAGTCCACGCAGTAGTGACAGTGACTCTTCCCACCGCAAGCCCTTGCCCTCGGTCAGCAACGTGTCTGCTCATGGACTCATAGAGTTGAAATACACCACGAACATGCTGAAAAGGCTCCCACAAGAAACTTCAACATGGTCAACGGGTTAGAGCAAGAACATTTGCGACTCCTATGCTTTTGAGTTTTGATGACACATCTCTAAGATTGGGCAACGGCAGTGGACACACACACGAGCTCTGTTGGTCAATGCAAAGAGGGCTGTAGATTCTAGGTGATGGGAGTTTCAGTGCACTTGATCAAGTCATTGGGATCAATCATCCCAAGTGATAAAGGTTGAACATCAACATCTCTGCCACCACCGTGCGCACGGTCACCCAAAAAATAACCATGCCTCCTTAGCTCCGGTAACTTCCCTCCCCCCCGGGGCCCAAGGAACGCAAGCTGCCAGCGCCGAACTGCAGGAGATGAGATCCAAGACCGTCGTTCGAACGGCGCGAACCGCGTCGAGCGTTGCCCGCCATCGGCTGGTCTTCGCGTCAGCCTCGGTCCCCCAAAGCGGTGTGGACACTGCTCGGTGGTCTCAAAAACGGGGGGCCGTTCTATCTGTGTTGTCTTGACCGGTCGAGCAAGCACTGACACCAAAAATGAACGTAAGATGAGGACCTTCCTCACTGACACTCACACTTAGAAGGCAGGCTTGGGCTCAAATCCGAATATGTAGATCCCTATTCGCGGGATTCGCATCATTCCCAGTTAAAAGTTAAAAGCCACCTGAAACATCTGACTCTTGAGATGGGGCACAGGCAACAACAATGTCCTTGTATTGGGGATAAAGGAGTCAGTGCCAGGTACCACAAATGTATTGGTTGTAGACGGGGGCATCGCCTCTCTCTCTCTCTGTCTATATATATATAAATCAACCAACCAATCGTAACAGGCCATCTATGGCACAGGTTTGGGCTTAACTTGACAGCCTCAGCGTGGTCGTTGAAAAGCAATTGGTGTCGGTGTGAGGACTCCCTCCATCTGTCAGCCAGGTCCCCTAGGAGTTTCCGCATGGTCTTCATCCTGGCATAGTCTTGGCATGTTTGGGGCATTCTAAATTGGATTAAATTAGACCTACACACTACACACCAAGCCCCTGGCTAATACAACTCTTTCAGCACCAGCTGCAGCCACAAAGCATCGATAAGAGAATTCACTGCCATGGTACTCTGGCGCAGTGTTTGCATTACACAACTTTCCAGCAAGCTCACTGCGGTTTGCCAGGCACTCGCGGCAAAGCTTGCAGCCCCGGTTCTTCCCGCAGCACTGATGGCCCCTCCTAGTCCGATAATATTCAACCGCAAGGTCGACCTCGAGGAGAGCCGCAGGAGCTCAAGTGCGTCTTGCCACAAGAAACCCTTGCCACAGGCACCAATGGCAGCACCTAGGGTGATGTCATTGACCGTCAAGGACCCACCGGTTGCTACTGCGAGCAAATGAAATGCTACGATCCATTGAGCGGCTTGGGTGCAACTGCGTAGCGCCGCACTGAACGTGGTGATATTGGGCTGCAGGGCCTCCAAATCAAAGCCACGCTACTATGAACAGGAAGAATGGACCAACAAAAATTGACAAATCTATTGGCCAGCCGCCAGCCTTCTTCAGCCCATGGAACATCTACAAACTGTTTTTTAATGTGGTTCCATGTTTTTCCCCATAGTATAAACGCCTTTCCAACTTGTGGCCTTGCTCTCTTGCACTTCCATCACCAGCTTCAAAGCTCGTCGCCATCCTCCACATGCCCCGAGAGCAGTGGTGTAAAGAATGACATCTGCCTGGCCACCTTGCTTCACATCCCGGAAAATATCCAGTGCTTTCTGCCATTGCCGCCTTTGCGCATGGCTGGTGATTTCTTGGCTTCGCTTCTTCAAATCTGGGTCCGGCAGCATCCGACACCCCCAGCGGCGCGCGCTCCAATTGCTGCACTGCTGAGACTCAGCTGCATGACATTGAGCAGGTCTGAAAAAGAAGCGAGTTCAAAGGCCTACGGCTTCCAGCTCTTATCCTCATGGCTTCCCAGTGGCAGGCGCCGGATCTGAACATGAGTGAAGCGCCGGATCTTGGCACAAAGACCTACTCGGTTTGTTTCTGCTGGTGATGAAAGGTGTACTGCATACATGACACTAATTCATCCTGCCCAGCTGGGTTGCTCTTGGCGGATCTCATCGCTTCTTGGGCTGGATCAGGGGTGACATGCGCTGCCCCCACGTACGACATAAAATATGGCACATGAATACACTAAAATGACTTGATCTCGGCAGCACAGCACACCGAGTTTCTGGTATGTTGGGCCAGGTGGGCCAGGGCGCAAAAACGACTAATTCGATCGTATCATTGAATTTTAAAGCTAGTCAAGAACAATCTGGAAAGTCAACAACTAAATAAGCTGACTGCTGAAACATGGGCCCCATGTGGCGGACATAGCGCACTTTTCAGACCGGTCTGAATGCGGCGGATGGCTTCAATCTCGGATCCGGTATTAGTCGGAAAATATGTGAACAGCTCTGCACATCTGCAAATCCTGCGATTGTGCAGTGATGTTGCATATCAGAAATCAAGTCGCTCGACTAAATGTTGCATCAAAGTTTTGACCCAATCAGCCATGAGCACAAAGGTTCTTATTCCATTCTCTCTAGAAACAAATGCAGGTTCCATCTCTGACATCCCAATATGCGCATTCCACCAGTGGAAAGAGCAGAACCCGCAGTACGTTCCACGCGACAGCCAGGTTCGCCACGGGTGTCTCCAAGAAGGGTGATGATCGGCTTTGTGGCGTTCTCATCAACCAAATCCAATGAAAATCATGGTTCATTCTACTCACTCTCCCACTCACTAAACATGGACGTGGAAAGCCTCCTCTTCATAGAGCAAAATTGTCTTTTTTGGGCCTATTTTCCACTTCCAATATAAGTGGGTCAGAGCGTACTCTTTTTGAGGAATTGCCCCGCCAAAATGGACAGAATTGTGCAGTATGCCACGCGTGTGACATTCACGCCACGTCCGAATATCTAATATTATCTAGTCAACGCTCGGTGTCATCTAACTATATATAGAGTTATATAAATATATGGTCTGTGTAGGTGCCATGGTCTCTCAACTCATCTCACATATAGTATATATGCAATATAACGATTGCGATCTTGTCCATCAATGGGGACATTTTGCCAATGGTGCCAAAGTCGCGCAGAGTTTGTCCAAGTCGCCCAGCAAAAGACCTGGTTCCATCACCACCGTCGGGCCAAACGAAAAAAGAACTCTCTATGCGGATGCCAAGGTACATGGTAGGATGGTAGTACCAGCACCAACCCCTGCACTATGTAGTACTAGCACCACCCAAAATGGGTGGTCTTTGGAGGTCAAGTACCCTGTAGGGGAAGTTTGATGATTTTGACCATCCGGTCTAGTCAAGAGTGCAGTGTTTTCTAGAGATTTCGAGGCTCGAGCAAATTTTTGGCAACGACTAAGAAACTGACATCAACAAAAAAGGGAGTCTCAAAATGGATTCTGCCAAATCGAGAGATATTGAGACAAAATAATTGCCTTGAGGTGACTCAAGTCCATTTTGAGACCACCCCACAGGTTGAATTGCTTCCTCCAAACCCAGCTCACTCAAGGTCTTGGTCTCCTCCTTGCAACTGGTCCCATCGATCCAGATCTCGATGGCCTCCAGCGGAGCACAAATTCGCCACCGACTTTGGAAGACCATCCGCAGCAATCGCCGAAGCTTCCCCAGGGTGGCGGTGTCTGGGTCGAGCTTCAAAGAGGCGTAGTCCGCTTTCTTCCTCAGGTGGCGTGGGCCACTATATATCATAGAACATTAGAACAAATTAGAGCCTGAGTGATGCATGTAGAAATCGATTTGCCTTCTTGTTCTCTAAACTATTCTAACCTCCCCCCCCCGTCTGTTTGATTTCTTTATGTTGGTAGTCAAGGGCGGAAGCAAAAGGCACAGTAGACATGAATCAATGAACTTGATGTCTGGGGTGATCATGTGTGGACATCAAGTAAGGCATGTCTGAAGTAAGGCAGGTGGCAAAAGAATACAAATCATCAAGACTACACACAATCCCTGGAATCACCATGGAAGTGGATGGCCTCTTGGATGACCATGCCATCCTCTACAAAGATTCGGTGGGTTTCGTCGCCTTCGGTGATCCCAAAGAGTGTGTACAATTGACGCGACGTTGACACAAATCAACAGCTTTCAACAGCTGACCGTCAGCTTGACATTCATGAAACCTTGACAGGCTCAAGCCATGAATGTTTCACAGCCGTTCTAAAGTAAACCACTATAGTACCCTTCCCAGTGGATCAACATGCTGCCAACAAAAGCACACCCAAATGTGCATAAACATCACAAACCACAGTAGACAGCAATGCTGTTGCCCACAAGGTGGGAACAGGGAGGGGGAGTACCTCATTTAGGTGTGTGTTCAGCAGCGCTTGTGACCGCTCAGGCGAAAGTCTGATTTCAAGTTCTGGAACAATGAACCACCACGAAGCATTCTTGCAAGGGGCACCCACCCCCCTTGTCCCTTCTTTCCACTCACTCCCTTTCCCTTTCCCAGTCCTTTCCCCTTCTGCCTGTGCTTGCCCCGTTACTCTCCTTTACTATCCTGACCACTGATGGAAAACACCTGGATTCTGGCCGGGGTCCTATACAAACTGATTCTGATCATCCGCCCAGTTCCAGCTTAGCTGGGGGGCCACCCTACGGTCCTACAGTTCATGGAGCAAGTTCCGCAACACCAAAAGAACCAAACCAAGGCCCCCTCGCTCGTACCAAAAAACCGAATACTCCAGGAGTGGTTCTTAGGCTCTAAGTGCGTGGATCATGGGCACCCCATGGCACCCCTACCCTCCCGGTATAAATGTCGAACTGCTGGTCGATGGTTCTCATTTCCAGATCCTTGCTCGGGTCCGTTTCACTCCTTGTAGCCCCGTTGTGCTGCTCAGCGGCATCCCATCAGCCTCCATCCGCACCACCACACGTTGTCCGCCAGCAGCGAGCTGACGCGCCGCCGCGGGAGACGTCGCGTCCTCGGCGCCCTCCAGGCGGCCGATGAAGTACTCCGTCAACTGGGCCTGGACCGGTGGAGATGCGTCGGAACGAAACACACCCGACGCATGTGGCGCCACATCCGGCGGATGTGCGATTTCGCAAAGCGCTAGATAGCCAATATGGTTTAAGTTGCTTGCTTTCAGAAATCCAATGTTTTGACGTTGACTGACTGCTGCTTTGCATCGTGTGCTAAAGGCTGCGGTTGGCAAACGTCGCAGTGTGGTTCGGGGAAGCTGCCCTGTCAGAACCATAGCTGCTTGAAGAAGTGCTTCAAGCCAGCATTGTGTGCTGGAAACAGTTTTGGTCAACAAAGGCCCAAGAAAGGCATGCCCAGAAATAAGCATAGAAATAAATATCTACAGTAAGTATATTGTAATAGTACTTAAACTAAAAGTCTGAAACCAAACTACCCGACAGATTCAATTATTAATATTAATTTTAATTCAGATTGCCCTCTGGAGATGTCGCCGTCGAATGGAGCAGATCCTGCCATATCCCCAACCTCGCTGAAGGCTCGACCGAATTTGTCCATCATAGCCATCAAAACAAGCACTCGTTTCATGTGTTTCATGTTGTTTTTCAATAACCTCCCAACCCAGAAACGGGCCAAGGAGCCTGCCTAACTGAGCCCAGGGAACATGTCCAGTTAACTGCTGGCCAAACTGCACAAACCCTTTGGATGAAAGTTGGCGAAACTCTCTCTAGGTCTGTGACTGGGCCATGCGAAAAACCTCCGTGTCAGTGGGGATGTGCCCCATCCTGATCCATTCTTTCCAAGAATCCAAGGGGGCCACACGGTACAACAAAAAAAAGACTCTAAGATCTCCAACACATCCTTCAATTCATCGACTCATCGACCCCAAAAACCACCCAAACGCTGTGGTCGCTCCGTCTGTTCGCCTTGGCTTTGCGGCTGTGGATCTGCTCCCACTCCTCGGAGCAGTCGGTGCCCAAGCATCGGCAAATGGCCAAGATGGTCGAGGTCTGTCCAGCGATGCTCCAACCAGGATGGGTCTTCACCTGTGGGTGAAAAGCGGTGAAAGAGATCAAAGATGATCAAAGCGGGACACATATGCTGGTGATGTGGAGTGCTTTTGAGGGGAGCTGAAGATTTTGGGTAGATTTCAAGGTTTGAGAGACCTGGAATGTGCCATGGCTTTGTTTGGTTGTTTGGAAGGGTTCTGATGGCAAGCTATAGGAAGGAACACTACTATGCCAACAACTTCGAGTTGTAAACAACATGTTTAACAGCCAAGATTGCCACGTGCCAGTGGCAAAATTGACCAATGAGTGGTTTGGAGACCATCCCGACCCAGCTCGCTCGCACCCATCAGGTCAAAGCACTAGCTCGTCTCCGATCACTAATGTCTCCCGTTCTAAAGAAGCATGTCAGACTATGTCTCTCAAAAGCAACCAAGTTTGGTGCTGTGGTATCGTTTCAGACAGCATGGACGCGTCTTTACTGCGCTGACGTGAAAACAACAGCACCTCACAGAGTAGTTGATTCAGGCTTCATGGACATGCCCTTTGCAATACCTCCTAACCGAAAGGATCTCGCCGGTCTATATTCAGCATCTCCCTTTTCAATCTGTGTGGGGCATGTTATGGCATGTTTGTTCGGGTGATGGCTAGGTCCGGGTGAAGTCACCCTTATTCTGGTGTAGATACAACCTTGCTCGCTCGCTCTCTCCTTCTCTCTCTGTGTCTCTCTCTCTCTCTCTATGCTCCGAAGGCTGTTGTCGCAAAGCACTGCTGAAGGACTACCTAGCTATTTTTTGGAAACTAAACACCTGCAACACAAAACAACTGGAACATCATGGAATACATAATCCACTGCAAATACAGCTATATTATGTGGTTATATAGAAAACAGGTGCAGGATTTGTCTGTAGTATGGTTTTTGCAGCAGCCTCCAAAAAGTAGACACGTCTGAGGCTAGTTCAGGCAAGAGGCAAACTCTGTGATGTTGTAAACGCAGCCACCAACGACGATCCAGCCGTCATCTTTTTGGTTGTGCCCGGCAACCTCTGCCATTGTAAAGTACGGAGACCTCTCATAGATCCTTGGATTTTGCGCTAGTCCCTGTCTTCTGTCTGTAAGAGGGGTCAACGGAAATTAACGCACTCACTCAGGTAGACCATGCTGATCAAATCAAACTGAGTGATGTTGTCTGAGTGATGTCTCTGTCGATTTTCAGGCGTCCCGACTGGTTCGAAAGAAATGACATCAAAATACTCTTCAACAATGCTAGGGGTCTCTGGCATGGCGGCCTAAGAAGGCCTGTGTGCACATGAAAAACTTTTCAGCCAAAGGCTGCATGCCCATCAGGGGCAGGAAGTTCGGCAACCAAAAAAGCTTGCACATCAAGTAAGTGACCCTGGTCTATATTTTATAGGTATCGAACCTATTAGATGCCTGTAGCACGCCTATGTTTCCGTCATTTTACATCCAACGCAACACAACCATGCAAGCTACCATTCTGATCAGCATGTTTGCTCATAGCCCAGGTCAAGTACATGGATCGGTCCAAAGAAGAGCCTCCGAAGATTTCTGGAAGTTCGACTGGCAAACGCAAGACAAACACAGAATGGTGGAAGGCCGACTTTGAGCAACTATAATGAAATATTGGCCGTGTCCGGCCTGGCTGGCTAGTGGTTTCAATATGAACACGTTCATTGGCACAACGTCCCCGAACCTGCATGGACAATAGAATTTGGATCCTAAACCCCACTACCCAGCTGGCATCATCCGAAACAAACAAGAATACAAACACATGAGGGCCTCCTCACTTCTGTTGAGGCCATGGACAGGAATCACAGCTCATTACTCTTGGTTGTTGCCTCGGCTCTGGTTAAATCTGACTACAGTAATGGATTCCTCTTGAGCAATCCAGGAGCCCGAAGAGACACAAAGAGACCCGAGTAGCCAAGACCCCTTGTAGAAGCAACAGCAACAGCAACACGCAACAAGGATTTGCTACTCAGAAAGCACTGGCACTGCCAAGCACTCGGCCTGTTCTCTGGTTGCTCTGCTCACGCTGCTCAGCCTTGAGTGAACCCAGCCAGTGTATTGCTGCGTCTGCGTTATGTTGTGTGACGTGCAATAAACATATATAAATACAATAAATTGGAGCAGTTTCGTTTTAGCTTTTCATCAGTTTGGGAGCAAAATAACATAAAATAACAGTACCCAACCCCAACCGGGCAATTGGCTATATGTTATATTGCATGAAGTGAAAGCAACATAAAGATCATAAAGCAAATATATCTGAGAGTCTACTTGTGTTTTTCCATGCCGGGTGATGCTGGATGACATCGTAACAAAAACCGTCGGATTTGAGGGGTGAGCACTCCCATGCCCACCCCCCAAGTTCTATACACAATAGTTTTGACAATCACATACATATCCTGTGACTGTGTGCTGTGGACAACCCTTCTCTGTAAGCAAGTGAGCCCCCTTCAAACGAGGCTATCGGTTGTCTAATCGAACTGACGGTGAAGGAGGGCAAGAAGCGATCACGCAAAGCATCCTGGGGTCTAGGAGAAACGCACCCCAAGAAAGCAAAACACGATTGAATTCAAGCCAAACAACAAGACTGCATCAAGTAGAAACGATCACTCCGCTGCCTTTGCTCCCATGTAGAAGCTTCCAAGAGCCATAGAAAATGCCGAACATATGAATCATGTGTCCTGAGCACGTTCTGAGCACGTTCTGCCGAACCATTTCACGTGGAGACTGGCTAAATGCCACCGCCATCGACCTGGAGCCGTCGGGCCATCAACGCCCTCGTAAGAGCTCCGTCACCTGAGTCTCCGACCACGCGCGAGGCGTGCCAAGGGTCTGATGGGTAAGTCACAGCAAAGCCAGAAAGGGTAGTATCTAAGCACCATAAAGTTTCGATGCGTGGATGGTCACGGCAGGAGGGTCTATACACCACCCGTTGGATGGTGCTGGATAGTAGTATCCTCATAGATCCTAAACGATTTGTATTGTATATTGTATATACTTGTTGATACTTGTTGTATATATCTTGTTGTCTGTTCCTTTCTGATTGGGACATTCTTCGAACTGCTGGTTTGTCCGGAAGTGTTCTGATTCCACTGCCCCGTTGCAAGTTCCAGCTTGCTCGCAAGCACCAAGGTTTGCCGATAATCCTGAGCTTCCTCGCATGCATTGATTGCAGAAACATATGTGATGACCTAAGCGACGGGACAACGACGGTGAAGCCAAACCTCCGGCCCACAACTTTAAAACCATCTAGGACCCACGCAAACCCGTGAGGCCCACTGAGCGTTTGGTTTTCTGATGTGACGGTTCTGGGGGTTGGCCATGTGAGATGATGTGAGGTTGCGTAGAGGTTTGTTTTTTGCTGCTCTTGAAGAAACCGCCCTCAGAGTTCTGTGGGACCAGTCAAAGGCACAGTAGCAGGGAGAAAAGAACTGTTCCTAGAAGTCCAGCTGCTGGCCTGCTGTGGGTTCTTAAACTCACTACAGGAACAGTGCAAGTTTGTGCTGTAGTGATTCTAGTTTGGTTGTTGAACATTGGAAGCAGCTTCCACAAAGAAAAACTACTAAAAACCTCTTCGTCAGCAGAACAGCCCTGCAGAAGTAATGTTTCTTCTTTGGACTCCGAGCCACAAGTCTTCGGAACAGTGGCAGAGGTGTCGATCTTTCTACCACCAAAAAAAGACACACAGAAAGCGAGACCCCCCGCTGCTTCGTGCCCAGACACACTCGGAAGCAAGGCCTGTGCACCGATTTCATCCACCAAGACCAAGGTCCTTTGCCACCTGGACGGAGCGGCCGCAAGCCGAGCGACCAACCGAGATCCATCGAATACGCGGGAGGTCCAAGCGAAAAGGCCTTTCAAATGCTCTTAGATGACAAATGTACCGAAAAAGGACGACATGTCGAAGCGTTTGCCGTTTCATCGTCTTTACTTTTGCTGGGTTTCACTGTCACTGATCTTCTGAAGTATAAAACATGATAACACATGTAATACACATGTAATGTCTAATGTGCTTTAAGCAGGTCATCCTTAATTGACAAAATAATGCAACATGTCCAAGAAACCAAATCAAATTGGATTTATATTGTGCCCCAAAATCAGGGTTATCGAGGCTGCGGCATAACAATAGTCAGGATCCATATTATCCAGACACAATTCAACTCAAACAGTGAAAGCAACATGAAAGCAAATGTAATAAACTGTAAAGGTGACTGTTATTGCGGCGGCTACCCCAAAAAACTGCAAACAAAAAAAAGTACACCGTACACCCCCATCATTATATCCGAACATATTATTATATGACAAATGGTTGTTACATGCAACGTTCTTCTGGAACACACGCGGCACGGCCTGCCAGCTCCTTCACAAGCGGTCACTGTGACACTGAAGGTCAGGAGGTTCGGCTCCAGAAGCCTCCGGCGGCGAGGTTTCGATCCTGAGACCCCTCGGCAGTTCCAAGTCCTCTGGAAAATGAAGGTAAACCATCCCCACCCCCAATGAGGGGGAGGGGACCTTTTTATTGCAACTTACATGTTCACATAAAATGAAGTTTGCATGTTTTTGCTAGGTCGTGTATACTTCAAGGTTGTTGGCATCCACTTTCGAAGACAAGAGTTTCAAACAAGAGCAGGACGCCTGTGTCAAGCCATACTCTGTAAGATCGATTCTTGTTCCTGCTCTTGAGCAAACTTCAAAAGCAGTCCGCAAGACCTCGTTTGCCTTTTGTGCTGGGGTTTGCCGAGGGTATTTGCGCTCCGCTCCTATTTTTCCTATTGTGTTTTATTTTGTTTTGTATTGTTTTCCTAGTGTTCTTCGGATTTTTTCCCGAATGCGTAGCGAAGGGTTCTCGTTTAACTCTCAGGGGTCTGGGGGTAGAGCCTTGTTCGCGATCCGTTGTTTCTACGTCCGCAACCGTCCGCAACCGTTCGCAACCGTCCGCAACCGTCCGCAACCGTTCGCAGTAGAGCGCTAAGGCGCTGCCATTGGGGGAAGCTGTTGCAAGTGACTTTTCATGGATGTGTCACGTGTCAGTTTGCGACGCTATTCCACTGTGATTTGCATGAAAATGACACGTCGCGCAAGGAGCGTGATGCATTTCGCTGCACAGGCGCAGCGTTTTGTGAGATCCGCAGGTTGCTGCGTAGTTGGTTGGGGATTAGCGTTTGGAGAGTCGTGTTCTTGGGGTGTTGGACATGGCCGTGCCATTGAGATTTGCGTTTCAGGGTGTGGCATCGAAGCTCTGTTTTCGTGACAAGTCTCAGCTGAAATGCCGATTTTGGTGGATGGGAGTGTGCTCAGAACGGGTCGAAATCATTCCAAACGTGTGGTGTGGTGCAAATTTTGTTGAAGCTGACATGAGATGATATTGTCACTATTCGTGGCAGGCGCAGCACTTTGCGTGGGTTTTGAGGCGTGGAAGTGCGATTCTCGTGGCAGGCGCAGGGAATGGTGAGGTTGCGAGGTGTGACGGAGGTGACATTTCGTGGCAGGCGCAGTACTTTGTGCGCGTTAGACATGTGGATGCGGAAAGATTCGTGGCAGGCGCAGGGAATTGTGAGGTCGTGAGTTGTGGTAGAAGTGAACGTCGCTGTCACAGTGGGATTGGCGTGTGAACGGGTGTTGTTTGGAGGGGCTGGACTCGCGAAACTGATTGGCAGGGCTGCGTGATGTGTGTGCTCCGATGGGTGTTTCTGCTTGACTTTTGGAGGAAGTCTCGTACGAAATGCTCGTTTTGCAGACTTTGACATGTGACTTTTGGAGGAAGTCTCGCACGAAACGCTCGTTTTGGAGACTTGACGCGTGACTTTTGGAGGAAGTCTCGTACGAAACGCTCGTTTGGGAGACTTGACATGTGACTTTTGGGGGG
>CAXAMN010006803.1:244135-258879 GCA_963970005.1 Durusdinium trenchii
GAGCTGGAAGCTGAGAACTGGCGACTTTGTAGTACAACTTCAGTACGAGGAGCAATCTGTGGAGCTGGAAGCTGAGAACTGGCGACTTTGTAGTACAACTTTCGTACATTATGCCCCATATTGCGGACGTGCGACAACCGCTGGTGTTGTTGGCTAGTTGTGGCTGCGCACACCTGTGTGCACAATACCTCGTACATCCGTCGTGCACATCACTCTCTTACACCTTCTCTCCCACCCCTCTGTTGTCGGAAGCTGATATCACTTCCTGACAAGGCCGTGTTGTGGAAGCTATTGAGACTCTGACTGCTTTGTGCTTTAGAAACTTAAGATTCGTAAAGATTCATACGTGGGGCTATCCGGTCCTTTAATTGTTGCAGTGCCTCTTTGACAAATATTGTGTTCCCTTTCTTCCTCCGGAAGTGCTGGTTTCTATCGCAGACTGTCCAGTCCGCTTGTGTTTTTGTGTTACTTGTTTCTCATTTTTTTTGTATTGTGTTTGTATTTTCTTTGTATATTGTATTGTGTTTCAACCAAATCTTACAGTAACTTTTTGAGATGTTGCTTCTTAGGCAGCTCACAAGTTTAGTGAAGCAATATGAAGAAATCACTTCCCTGGTGACACATGGTGACCCACTCACTGGGCGGGAATCATTTCCGACCCCAAAAGCCAAAAGCAGAACCTCGGCGGAGTCCGCCGAGGTCCAAGCCACGTCCGGAACTTCGGCGTCCGCGTCCCGGTCGGTTTGAAAAGAGCCTTCGCCGCGCGCCAGAGCACAAGGACAAGGCCTGTGTCCATTGAGCCGCCTTCTCACAGGCAGCGAGTTGAGAATTGCACCCCAGCACCTGAGGCGGAATCCGTGGAAGCCCTCTATTTGATAAAGGTGGGGAGAGGGTAGCGGGTAGCGCATGGAGAGGAAAGATCGAAATTCCCGAAAGGATCAGCTCGGAATCGGAGGGTTGATTTTTGTGTTCGCAACTCCGGTGCAAAGTTGACGTTCTCACGGACCGCAGCGATCACTGAGGCCTCCACATGCGAGTGTTCATGATCATGCTCTAAGATCTTTTGCCAGTGGCCTGCTTTTTCACAGGCGGAGGTGGCAGCTCCGAAGGTGACACTGCTTGCGGGCAGCCTCACCAACCAGCTACAGCCAAGAGGCTGAGAGGCCAACGTCATGCGTCGCACGATCATGCTTCTAAACACATTCCGAGACTACCATCCATCAATAGCACAAGCTCAATATATGTGTCGGCCTTCTATGTCTGCCTCATACATACACCTCGACCAAACACACAAACACGAAAGGGCCGCATGGACAGATCACCCCGAACGTACCGCTGCGGCTGAGGATCTTCAGGTCCTCTACCTGGAGCAACAACTTGATCGCTTCCTGCCACGCCGGACTGGCGCACACTGAGATGGCTGCACCTGACCGACCCAGAAAGAAGCAAGATTGGAACAAGGAACAGCAGTCGGAGAGCAAATGAACTACAACGCTGAGGTGACTTTTTGAACAAATGATGTCACAGGGAGCAGGTGGCAATAGGTTGCATATGTCATGGGATCTGCTTTGACCAAACCAGCTGAGCTGCTGCTGAGCTGCTATAGGTAATGATATTGGGCTCAATGACTGTGACATCAGCTTCCCGTAGAAATTGAAGAGCGCACAGCCAGTTCCCTTGCTTGTGCAAGGAGCTCACCACGGAGTTGATCGTAATGGCCTGTGCTTCCTGAAGCAATAAAAACAAAAACATTGAGATGAACAGAAAAGCAAACATCTCGCAATCAAGTTAGGCATGCCTTTCTCTGTATGTTCAATCTGCAGGTGCAATGCCATGCAATGCCTTCTGATTCATCTGATTCCTGGTCCAAACTGAATGACACCTGGGAAAAACACATGCTACTGTTGATATGTCTTGATAAGCTTCTTGTCTGTCCAATTGAAGAGCTCTGAAAAGCCAAACGGCCGCCTGCCACCGGTTACCCTTCTGACAGGCACTGATGCTGGAGCTGTATGAAACCACATCTGCCTGCATTCGTCTGATCACAAGGACGCTCATGAGCGAAAGTGCAAGTTGCCATTGGGAAGCCTTTTCACAGGCACTGATGCTTGCATTGAATGTGATGACGTTGGTCTGAACTCTGGCGGATTCTGTCTGGCACAGAAGAGCTAACGCTGTTTGCCAATCCGCAGATTTCTCGCATGCACTGATGGCAGCATTATACATGACTACGTCAGGCCGAATAAATGTGTCTTGCGCTTGCTCCAACAAATGCACTGCTTTGAAGCTCTGCCCTGACTTTTCACAGGCACTGATAGCTGCACCATAAGTAATAACGTTAGGTTCCAAGGACTTCGAACACATTGCGCAAAAGAGCTGCATTGCTTGCTCCCATTCACTAGCCTTTTCACACGAACTCAGTGCCGATGTGTACGTGATAATGTTAAGCTGCAGCTTTCGCGCTTCAACTTCAGACAGCAGCATCAGTGAACGCTGCCACTGAGCAGCTTTCTCAAGTGCACTGATGCTTGCATTGAATGTAATCAGGCTTGGCTGCAGCTCGTGACTTTCAACAGCATCAAGAACACAAATTGCCTGCTGCCACGCGCTTGCTCTGCCACATGCACTGGTAGTAGCGTTGAAGGATATCATGTCCAGCTGGATGGTCTGTGTATGAGCTTCATCTAGCAACAGAAGCGCATGCCGCCACTCCATTGCCTTGTCACATGCGTTGATTGCAGAGTTGAAGGCAATGATGTTGGGATGCACCCGCCATCCAGGCATGTCATGCAGCAACATCAATGCTTCCATCCACTTTCCTATGCATGCACATGCACTAATTGCAGCGCCACAGGCTACAATATTCGGTCGCACTGATTTCTGCAAAGAAACATGTAGCACTTGCAACGCCTGTTGCCACTTGCGGGCCTTTTCGCAAACATTGATCGCCGCACTGTAAGCAACAACATCAGCTTGCAAAAGCGCCATTTCTAGGCCATACAGCAAGGCGATGCCTCTCTCCCATTCAGCTGACTTGCTGCAGGCGTTGATCGCAATGGTGTATGCGACGATGCTACAGGGCAAAGTGTCTGTAATGGCCATGGCATCGCTAGAGGGTCAGTTCCAACTCTAGACTTGCAATGGGCCTTAAATACACCGAAAACAAACTACAGTCTATAGTAACTATGTGTGGTACTAGATGCTACGAGTGGTAAAACGGCATCGACAGCGCGACTATGCCTCTGCTAGAAAAAGAAAGCCCTTTCACGGCACGTTGGTGCTGTCTTTATCAAGTGAAATAGGCGCCACACAGAACCACTGGTCCAGGTCCCGTAACCTAGTGAATCTGATGTAATTAGTCCAGGTATGTGCTGGGTCCGGGGTTCCCATCGGCGGATCTACCGTCTCCGTCTGTGTCGGTTGTGACCACACCGCGCAAACGGTCGAGACCGTAGCACCCACCCAACGGTGGAAAGAGGAAAAACACCGCACAAAACCGAAGAATCTGTAGAAACAAATCTGGAGATTATACATGGTTTACACATTATCCAGTATATACAGTATCTATTACCACACCCAGTCGCTCTAAGAAACCAGTGGTAAGACTACTCACAACAATCCCTTACAGCAATCTCAAATCCTGGGATAGTACTGCAGGGCGTATTCAAGAACAGCTCCAAAACAAGTCCGTTATGTAATTCAGTGATGGAGTTCTTTTTGATGCTGCTCATATGAAATGCATTCAATCCTAGCGGTTTTCTAGCGGATTTGCCAGCGCTGCCTTGCAGAATTACTGATTTTAGCTTTTAGCTGCGTACTGCCTCTTAAACAAAAGCAAAAACGATACTGCACTCCGATGTTATTTATCAACTATATAGCTAAACTAAAGTGGCTGCACACTAATTATGGCGACTGGTCATGTGTTGTCGCCAAACAATGCCAAACACTGATAAAGCTTGGAACGACAGCAAGAAGCTACTAGGTGGAGGCGGAGGCCAATTAGGGCGGAGGCCATCGTTACTAGGCTGGAGGCCATTACTACTATTAACATCTATTAACAAGAAGCTACTTGGAACAAGAAGCCACTAGGGGCTCCTGGCCTTACTACTAGGAGCAAGGACGCTACGAACGGGGCTCCTGGCATCACTAACCAGAAGCTACGTTCGTAGCCAAGGCTTCTCGTCTCCACTGGCCTCCGACCCTGCCGAACCTTCCGACCCGCGGCGCTGGTGCCAACCGACCCCGTCGGTGTTCGGCCGCAGCCTTTCTCCCGACGCGAGGACTGCTCGGATTGGCAAGCCTGAGATGGGCGGGTCGAAACGGACCCAGGGAACATGACCGACTTGCACCAGGGATCTTGTCCTATAGGGTTGTTTGGTAGGGCTAGGTCTTGCCCCACGACAATGAACTCATTTCAAAGGCGTCCCGCACCCTCTGAGTGGCCAAAAGCTGGCTGTGTTGCCCAAACTTAAAACCTGCCCGAAGGTGTAAGCTCCAACAGAAAGATTTAAACAAACAGGGTTAACATGGGGTTACTGAGTCACAGTTAATTGATTTCGCCAACCGACTTCAACTCCTTCCGGCGCATTATTTGTGAGCACCCCGCACCGAAGAAACCACATCACCGCAAAACATCGTGACCTTTGGCCCAGGGAGGACGGAAAGGATCGTGGTTTGCAGAAACCTCCCAGTTTGCATATTTTGCCGTTTGCATCCATTTGCCACTGAACAAAATCGAGGTGCCACACCGGCGGTGACGCCACACGTCAAGTCCTGTTTGACAACCCAGCATGCTTTTCTTTTAGGTATCGGTGTCCATCTAGAGCTACTGTTCAAAGGATCTCTGTCTGTGCTACGATGTGCTACAGTTAAAACCTCATCCTGTCTATCAAGCAGTCTATCAATCACCTGAAAGGCATATTCAGCTTCGCTGAGAACACCTGTGCCTGCAAAAATAGATTGATGATTGATGTCAATAAATGCACTGGTCAAGGTGCTTTTTGGCACGCTCCGATGACGGAGTTGAAAGCAATGACATGTTGAAGTTGCTCGCCACAATGCAAAAGCTCCAAAGCTTCTTGCCAACGTCCAGCCTTCTCACAAATGCTGCTTGAAGAAGTGTAGGTGAAGGAATTTGGCGACATCTGCAAGGTCCAACAGTGCCTGATGCCAGGACGAGGACAAGCGAAGGTTCCCGAACAAACAAACATGGAACACTGAGACTGTCTGTCAAACATTCTGTATCCTTAAATGCGCATGCAGCCACATATACATATTTCTGGGTCAGTGTGGGTCAGTATTTGTTTGCGCGAGTCGTGCCAAGAAATGCAGGACGCCGCTGTCACCTAAACAAAACGTAATTGCACGAAAATGCACTCGCCCTGAAGAGTATCTGACAGGTGGACAACAAAACACATATATACCTACTGGTGAGTTAGGAGTTGTGCAGCACAAGGCCTATATAACTCATGAACTGCCAACTGTTCCATGATGAGACAGGACAAATGAATACAAGCATGAAAAGGCCACAGCCATACAATGGCAGCACCATGTGGTCAGCATTTATGTGCAAAAGCTACACTAACTGCTTCCTGCCCGAGTATGCCCGAGTGGCACCTGTTTAGATACAATGCATCTGACCAGTTTGAGGTCTCCAGGGTCGCAATTGTCGCGGTCACCGTGATGACGTTTGGACGCAAGCGACACACTGGAAAAAAGGACACGAGCATCAGGGCACGCGTCCACGAGCGATCACAGGCGCTGACGGCGGCGTTGTGGGTCATTTCCTGCCTTGGAACATGCGCAGTACCAGCTGCAGCCAACAAAACACAAGCTAACTGCCATTCGCTACCCTTCTGACAGGCACTGATGCTGGAGCTGTATGAAACCACATCTGCCTGCATTCGTCTGATCACAAGGACGCTCATGAGCGAAAGTGCAAGTTGCCATTGGGAAGCCTTTTCACAGGCACTGATGCTTGCATTGAATGTGATGACGTTGGTCTGAACTCTGGCGGATTCTGTCCGGCACAGAAGAGCTAATGCTGCTTGCCAATCCGCAGATTTCTCGCATGCACTGATGGCAGCATTATACATGACTACGTCAGGCCGAATAAATGTGTCTTGCGCTTGCTCCAACAAATGCACTGCTTTGAAGCTCTGCCCTGACTTTTCACAGGCACTGATAGCTGCACCATAAGTAATAACGTTAGGTTCCAAGGACTTCGAACACATTGCGCAAAAGAGCTGCATTGCTTGCTCCCATTCACTAGCCTTTTCACACGAACTCAGTGCCGATGTGTACGTGATAATGTTAAGCTGCAGCTTTCGCGCTTCAACTTCAGACAACAGCATCAGTGAACGCTGCCACTGAGCAGCTTTCTCAAATGCACTGATGCTTGCATTGAATGTAATCAGGCTTGGCTGCAGCTCGTGACTTTCAACAGCATCAAGAACACAAATTGCCTGCTGCCACGCGCTTGCTCTGCCACATGCACTGGTAGTAGCGTTGAAGGATATCATGTCCAGCTGGATGGTCTGTGTATGAGCTTCATCTAGCAACAGAAGCGCATGCCGCCACTCCATTGCCTTGTCACATGCGTTGATTGCAGAGTTGAAGGCAATGATGTTGGGTTGCACCCGCCATCCAGGCATGTCATGCAGCAACATCAATGCTTCGATCCACTTTCCTGTGCATGCACATGCACTAATTGCAGCGCCACAGGCTACAATATTCGGTCGCACTGATTTCTGCAAAGAAACACGTAGCACTTGCAACGCCTGTTGCCACTTGCGGGCCTTTTCGCACACATTGATCGCTGCACTGTAAGCAACAACATCAGCTTGCAAAAGCGCCATTTCCAGGCCACAAAGCAAGGCAATGCCCCTTTCCCATTCAGCTGACTTGCTACATGCGCTGATTGCGATACTGTATGCAACAACACTGCCCAATTCTTCTTCCATGGTGCAACAATGCTGCACTATGCCGCAGGCGCTTGAACGGCGGCATTGGGCTCGGGCCACCAGCGGCATAGGCGAACGGAAGTATGACATCTGCACCCCTTAGAGCAACATCAACCGCAAATAGGACCGTGGACTGCCGTGGGCCCCTGACCTTTTTCATTGCAAACAACATACATCAATATCAACTGGGGGCTCCAGAGTTTGGAAAGTGGTCATTCAGAGTGGCTGCTTGGAACTGCGATTTCAGTGGTACGGTTGAAGGACGAACTCCTGCACCGCAGCCTCACATCATTCATCCACACCGAGTCCACACCCGTGTCGTGCAGGTAGGTGGTGCAGGATCGTCATGAGACACAATGAGAACCTTGTCATTCGTTTTGTAGTGCCGGATCCAATTTTAAAAAAGGGAGCCCGGGGATTGGATGTGTCATCTTCACAAAAGCGGGTGGGATTTCCTCTGCCAACAGTAGGTCATTATTGATCGTAAAACATTCACATCGAGCGGAATTTGTGCACGATTTGCACACATTTGCAAGAATATGTGTATACAGTTGCAGGCATTCCAATTCCAATGTAATGCTACGTTATATACTTTGCACCCTGTCATGTGCACGAATCGCCGAACTTGTGTGATGGCCGTGCCAAATCGGTTGCCAAATCATTTTGACGCAACTGCAGCTCTAGTCTTGTTCGGCCAGACTTCAACCTCAGGGCAGCAAGCATTTAGTCTGAAGCCTCCTGTTTCATTGGTTTTGCACGAACGAACCGCTCCGCGTTCCTGACCCCATCTTTTCGGGGGAGGCCGAAAAGGGGACCGGAATAAAGCCCAATAAACTCTGAAATTGTATAATTCCAATAAATATGTCATTCACATTGCAGAATTATTTGAAAGACACGGCCAGGGCAAATCGACACAGCCGGATAGGGGGTGGCTTCAGAAATTAAAGTATTCCAAGAGTTATTTTGAAATTGCGGGTACGTAGTACCTAAACCACTACCTTGGAAATTGTTCTAACCAACATATTCCAGTAGGCGGCATGACCCCACCCCCTATTCTTTTCATATAGAAACGCAAACAGGCAATCAGGAGATTCAGTCTTGTTGAGGCTATCACATGCATGGCAGAGTTGACCCAGGAATTCATGGAAACTGAGAATGGCGGACTACCCAAAGTTGGTTCCTTTTTCCAAGTGCTTGAGGATACTGATCTGCACACATGCACCAAACCTGGCATGCTGGAGAATCCTCTGGATCCGCACTCTTTGGGTGTTGAGTTTGGGCCTGTCCTTCAGTTAGTACACTCCGACCCGTTCACCACGGAGTCCGCGGAAACCCAACCCTCTTCGTTTGGAATCGTTATCCAAGGGATTCCGGTCGATGTTCCACTTCTGGCACTATATAGGAGGGTCAGCCAGCCCCGGAACGGCCCATCATACACGGTGCTTCAGCTTTGCCTCAGCAGCTGATCTGATAGGACCCAGCAGCTGATGTTCGGCATATTCGGGGTTGTCAAGCGAATCTTACAATCACATCCTCATACCTTTTGAGACCGGCTTTCACTTGCAACGCCATTCAAACACCAATTTGCTAAGCCCCATGCTCCAGCTTGGCTGGCCAGCGCACATCGCCCGTCGCCTCAACGGACGAAGGAAGAATGAAGTGGGCCATGGTCACCCGATTTCCCCTTTCGCCATGCGCTTCCGCTGACGCACCGCCCGATGCGGTGAGCCATGAGCCATGATGGACATACCAGCTGCACTGGTAGACGCAGCCTTACAATACTCTGGCCACAGCTGGCCACCTGATCTTGACCCCCAGCGACTGGACACATGCCGGGACTGCCGGATCGCAGTTTTTTGGGGGTCTGCTTGACACGTCCCGATATACGTCCCGATCGGAGAACCAAGGAGGTTCTCAAGCGAACAGAACCCAATGCGAACAGGGGAGCTCCAGAACTTGTGGACAAAAACATTGGTTGCGAACAATTTGGTGAACGTGTCTCGAAGGGGAGATCAATGTCAAGCGACATCTTTCTGAGCTGCATTCTCTCCCGGGAGCCATCCCACAAACCTGATACTCATTCGCACCTCTTTTGATGCCCAACAAGGGAAGGAAGCCTCTTGAAGCTTGGAGGGTTCTACATGTTCTATATCATCAGTGCTGCTAAATTGGCCTGACTTCGTCGTCCCCGAATTCATTTGGGAAGACCTGCCTTCGCCACCAGCCGGGCGAACACACGGATGGCCCGGCCAGTGTTGGCACTGGGGGTCCGGCGTAAACACATGATAAAGTCTGTTGTTCGGCGGGATCCACATGGGATTGGACAAGTGTTATTCTTTAGCTCAACAAATGAGAAAAAAGAAAGGTTTGGAAGTAAACAACTGCAGAGATCTCATTGGATGGTGATCTTTGTCGCTGGATATCATTGGATGATAGTTGAGATCTTGCACTGGAAGGAACCCGTCCGCACCTCACCAGCCTTTTGCAGCTGCCAAACCTGGCACCAGCTTTGGAATCGGCATTCAAACACCGGTCGTCCAGACTGGGGAAGACATCGGTCCAAGGAACAGCTGCCATGAATGAAGCGCTTGTGGCTGGGAATGAACCATCCTCATTCCACACACGTTGCTGGGGCTGGGAATCACTTCCTAAGCCAAAGCTCTTCTAGAAGGACCGCTTGCTCATGGGTTTCTTTCGGCACCTCGCGAAGGCACTGGCCGAAAGCGTGGCCTGGGGGCGAACGAACAGGCACACACCATGGAATACAGTGAAACGTGGTCACGTGGTCTCTTAAAATGTGAAATGCAGCCGCTTGCTTGATTTGATTGATGTCTGTGGGCATCTCACCAGGCTTGGCTGTCACCCAAGCCACCATGCCTACAAAACTTGCAACATTTCAGTAATTATATGAATCTCATTTAGTAAAAAGGGCTCTCCAATGGTTGCCGCTGGCAAACAACATCGAATGAAATCTAGCTGAACTATCACAGGTGCCACTAAGAACGCCTTCAGCAAAATTTGCTCTACGTATCCTGAGGTTGTTGCTCATGATGTTCAGTCAAGCAGTTTTCAGGGAGTTCACAGGAGGCATAATAGGGTTAGGGGGGTAGGCTTAGATGAAATCAATGAGAAAACTGTGACGGTTTGTGCTGACATCAAGAACAGTGCTCCTTTGCAACTCAGTTAAGGCTCTTCCCCAATGCTCTATTGCAATCGAATTTGTGCCCCCCCTGTCCCAAAGCAAGCCCTTAAAAGATACAGTAAACCTGAGTGAAATTGAGAGTGCCCTTTGCTGGCAACGCCCGCATTGGCGAGGTAGGATTGTGGTCTCTGGGTTTATGACGCAGCCATGCCTCCGAGACTCTATGTTGCAAAAGCCTATGCGACAGTGCGTAGTAGTTGGAGACATATCCGTGCCTTTCCCCGTGTAATGGATCAATTGCATATCTGCCACGCTGAATTTTGGGCGAGTCAATCAGCACAGCTTACAGAACCACGTGGCTACTGCCTCGCAGGTTTTCCATTTTGTTTCCAAACTTGGGTATCGAAAGAGCGTCTGGGTCTTGGACATCCCAAATAAATCTAAGTCCTCCTAGTTTTACACTGGCAGAACGTACTGACGAACGGAACGCACACACGGGCACAAACGCACGCCTCAGAAGATTTCCAACCACCGGCCCAGTGATGTCCAGAATCAAGGGGGCCGGTGCCAGGTCCCATATACCAATTGCTTGGTCCCAAGAAGAGTCTCGCCTTCCCAACCAAGGGTGCAAGTGACATCGATGAGACTTTGGGAACTCTTCTCCTGCCTTCCGCGGAGCTTTTGTTCGGTTGAAATCGAAGGGTGAAGCCTCCCTCTCGCGCCACAGTTCGAGGCCACATGGTCCGTGCTTTTGAGAACTAAGTGACAATCAACTGAACCAAAATGCCTGAAAACGCTAGGCGCCTCAGAAATCCGCTAGCCATGCACTATATGATGCAGGAAGGAACCCTTAGGCTCACATGACACATGTTTTTGCGAGTGTTCTTCAGTTCCTGACCCATGCACTCTGACAAAAATCCCACTTCTCCGCGGCAGCATTGGCGCCCATCCGAGCAAGCCCATCCGGCGCTCGAGATCCATCCCTATCGGATGAACGTCTCGTCTCCAAGTGCTGATTCAGCTGTTCCTTTCTAGACCGGATCGGCACCGGGGTCGGACACCGCCCGCCGCAAGAAAGCAGTGTCAATCTGGACGACGCATTCATCGGGGACATGTCAACGCTCTCACTTTTGCATACTCTTATACCGGGGGAATTGTACGCGATGTTGAGTGCTGCCGCACACACCTCCGTAAATGTGACCAGTTACATTGACAGTAACATGCATTGTTTGCCATGTCCACCCAAAAAGTGTCCTACTCGCACTGTTGACCTTTCCTGGATTCACAACCAATGGTTTTAAGGCTCTTGCTTCAGGTGTGGGAGGCTCTGGCCTTGCCGTTGTGCCAGGACTCCGACTTTCTTTGATTTCGATGCCTGCCGACACGTTTGATAGCGTGCCTCTTCATCACCAAAATCAGGAACATTGGTTGGTTCAGGATGTGCATCATCAGCAAGTCGCATTGATGATGTAGCTGCCAAGAAACTTGCTGGAGATTTGCCTCAGTTCCATCCTGTTTGACCCCGATGCAACAGCATTTCTTCGGTGGCACGACTCAAACAAACCAACGGGGATATCGACCACACAAAAAAGGGGGCCGCCCACCACCAGCTGAAGTTGATAACGATGTCCCGCTTCCCGACGTTGGACTGGGAGTCACATGTTGTTCATTTTGCGTGGCAGGAAGCAGTGAAGGTGCGAGCTGTCCTGTTTTCGATGTGAAGGTTGCATAAAATTGCTTTCATTTTCCTGTACTGCATCGCCCGTCCAGGACCTTCGCTGACGCTGTGACACTCTTGTGCGCCAATTAACTTCATGGAGAAACGCTAATGCCAGGCAAGCATGAGAGAGGGACCAAAAGCCACAGGTGTGGGTGCGCGGTTCCTCGCTGGGCCGTATTTGGGGCTTAATCTTTAATTATATTATATCATATTCACTTGAGGAACTTGCAGCACTGTTGTTGCTTGACTTGAAGGTGGTAGACGCACTCTCAACACCTGGCAGCAGTGCGGTCTCGAGGTTGGTGGCGCTGAATTTGTTTTTGCGGTTCTCGAAAGTTCGACTGTGGAGCCGTGTCGCCATCGGATTCAGGGCGTGAGTGGATCCGAATACTGTATTTCAATGTGGACACGCATGATGCCTGACTGAAAAGATCAAGCTTGAGCAGTTCCACAACAACAAAGAAAAAACACAAACAACTTTTAGAGTCTTGTAAAAACAAGGGTTCCCCCCCAGAACTTCCACTCAATGTATCACATGTATCACAGCTCGAGTGACGGATGCGATGCACTGCCCAACTGAGAGCTGAACAAACATCGTCCGGCCCCTGACGCGTCGTCGTCGTCGTCGTCGAAATGGGTGGCCAAAATGAGCAACAGCAAAACGTTTGAAACTGCACATGTGGCTGTGGGTCAAAACCCGGAGTCCGGTTGACCCTGATCCTTAGTCGTTCTTAGTCTTAGTAGTGCGTGTTCATTTTTCTTGGTCAACTAGGGTCCCGTGCGCGTTTGTTGCTCTGTCTGTCTCTGTCTCTGTGTCCCTGTGTCCCTGTGTCCCTGTCTGTCTGTCTGTCTGTCGGTCGGTCGGTCGGTCTGTCGGTCGGTCGGTCGGTCGGTCGGTCGGTCGGCCGGTCGGTCTGTCTGTCTGTCTGTCTGTCTGTCTGTCTGTCTGTCTGTCTGTCTGTCTCTCTCTCTCTCTCTCTCTCCCCCTCCCCCTCTCTATGTTTGCTTGTGCACTGTCAGGTTCTTGTTTTCTGCTTTTCATTGTTCACATTTGATCGTATTTCTTTCTTGTATGGGATCTGTGTTGTCTTTGTTTTCGGCAGCCAGTATATACGAGTATGAGAAGAATCTAGGCAAAACCAAAAGAAGCAAGAGAGAAAGTGAGTGAGCGAGAGCGAGAGAGTGTGAGCGCGAGAGAGTTGCGGGTGGCAGGCGCCCGGGACCTACTGGGTGAAGGTGAAGGAAGGAGCTAGCGAAGGGGAGTATCTATATAAAGGGGAAAAGTGGTACATGCACACAGCCCGAACATGCCAAACTGCAAAACGGCCAGAATTTCACCAAAGAGGTTGAAGAATATTGAAGAACACATTGCAAGCTGCAATCCACAATTTCCATTTTGTGTGACCTGGGTCTAATTCTGAGAGAACACTGATCCCCACTTTCACACGCTCGACCAAGGGCTGTCGAAACACGAGCATCATAGGGCCACAAGGAGCATCCGCCATCACCAAACACCAGCCGTACCAGAATGACTGCCACCTCCTGATCTCTCGATTTCTGCTCCCAGGCCGCTCGCAGAAGACCGGTCCGAGCATCGCGGATCGAGCGCATCGCAGCGTGCCGATTTTTCCGCGCGCGTCCGGTGCCCGGTCGTTGCGAGGCTCCTGGCGCGTTGAGGTCGTGGCGACCCGTGGGAGAAGGGAGAACTGAGGGACTAGTCTCGTATGGTCTCTATGGGCAGAAAAAAAAAGAGTGGGAAGCCCAACAGATCGGAAAATGCTGAGCATGGTTGGCATGATATCATGTCAAAGCAAGGTGAAGGAGAAAGCATCAGCTTCATGAATCAACCCTCCGTATCATGTGGCTGGTTTATCCGAACCGCATTGCACTAGAATTGCAAACGATTATCACCTCTACCCACATCTGACATCCTCTTGGGTGTGCCAGAGGATAGCGGATGCTCCTCAGACAAGGCTGCTCGCTGTCCTTGAAGAGAGTCCACCAACACTGCCTGCAACCAGGCTGTGTACGCTTCAGCTCGAGTGGGTTCCAATTCAGTTGACCCTCAGACACCACGCCGTTTCGGCCGCTGAGATTTTTGCAGGCCTGGCAAGGCAGGCGTTGATCACAGGCCCATGTGAAAGCAAGCGCTGTTGTCTTGATTCAAGGCGCACAAGGACACAACAAACCAAAACACATCAACAAACATTGCATTTTGTCAACAAGATCACTGATGAACATCTACACCCCCTGACAAAAAAAACAGGGAGATCATGTGTCCTGGTGTGCTCGTGGGCCAAAGAGGTCTAAGACCAAAGGGCTCTAAGAGAACCCAAGCGGAGAGTGCACCTCAAGATGTTCTTGAGTTCTGCACATGTGCCGCGTGTCTAGGTTCTCACTCTGTTCCTTCGCTGTGCCGAAGCATTTCATACCCTGTGATGAATTCCAGGTGTTCCACTAACTATTGGGTCCACCACCTCATGTGTGCTGTTCGTTTTTTTGCAATTGACATTGGAACATCATGAAAACCTGCTCTTGGGTGTCCAAGATCTTTCTGCGCCAAATTCCACCAGACCCAACGTGCGTCACTGGGCACCGGCGACCGCCGCTCACGGCGTCGGCTCCGCGTCAGCGACGGCCTGACGCGCGGGGAAGCTGGGGAGGTGCCAGGTGGACGAATGCGTCGTGTGCTGCGCGGCATGCGTGAACGCCGGTGGGTTGCGCGGTGGGCACTAAGGAGGGAAGAAGCATGGGATTTGAACCACTGGGTGCTTCCGAATGAATAATGTAGCACAAACATGGTCGTGACGCTCAGCTTGATCACACAGAGGTAAAGAGTCAATAGACAAGAACTAAACTCCAGTCCAGGGAGTCCAATATATTTTGGGTCTATCCTATTACGTGTAACAGTGGATTTTTT
>CAXAMN010006803.1:258889-297704 GCA_963970005.1 Durusdinium trenchii
AACAGAGCTGGTTAGCACATTGCATAACACAAAAACTGAAAACCGGATTGTACGGGCATCTGAGGCAAAGTTGAATGTCAGTGTCGAAAGGACAGGGTCTGGCATGCGGGCATGGTGCACGTGGATGATGGTTAGGTTGCAGGCCATGTTCAAAAATGTTGCAGGTAATATGACAGACTCTAAATATATCCAATTCTTGACGCCCTGGTCCAAAAGCTCCATGCTGGTCCTGTCCAAAAGCTCCATCCCTACCGGTCCGGCACCAACTTGTAGAGTCATGGTGAGGCATCCGGATGCTCCAACCCTGTAGTATAGAACGACAAGCATTTATGTAGCATTGACCTTGTAAGAAAACAACCATGCTCCCCTTACGACAATGTTTCGTGTCATAGTCTGTCATACATTCAAGGTTCCTCCCATGTCGGGTCCTTTAGCCTCTATCCCAACAAAAAGGAATCCCAGCTCCTCCACTTCATCTGCTGCAGCCTCAACCTCTGCTGCTGCTTCCTGCCGTGCAGCTTCCTCCGCAACACCATCACCACCACTGTCCAGCTGGACTTGGCCATCGGGCTGTGCGGTGGCAGTTTCCTGAGGGTCTGGCTGCACAGTTACTAGGAGCTAAGGGATCTCAAGCAGCATTGCCAACATTTACTGCAAAACAATCCCATGGGTTTGAGTCTTCTGTCGTTGATCGGTGGGAACCCAAACTTGCCGCGAACTTAGAAGTGCCCTAATGAACTTGGGCATTGAACAACACACACACACAGTCGTGCACAGTGCATGTCTTATCAAAAGGACTAGTGACCAACGCACCCAGATTCAACGTACCCTTCTGATTCTGCGAAGTATTCGCACCTGTGACTCTGTTCCTTGGTGAATGGCCAAGCCGCCAAGCCCAAGTGGCGACTGCAGTTCTACAAGGATTCTCCCCAGATGCAAACTTGAATATGTTCAATGACTTTGAATATGGTGAGAGATGGTGAGAGTTATGCAAAAGAAAACTGGCGATGTTTTTGCATGTGGGTCACTTCGGAGATAAGTGCATACAAAATCAAGTCAAAGCTCCTCTCCAGAAACGCTTGCAAGTTTGTAGCCTGGCAGTTCCGATTTGGCTGCAGCAACGATGTCGGAACACCGCATCCGAACCCCAAAGCCTTGGTTCTCTGGACTGCCCAAGCATCACTAGTCACTAGTCACTAGTCACAAAGGTTCCTGCTAAAGGCAATGGTGCGAGTGGTCGAAGTGGAGTATATTCAACCCTATATATTCTGCGGGCACGAAAATTGCCCTAAGTTTTAACCTTGACTCCCCGGCACCAGGGCACCTCACCTGTGGCCATGACAGGTAGAACGAGAGGAGCAACTAGGCTGTGCAGGTGTTTGTTGCAAAGCCCCAGGGTGGACCAGTTCTTCATCATTGGTTTTCAAACTGCCCCCCTAACTAGCCCCGCTTTGAGGAGCATGGGTTTAAGGAAGGACATTAAAACATGACGAAAAAATGATGATGTGGAAACCCATATTTCTGAACAAAATTACTTAGAGTAAACGGACATGAACCTGTTTCGGGTCTGTTTCTTCAAGCATCATACAAACAATAATCATAGGTATCATAGAGCCCCCCTTAAAACCTCCCAAACCACACAGCGCACAAATGTTTCGGTGTAATACTACCTTGACCTATATATGTATTGGCGCTTATTCGCAAAGTATACGTGTAGCCAACATATCACAAGTGACAAACCCCAAGGCCTTATCTGCCAAACAATCAAAACATATGCAACTGATCTGAATGGTTAAGGTTTGGTCTGCCACCACTTGAGAGACACCGTCACCTTGAACCCGTCCACACTTACTTGTCAACGTGCACAGCGTTGAATAAATCACTGCCGTGTCCTCCACAGTGTTGTTCACAAATAGAATAATGTTAACCTCCCAATAATGAACCATGCGTCTATAATGGTCAGCTTTTTTGGCCTGCCAGGATTTTGCAATTTACTTTTAATTTCACCAGCATCCAGATCCCAAAGTGTATGTTTTAACAAAGCGAATTCATTATAGACATGAAACAATAATAGATAGTAAACAGTTTTTCTCTCAGGTCCCAATTTGCCTTTAGGATGTCTTTAATTGCGCTTCAGAAATCTCAGGCCGACCTTTATTTATTTTTAATTGTCTTCTTTCTTGTTGTTCTTTTGTTGGATCTGTCTTTCTTTATCCTTGCGCATCAAACCCCCAAAATACTTTGGCTAGCCCAAAGCTCCCTATCAAACAAATACCAAACAGTTATCTTCAAAGGGTACCCCTTTGGACTCCCGCCCCCTGCAATTGCAAACCAACCTACAGTAATCAACCCAGCATCCAGCCCTGCTGGCTTATCCTTGCCTTGTGCTTTCACTTTATTTTTAACTTATCCTATCGTCTTCTTCTTTCTTTTTCTTCTTTTGAGGAATTTGTATCTTTTATCTTTGTCGACCAGATTTCCAAAACTTTGGCTAGCCAAAAGATTTAGGCTTCTTATGTAAGTGTTCTCAAACTAATGCAAACATATCATCTTTAAAGGGTAACTGTTTAGACCCCTACTTTCTGTAATTTTAAACATCCATAATAATCAACCCTTCTGCAGTTTTGTCGGTTTGTTAGATCTCATGTTGCGTTAAAAAGAAGAAGAGAGAAGAAAGGAGGAGGGAGAGACAAGAGAGAGAGAGAGAGAGAGACAAAGATAGAGAAAAAATGAGAGAGAGAGAAGGAGGGAGAGAGAGAGACCTGAGCACACTTGCAAATGGGCAAAAAACGCATAGGAGGGCCTGGCGTCAAGACATGTGGCTTCTGAGCCTGCTCGTGGAATAGTAGGCTACGCTGGCGTGTGACGGCCGGGGGGACATATGAAATGCGTGTGGCTGGCAGCTGAGTTTTTTTTTTTAAATAGAGCCGCCGAAACCAAAAGTACCAACCAGCACAAACTGAGCACACAGGCCTTTGAGCAGTCTCTTGGTCATGGGGGGGCTGCTTAACAAAAACGGCACCCAAATGAAACGTGCAGAAAGTGGCTTGGCTGGTTGTTGGCTTCCACGTCTCCAGCAGCATGCATCCAAGCCAAGAGGACAAAGGAGCCAGCAAGACCTGTTCTATTGTGAAACCACTCAGCAGGAGCAATGGGCACACTGCTTGTGTCTTCTGGTAAAAGAAGCAATGCTTGGAAGTGCCTCGGTGCTCAGGCAGGACACAATCCTGCTTCTTTGCTCAGAGTTACCCACAAAGCTTGTGGCATCCTCGCTCAATCACAAGAGCACACAGAGGAGCCAGCAAGACCTGTTCTGTTGTGAAGCCACTGAGGAGGAGCAATGGGCGCACTGCTTGTGTCTTCTAGCAACAGAAGCAATGCTTGGAAGTGCTTCGATGCTAATCCTGCTTTCTTGCTCGGAACTGGGCAAAGACACCACAAAGTTACCCGCAAAGCTTATGGCATCCTCACTCAGTCACAAGCCAGCAAGACCTGTTCTGTTGTGAAGCCACTGGGGACACAATCCTTCTTCCTTGCTCAGAACTGAGCAAACACACCCCACAAAGCTTTCCCTTTTACTTGAACTTATCCTATCTTTGTCCTGCTCCTGTTCCCTTTCTTTTGTTATTTTGTGGAATCTAGTTTTATCTTTGCCCATCAGATGTCCAAAACTTTGGCTAGCCAAAAGCTGGAGGTTTCCTTAATGCAAACCCTATCAAACAAATACACATAAAGTATCTTCAAAGGCAGGGTACCCCTTAGACTCCCACCCCTACAATAAAAGAAACCAACCTACAATAGTCAACCCCCCTCCAGCCCTGCTGGCTTGCTAGTAATCTTGCGCTTTCCCTTTCACTGTTAATTTCTCCTATCTTTGTCATGCGCCTGTTACGTTTCTTTTTGTTCTGTTGTGGAATCTTTCTTTTTTTATCTTTGCCCATCAGATTTCAAAAACTTTGGCTAGCCAAAAGCTTTAGGTTTCCTTATGCAACCCCTATCAAACAAATATCAAACAATTATCTTCAAAGGGTCCCACTTTAGACTCCTACCCCCTTGCAATTGTAAACCAACCTACAGTATTCAACCCAGCATCCAGCCCTGCTGGCTTATCCTTGCCTTGTGCTTTCCCTTTTACTTTTATGTTATCCTATCTTCTTCTTCTTCTTCTTTCTTTTTCTTCTTTTGTGGAATCGTTCTTTTTTAATCTTTGCCCATCAAACCCCAACATTTTTGGCTAGCCAAAAGCTTTAGATTTCCTTATGCAACCCCTATCAAACAAATACCAAACAATTATCTTCAAAAGGTACCCCTTTAGACTCCCACCCCCTGCAATTATAAAACCAACATTGTAAAACCAACCTACAATAATCAACCCCCTGCAGCGCTGCTGCAGATCACTCAGAAAGCTCCGGAAAGTATATAACTAATTGTACAACTAGAATTGTATGAAGTAAATTACGGCAGAATGAAAGCAAAATGAACACAACATGAAAGCAACATAAAAGCATAATGAAAGCAAAATGAAAGCAGAATGAAAGCAAACTGAAAGCAACATGAACGCAATGAAAGCAGAATGAAAATAAACATTACAGTAATGCAAATGAAAGCAATTGAAAGACCCTTCTGCCAAATCCCCTCTGCCAAAAGGCCTGGAAGTGCTTTTTTTTTAATTGAGATTGAGTCTTGACCTACCTCAGAAAAGACACAAATACTTTTACTTTATAGGGGGCGGGGGGGGGTTACTATTGAAAGGTTAACATTAATTGCACAAAAACATGGCCATCTTGCGGTATTGCAAATTCCATCAAATTATTTCTTGAAATTGTAGCTGGCATATGCAAATCACTATCACTATTAGCCAGTATCAATTTTTGCCGTCAATATCACAAACACACAAGGGGGAGGTTCTTGCGGGGGAAGGTCCTCTGATACGTATGAAATAAGATAAAGAAGGACATAGAGGGCCACGGCTACATAGATTGGGAAAAAGTCTCAGGTCTCCTTCACTTGCATTTGGGTTCATATAGGTCCTATATGGTCCTATAGGTATATTATTCAGTTATTCCATAAACGGATTCAGGATTGGCACCATGAAAAACAGGGTCATGCTTGCTCAGAATCGAAGGACTTCAGCCCTCACCCCCACTCTCAGTTCCAACGAGTGACTCCCAAATTGAAAAGGAATCCCTCCCCTCTGAAGATCATTGAACATAGTGTGGAATGTTGATGAATATCCCCCACCCAACCGCATTGTATGGAGGTTTTGTCCATTCCATTCCCTTCTCCGTCGCCCTCTCCCGCTCCCGCCTTGAGAGTCCGTGATGCGGCTGCGCTGCTCAGGCCGTTCAGCTGTGAGGTATGCAGGGGACTCGATGATGGCCAAACTGCCTTCTACACCTTGGGTTGAGCATGGGAAGAACTCAGAGAAGCTCTAAAGGAAGAAAAAAGAAGATTGGAGATCCTGGAAGCGCTTTTTCACACCGTCTGAGGGCTTTTTGCGCTGGCTTGTGTTTGAGATCATTCGAAGATCAAAAGCTGAACAATCTATGCGCTCCAAATCACTTTGCTCTAGGCCACTAGGCCAACAGATTGACACAAACTGGAAGGCTAGACACTTCCACTTCCCAAAGCAAAAAACACCCATGACCAGCGCAAATCACGAATTCATTGAACAACGATTTGCCCACCAAACGGCTTTCTCTACACTCCTTAGATCTCCTTAGGACAAGTTGTTGCTCAACACGTCTGCAACAGCCCGACGTCGGCCGACCAAGACGATCGTGTTCAGAGGTGGTGCGATACAAGAGCGATGCATGGGTAGCCTGGAGGCTCCAGTGACATGTACATGTGCATGTATCTGATTGTTTATCATAATATTATCTACATATCTCCATGTCATAGGGCAACGCGGCATCTTGCCCTTCTTACGAGTCGTTCACATAGCAGCAAGAACTCATCACTTCTTCATCCGGCACAGGTGTTCCTCCAGCTTGGAGCACCGGTCCCCCCCCCCCGTCCATTCCCTCAAACCTTCCCCCTCCGCTGCCCTTGCCCGGACGCCCGCGCTCCCAGGCACCGTAGTGGTCGGAGAGTTGCGTCACAGGAGCACCCACATCTTGGGACCTCCAGGCGGCGGTCTGAGGTGGGGCATCGGATGTGACGTCGGTGGTCGTTGGATGCCGGTGCAACGAACGTGATCCCATTGGTTCGCGGTCCCTTTTTTTTTCGATCATACATTATACATCCTCCTACAATGACTGCTTGGGAAGCTATTTTGGTATTTTATTAACTATTTGATAACATGTTGATGGGTGATCATGATACATGTTTCGATCTTGTTGAGCTAGCAGCTAGCTCAAGGCATATTGCCCAAACCCATGCGGCCCTGCCTGTCTACAGCAAATTTCTGGATTTGGCATGTTGCTGGCACGACCGGCTCATGTGTCGACTCCCCGTGCGGCTGGTATGGGAAGAAGAACCTCATGGAAGCCAGCAGCAGGCCAGGTTGACTACAGTCATGCCCTCAACTGGTAGACATGGAGAGAACCACAAGTTAATCAGCTGTTTCAGTTAAACAGCAGTTAAACAGGTGCATTGACACTGGGTGGAGTTTCTAATCGGGAGATTCTGGCAAGTCTGCGCAGCTCAAATGTCAAAAACCATCTATATAATTTCGTGGACACCTTTTTGGGAACCAAAAGGAGGTACATACTTGAATCCCTCACCTGAATCCTGGACGTTTCTTTTACTTGACAGAGCTGGCTGACTTGGTGAAAGTCAATGCCTTTGCCATTGAATCGTGATGAACCAGCTTACACGCGCATACTTTGCAATCGACACAATCACAAGCTTGCCAATGAGATTCAAGAGCATTCAGCCAAGCGCCTCCTAATTCGAAGTGAGCTTGAATCCCCTTGCCATAAATGTTCCCGCAACTAATCTGTGCCAAATTCTAGAAAGAACACGTTCAACGTCCAGCGAAAAACTTGGCGCAGGCACACAGCAGAAACAATGCTACAGTAAGTAAATCTCGTCAATAGTTGACAACCACAGTACTCTAGTACTCCAGAGTGAATTTCCCCGTATTATGTGACACGGCACCATTGAAGAACAAACCGGCTAGTTCTAAAACTTGTGCCGTACAAAGCAGGTGAAAGTGTTTACAGCAGAATACGTGATTCGCGTCTCCATCCCGTCTCCGGAAAAATGCGGGAAAGCCACATGTAATCCAAGCACTGCCTCTTCAATGTGTTGCTCTTGTAGACGCTCCTTGGCACAGTCGTAAGCAAAAAAGGCGCTTCGTCGGCTTGGGGCACATAGTTGTCCGGACAATAGTGGACAATATCTTAGACTGATCAGGGGTACAAGAACGGTAATTTTCTCAACAACCGAACGACAAAACAGCGGGGCGAAAGGGTTCTCCGACGAAACATCTGCCATTTCTGCTGTCGTTGCCGGAAAGCAATGCTTTTTCGGTTTTCCCGACGGCAAACCGACCATAATTATTATATATATATATATATCCAACGACCTGATGGTGATACAGACTGGGCACAGACTGATGTAGAGGCCTTATTATAGCCACACAGCTAATTCATTTTCCCAGAATGTAAGGATATGTAGGGATCAATATTGCTTCAATCCAGCAATATGAAGGTCACAGTGGTACTCATACCCATTAGAAGGACCAACACATAGGCTTGTCTTGTTGCAACCGATACTTTTCTAATTGGTAAGGGGGTCTCAGGACTTGTGAGAAAGGCCGCATCCCCGCGAGAATCTTTTTGGGTCAGGGTAGTTGAAAGCCTCTGCGGCATGGCGTCGCATCAGTGCCCTCCACCATGGTGCGATGTCTCTGACACTTCTGAGGAGTGCTTCCTTCAATCTATTCATCTCTAATATTCGTCAGGCTCTATCTCTACCCCCTCTATCCTGAGTCTCCCTGTTCTACTTGTTAGGAAGAGCCTTTGGAGCAAGAGGAGGTGCCAGCCCGTGTCAAGAGGTATTTGGAGGTTGGACCCCTCTTCCTCCAGAAATCTGGACTCTCGGACGCACGCTTTCCAAATCGATGCGTCTGGGTGCAAGTGAACTAATGCTGTTTTTAAGACAACAACCCAAGGGCTGGCCGAGTGGTTCAAAGCACTCCCCAAGAAGAAGCACGTCAACTTCGTGTCCGACTGCCACTCGGAGATGTTGTCAGGTCTTCTATGGTCTTCTTAAGCCCCCAGTCACCCTATTGTGCCTATTTGTGCCCTATCCAAGGCTCAGGTGCTGAGACACCGTTCTTGGCTTTGGGGATGTTGTTCGGCGCATGTGGGCGTGCTGAACAACTAAAACACTTGCCAGGCTCCAAGCCTTTCACAAGTCCCCTCAGGCATACCGCACAAGGAAACCTTTTTTTGACACCTGCTCAGGTCAGCATCTGAGATTCATCCAATGAAGCGGCGGTTCTTGGAACAGAACTTTCCAGAGTGTGAGCAGAGACTATCTTGCAAACAATAACTACTCACCCTCTACCGAGCTATATTCGTAATATAGAATATATATCCTTATCGGCCTAAGGATTGCCAGCGACATGTTTGATCAGAAGAAGCAACAGTTCAAGTCTGCTTCCCGACAGCAATGGCAAGTGAAGTCAACAGTGTTTTTTTTTGGTGACCCTTGATGAGATCTTGAAGGTCGAAGTGTACTGCACGGGGTTTCCGTGCACCCCGTATTCACTTCTCAATAATCATGGTGCCCTTCTTGACGATGACAATGCTCGACAGCTGTTCGAGACACTCCGACGGATCAAGAAACACTCTCCGAAAGTGGCTTGGCAAACTTGTCGACTTTGTAAGTCCCGGTAGTTTGAACCTCACTGATCTATCCAAGCCCGTCCCAAGGTAGTGGTGATGGAAAACGTGCTTGGATTCCAGCGATGCCTTCCTACAGTGATGGAATGGATCGAAAAGCACCTCAAACAGTGTCTTGGCTTTCTAATCACTTTGACTGGTTTGACCGTGGAAACTGTGATGTGTTGTTTATAGATTGAACTGCAGGTACCACCTTTGCGCCAATATCTGTGACCCGCCACTTTGCTGAGTACTTTGCTGAGTTAGAAACTCAGTTTCTGCAGTTGTTCGCACCAAAGCTGCTCAGGCTTCATTTTGGGTGCCCATTGTCCCGCCGGCGCATATACATTGTGTTGGTGCGGAAGGATGTATGCCAACGAGCGATTTGTGAGGAGAACTTTTGTGAGTACATCTTGAACAAGCTTAAGTCAATGGAGTGCAAACCCGAAGTCACATGGTGGTTTGCCTATGATTACGATGTCTTGCAAAAACCAATCGTGTTGCAACCAGTGGCATTTTGCTTTCCAAGCCCAGGCAAGATCTCCTTCTGCCAGAAGACCATCATGCTGTAGTGAAAGATTTGGCTGCCCGTGAAATGGCCCGAATCAGGACTGCAAAAAGGTTGCCTGGCTTCTATTATTGGTGTGTTTGTTTGCAACTTATGAAAAGTAGGCTCTACTTATTGGGCCCTACTATGTTTCTCAGGCCTTTGAATCGCAACGCCAAATGGATCAACCGCCACAAGCTTTGGGCCAAGCACCACAAGGCAAGTTAGGTCCAATTCGAGTTTCTGCCAACACTCTTCTGTGCAGGTTGGACTGCGTGCATCCAAGAACCAGTTCAAGAAGCGATATCCTCGAGCTTGGCGCTATGTGACCAGCAAGAGGGAAGTCGAGGCAGGACTGGCTTCTCAGTTGGGAAGCTGAGCCATGTGGGACCCTAACCATGGACTTTCTCATTTCTTTTCAGGAAAGCTGAACCATGAGGGGGGACCCTAACCATGGACTTTCTTTCTGTAGGCTTTGGATCTCCTGACCATGAAGCACCGCTCCTTTGCAGTCGCCAATACAAGTCAATCTTTGCTTCAAATGCCAGTGAATGTGGCCAAGTCCAAGCCACTGCCCTGCCTCACGTGCTTCCCTCGCATTGAATGAAACGATGTGAAACGTCTCTAAAATCTCTAATGGCACAGCTCTTCGCCCAAGGCCAAATGGCAAGTGGCTTATCTTGGAGAAGGAGCGCTTCTTAATTGGCCGTGAATTGATGCTGTTGATGGGGATACCCACTTATCGGCTGCAAATTAACAACTTGCCAGAGTCTGCTCCTTTGTCTACATGTCAATGCTTATTTTGTATTTCATCTACCTTGGAACGCTTGGAATCCAGGAACCTCATTCCAACATGAACAAATCTAAGGTTTTGCACTCGCTGGGAGGAAATGCTATGTGTCTTCGTGCCGTCTTGGTAAACTTAGCTGCTGCATTGTCAGCAACTGTGCCATCAAAGATGGCTGGCAACTAAGTGTCACAAAGCATCGGCCTGACAGGTGCAGCGGTGCAGGGAAAGACTGTTGACTCCTCGTGTTTTAGTTGTTTGACAGTCGAACTGTCCACTGTTCAGTTCACATTCCAACACCTGCCTGCCTGGTTCGAAACAGTACACCACAATAGTTCTGTTCGTTCCTTTGCCATCAGAATTGTTATAAAATCTCAACTGACTTCAACCTTTTGACTTCAACCTCATAGTTTACCTGTCACTCGTCTTTTTGATACAGTTTCCTCACATGCCGTTTCTTGGCCGTTGGGATCCGGATGGCTGTCTACACAATGGAGTTCCAGGGCTTCAAAGGTTTGAAGATGATGATGATGATGATGATTCAACCGGTTCTTCTGATTCGTGTCTGGGTTGCACCCGAAGTTCAAAGCAACAATGCACCAGTGTACTCTGACCATCTTGTTGCGTTCTTCAACCTGTGGGCAAAACAAGGAGTGGTGATGCTAATGATGGTCATGATGATGCTTCCTCCAGTGGATCAAGCAGCTCTGAGTCTCACCAAACAGGGATTGGTTACATTGACCTTACCATAGAGCGGCTCCAGAGCATGCAAGTTGTTGCATCTCACCATGATGATGCGGAGTTTTCAGAACATGCAAAAAACGGAAAGTCAGGTGATCGAATCCGTGACATCCTTCGACGCCCTAAGTGCAAGTGCCGCTGCGTTGTCAATTTCAGGATCTTAATGAAGATTTGCTGCGTGTTTTGGTCACTGTCCAAGTCAGGGCAGGACACGGTACTGTGGACAATCCAGCAGGGCAGTGGAGGCAAGAAGCAGTGGCACATAGAAGGACTTTTGCTTGGCCTGTTGTGGAGTCAGCAAATTGTGAAGTCAGCACATTTTTCGGTCCATCAAAACTCAAAGTGGCCTGTCACTGCGAGGACTTCATGTTTGCAAGGAGGCCTGGATGGCTATGCTCGCAGTTGGACGGAAGAGGCTGCAACGATGTCGCAAAACATTTGGGGGGGAAAGATTTCCGGACCTTAGGCAGAGCCTTTGCTTGGTATGGAAAAGCTGTTCACATGTGAAGCAGTTTTGCACTTTGGCTTTCAAGCATCGAGTTGGAATGCAAGAAAGGACAGTCAGAAAGACCTGCCATCATGAGCGCGAGTGTTAAATCCTTCATGCTCCACATGTATTGGACTGCTGGGGAGGCAATGGCCACAGAGACCCTTGCATGAACAAGTCTGGAATCGAGTGTCAGCTGTCCACTATATTCTTGATCAAAGCCAAGCCAACACACAAACACTGTCAGGATCGCCAGCAAAAGCTTGCTCAACAAGTCCGATAGTCAGCTGAGAGATGAGCTTCTTGACCGCTTGGTCAATGCCCAATTGATGGGTGGCTCTATGCAAGTCACGTTCAACAGTGACCCGAGCAGGCTCCCTGCCCGGGAGATGCCTCACGGAAACTGGAGTACTTTGTTTTTGATGTACAAGGCATGGTGTGCTGTCAAGAAAGAACAGGCAGCTTCGCGTGCGACCTTCTTCAATCAAACTATTGCTTGGCGCCAATGCCTGAAATTCCGGCAACCTAGTCACCACGCGCAGTGCCTGACTTGCGCCAAGCTTCGCACACACAAATACAGGAATCCAAAGAAACTTGGATTGGAGCATTCTGCCACTACCATTTAGTGTTCATTTATTAATTAAGTCTCTACGCCTTGTTGAAGATAAGGACTACATGACGCACGCGAAACTCTCGGACCAACTACTCCATCACTTCACCCAGTCCTTCAGGGACAGGGAAGTTTACTGGCTAGCCAGAGAGCGATCCAAAGTTCAGAAAGACATCTTAGTAATGATCTTGGATACCTTCGATCACGCCAAGCTGTCTTTGCCAAAATGGCATCGCACACCGAAGCGCGCATTGTACGAGAATACCAGACGCACACTGGATGAACATAAGATCATTGTGTTTCAGTTTTTTGCATGTGAGGGAGGCTTCACTGTGGACCTTGGGCATTGAAACAAGGTACTCAATTAACCTTGACGGCAACGATTGTGCACGGGTACGGCGTGTATATGTTTATTGCAGACGAGGGTCAAGCCCTGGGTTCCAACTGGACTTTTGAGGTGGCGCCCGGGCCGCCCTTAAATAGTTAGTGAGATTCGTGTCTGGAGCAACCTGGAATGATGACATTCCCGGTTCATGAGGCCATGCGCTCCATCGACAAGGCATGGAAGCAATCGCGGGTGAAAGCAGCTCCGTTTCCAACAGAGTTGCTTGTCAGCAGTTTAGTGTAAAGGCCCTTCAGTGAATCAATCATCATTCTTCAGATCAGTCCCTAGGCTCTGGTTGCAGAGCGACAATACAGTCAAGGAAGTGAGAAACTCATTCACAGGAAGACTAGCCGGTCTTTTAACCCAAGCTGGGTACTTCAATGCTGTGTCCCACCACCATATGGTGGTGGGACACACGCATGAAGACATAGGCATCCTGGCCACATTTGTTGAATTTTGTTGGCAGTTTTGCGTGAAGGCTTGTTTGCTTGCGACTTAAGTTCCCCTGCTTGCCAGACGGCGTGTTTAGCCTATGCACAGCAGCGATCAAGTCAGAACAGCGATCCCAACTTCAAACACCGCAAGACTTTCGAAGGCACGCTCATTGCCTCCCACTCCAGGTTTTTTGCGCCGAGATTGAATATCAAACACTGTCGCCAGGGTACTCCTGCAAAAGGTGGGACCACTCTTTGTCAAGCAAGGCTTGGAGTTCACCGTCGAGTTCATCGAGACAGTTACTCGGCGAGATCGTTACAGTGTTTGTTTGGACGCGCGCGTGAGTCAAGGTGAGGCTATGGTGTCAGTGCATGCCGAGCACAAGCACCTTGTATGGGGCCTACAAGACCAGAAAGTCAGATGAATCCCAGAACATGAAAGTCCCGCAGTCCTTCACATTCATGCGGAGGGAAGGCTAGGTACATTGACATGTCAGTACATTGTGCGCACTTGCACACAAAAACCAAGTAAATTGCTTGCTTCCTTGTTTGTGTGTCGCCTTTCCTCGCTTGTCAGTCATGCCAAACCTTCCAGCTGCAGATCTTGATCAAAAGCTGCCACCACGGCTGAGATCAGCAGGAAGCCAGAAAGATGTTTTTGTTATGGTCAAGGCCAACATGAGTGATTCAGGCCTCTCGCAACCACCCTTGCTAGTTTTTGCAGAATCCTTCCTTCCAGCTTGCCAACATTTCTGGAGCACCATCAACTCTACTGAGCAGACCTGTCGAGCTGTCCTGGATGAGGAGCGACGTCAGGAAATCGAATCACTCCTGAAGGCTCTTCGTGAGGACTTCCCACACTTGACCCGGACCTTCAGATACTACGAGAGCTTGCTGAACAATGACCGGCCAAGGCAGCCCTATGAACAGATTGAGTTCATCTCCAATGGACCAAGTGCGGCTGACCGGGTAGCCCGGTTGGAGCTGGGTCAGCGGCCTGATCCACCGAGGCCTCATTGGCTTCAAGTGATGTTCCATAGGAACTAGATTTGGGGTTTTGCATACAAAGCATGGGTCAACCTGGGTGATCCTTAGCTTGCCAGAGTATGCCAGATGTGCGCGCAAGATTTCCGCTGGAAAACCTTAGTGCTGTTTGATGTGTCCTTTTTGTGATGGTTCTTATTTTTTTGTGCAGGTATTGATTTTACTTCTTGTCCAGCTTTCAGTGGCTCCAAGTCACCTGGAAGTTTAGGGATCCTGTGTGCTTGTTTCCGCATGGCCGTGGAGACAAAAGAAGAGGAGAAACCAGAAATTGATGCAGACCCCCTGGACCAGTTGACTGCCTATTTTGAGACAGTGGACGCCTCAACACTTTCCAAGTTGTTTGGCGAACCCATTGTTCGGCAGCATGTCTTGTTTCTAGGTTGTTGCGAAGAAGAACCTCGGGGAACATGTCAACGCAGTGTTTGGGGATGTAAGCACTCGAGAGAAGGCCAGGCTCCAGTCAGTCAATTTTGAGAGGGGCAAACCTTCTGCTTGCGCGCCCTTGCAGGTGATTGATCGCCTGGTGATGTGTGCCTTTGAGAGGGATGATGCAAGGCCTGTCTTGACTCTAGTTCCTCGCTCATCGTTGAAGGAACTATGGCTGCCCCTGAGCGCGTTCAACATCGATAGAGATGCCAAGAACGGGTGTCAGGGACTCAATGTCAAGAGTTCTGGTAGGTTTGCCAGGTGTTGAGTTTTCTGAAGATCATTGGTGCAGCACCCTTGACAGCTTGCAGTTTGGCCGCAAAACCAACAAGTTCGCCTTCATTTCAGAGAATTTCTTCGTGGCTATCGGAGCTCAGCAGAGGCGGTAGAGGTGTCCTTTCCATTCGCAGACTCCACCAGAGTCTTAAAGCCGGGCAGTGTATGCTTTGTCGACGGATTCTGCAAAGTCTTGATCATGGTGTCCATTGTTTGCTTCATTTACGAGTTGGACACATGTCGGCATTATGTCTCATGATGGATGTCATCATAGCTAGCTTTGGGTTAAAGTGTCAAAATGTTGTACGCAGCCTCGCTACCATATGCCCATATGCAGGAATGGGATGATCGGCAATTGGAACACCCGCATGTCAAGGCCATGCTTGAGAGTTTCCGTATTGTTAGATGTGCATTTACTTGGTACGACAATCCAGCTCACCACTACCTCTACAGCTTGAGAGCCTTTGCTATCGAAATAGTTTGTGATTCACAGTGTCACAGTAACTTGTTCCTTAGACTGGCACATGTGACCTGCTTAACTAAGAACAGGGATATGTCAGCTCTGAGAAGCAATCACCGAGCGCCGTCGACCTGGCGGGTACTATGAACCAAGCTATTTCTCTAGAGAGACGTTCGGGAAAAGCAGGTGTATCAAAGGCATTGAAAGACTGCCTAAACCGGGCAGTTGCAGAATACAACAAGATGGTGACGGTCCGCCGCCACCGTATAGAGAATGTCAAGAAGGGATTGATATACAACCTGTTTCTTGGACAAACCGCCAAAATGACAATGTCCAGCTGTAACACTGCAATGTAATACGTGAACAAATTTCCAAGCACCGCCAAGGCTGCGTGCACCAGATGGTTTCATCGACGTGCTCCACCAACACTATGACGGGTACCCTCACGCCTCGTCTGGTGTGATCCTGGAAGTCCTTGCCGATGACTTCTGGGTCCCTGGCAGCGTGAGTCGTCAGGACGACCCACAGTATGCAGGAGTTGGACAGTTTAAGGAGGTCTTGGAGGTGACAAAAGATGCGACCATGATGTGGCTGTATCGAGCAACAAAGGACAGTGCCAATTCTATTTTCCAATCAACAGTCAGACATGTGTAATAACAAATAGTCTGACTGAACAGCCAACATGGTATCTCAGGACTTTGAGCGCCAAGTTGGCACAGGTGATGCTACCAAGGCGAAGGTGGGGTTTCAAACGCTACTGTTCACAGAGCCACCCTTGCTGTTCCCCTGTGTCAGAAAGCTGCTCAGCTCGATTTGGCTGGGCACAAGAAGCTGTTCGACTCTGCTTGCTTGTGGCTCTATCTCCGCAAGCGAATGTGTGACAACTTTCCCGATACCGTGATCAACCAGTACGATAATTTGTTTGCCAAAGGGACCATTGAATGCAGTTAGGTGGGCGTGATTTTTTTGTGAAATGACTTGGCCAGCGCCAAATTCAACACGAATTTGGCTAGCGCCAATTTTGTTTAAAAAGAAATCATGGGGTTTCCAGAAACCCCGTCACAAAGTCAAAAATCGATTTGGCCGGGAACGGTCCCAAATCAATCATTTGGGTTCCTTACAAAGACATATCATATTTTTCATGGGGTTTCTGGAAACCCCGTCGCAAAAACATATTGCCTCCAAAACCCAATCATTTTCCCATCTTAAAGCTGATAGGCTGCCAATGATTGGTTTCCATTTCCCTTATATATTTTTGATGGGGTTTCTGGAAACCCCGTCACAAATCTCATTGTCTGAACCAAGACCGCGGGATGATTGATTTAGCTGTGAATTTATAGAGTTTTATTTTTTGGGGATTGTTTCATATTTGTTCATGTTTCTGGCTTACTCTGCCCCTGCTCTTCTGCCCAAGGAGCCTGGACCACGATTTGGCTGGCGTGCTCAAAGCTGCGCAGCCTTTTGAGTGGGAGCGGGTGTCATTCATCCTCGAGGTGGGTTTTGAAGTGTTCAAGGGCAGTGCTATAAAACTCTCTGGACATCTCAAACTCAGTTTGGCATAGTACTCTTTCAACCTCCACAGTGGATATCAACATATGCTCACATATTACGCATATTATGGTGCTCAAACCGTTGGAGTTGTTTTCAGCAATTTAATTACAGACCTATTATATACAGACCTGAAGTCAAATGTTTTGCTTTATGTTTGCCCTGCAGATCCGTGGGCATACAGTGGAGGAGTACATCAGTAGTGCCCAGGACAGGAGCAAGAACGCCCGGGAAAGATCGATCTTGGCAGGGTTTGAGGCGTGGAAGGAGCACCTCAGAGCTGACCAAATCTCTTTCGACTCCCAACGCATTCTGACTCTTTGACGCAAGATTGAAAGCTTGTTTTGGGGTCAGTCATGAGTCATGTGCTTCCTTATCCCATATATTTGGAAAGATGCCCCCCCGACCCTATTCTAAACTCAAGGTCGACAAAGGAAGATTTGTCCCTAATGTGACCTCCATGGCAACAGTCAGGTTACAACAAGGAACCGTTCCAGCTCAGGTTTTCTGTGTTTCCTAGCGCTCTTATTTGGTTTTTAGTCGAGAATTGAGACATGAGGACTGAGAAGCACGTGGCAAAGAGACGCACAAAGCTGATTACCACATTGGAGGACATTGGTGTGCGCACTCAAGAACCATGAAAGCTAGAAACACTGACTCGCGGAAGTGCATGGAAGTACAAATTGATTTTTGAGCAAATAGGCAGTTACCAGAAACGGATTTTAACATTAATAGTTTAACTAGTTGCTCTTAATTCAATCTTTCTACTCGGGAAACTTGCAGCTACTTCAGGAGCTCCACGGCAAAGCCTGGGAGATTGTGGGAAAATACATTCGCACCAATTTGCGCTTCTTCACGGGGCGTGCAATCGATGCAGAGTCTACAATTCTCCCGGCAGTTTCCACATGGATCAGTGAAGCACTGGGTGAGATTCCAGAGGTGAAGGAGTCTTCCGATCACGGAGTCGTCCTCTGGTGCAACTTGCCGACTTGCGGAGTGCTAAGTGCTGCTAAGCATGATTTTGTTATCACATCGATTGCCAACTTGCTCTCACAGTTCCGCCGAAATTCCTGTGCTGTGCTGCTGCACCCCAACCGTGCGGGGCAACCACCAGACCGGACACATGGCATTACAGTAAGCCTTCAACCTTTTCACCCTCAAGTCTACTATCTAATTCTTTGATTTACCACTATTGGGATCTTTTTGAATTCTAAATGTGGTCAGTTAAATATCAAAAGATGTCAAAAGACCTCTCCTATTTAAGGGCAGATGTGTTGTAAGATGACTTGTCCTTAAACTTCTGGCTTGGAACTCTACCACTGACTTCTAGCAACACATCTGCTCCGCCCTTTGCCTGGCACTGCAGGAAGAAGGACAGCAAGGACGAGCCTGGCCAGGATGAAGAGGCCAAGGATGAACCAATGAAGGAGGAGTCTGACGAGGACAGTGGAGAGAAACCTGATCCCACAGAAGATGTTGATGTTCGTGATGTTCGCTACAAGCTTGAGACTCTTGGGTGAGAATGATCTGAGACGATGTTTTTCTCCTTCATCCAAAGTAGAATTCAGAACAATGTGAAACCAACAAAACAACAAACTGTGAAACAAATTGGAATCTCTGTGTCATGCAATCCTGCTTTCGTTTCATGACCAGCTTCCAAGGAAAGAATTTACCATGAGAGATCGTGGGCTGCATGTCCGGTCTTTGACATGGGTCTTCGACAAGGCTTCTAGCCTGCAGGTACTCGAACAAACGTTGGCCCACACCCTCAACCCAGCCTATGTATTAAAGTTTAAATAAATCTGTGAGATTCCCACACGGTCACTGTAACCCGATTTATCTCCTTTGGGCGCTCAACCATACTAGAGCAGCAACCATACCAGCAACTTGTGTGGCCAACCCTCTTCGCTCCCCTTGCATTCGTCAAACTGAGGAGTCTGTCTATGGACAGAGAAGCGGCAGCATCACAGGACTCTTGATCTCCCAGAAAGACAAAGGGAACTTGTTCCGACAGACTCGGGGATACAAGTCCGGCGTTGTTCACGATGTGGTCATGCTGCCACGAAACGGCATGTACAAACCGGAGGTGGCTAGGTTGCATGTTATCAAGTTTGTACAAAAGAGTTGGGCAGGGGGAGAGAATTAGACGTCGGCCCCCAAAAAACCGAGCGTCGTCATCAACTGGTTAGATCAAGTGCAATCATGACCCCTAAATGTTCTACACCCTTCCTGAGGCTGCCAAGACCAACCTACCACACATGGGCCGTGCCTTTACAGACTTGCAGGAGAAACGCCAGGCCTGGTGGGATCAGTGAAACTTTACGAAAAGGTCAAGCCGGTCGAGTCGTACATGAGTTGTGGTGTGTACCTATGGACTAGATGCATGTGAGAATGAAATCGAACACAAATGATGTTTTCCACCTCTCAGCCCCATGTTTAGGCCATTGAATCTCTTTTGCACAATGAATTGTTTCCTGAGGAGGCTGCTGGTACAGACATTGTTCGCAAAACAATTGCAACAATCACCCCTTCGTCTATGGAAACCATGGTCGTCATTGACCTGGTTGCCTACGATTGCTTCCCTGCATTGGCGTGCTTGGAGGCGCGTAGCAAAGATATTGGAGAGCTTGCTCTTTTGGACTTAACTTGCTCTTAAGAATGTCTGGAACTAAAGCCCAATGTATTTCTGGTATTGGTTAACTCGCTGAAAATGAGCACAACTTTGCATCAAAGCTGGGCCTGGATGACCAGGAAGTTGCTGAGCAACGCCGATTCCTGTGCGGATCGGTGGTCTTGGATGCTACTGTGGACTCGCTCCAGCAACGTGTTGCCAATTGTGTTTACGATTCGGCCCGCAATGGATCGCTGGGAATTAACAATTTTCCAGCTTTTGGTCCTGTAGTTGCAGCCTTGAAGGAGAACCCAGAACATCAACCTGGATCGTTCAAAGTCTGTGTTCAGAAGCATGACAAATTGGCAATCTTGCAAAGCCTGGTTGCACCCTGGTTAGATGCTGAGAATTTGAAGGATGAGGCCAATGGCCTTATCAAGGATCATAATGAACGCTTCAACGTCGAGGGTGACTGGCTAGAGAATGACACTGCCAGGAGGGGGCTTTGGAATTTGTAGATGATTGTCTGGGTCTAGCTGCCAGCTGATACTTCCACTGCTTCATTGTCTACCCAAACACATCTAATCACCCGCCCAGTGACCCAGTGTCACCCAGTGTGCCTCTGGCAGGAACACTGCAGATGCTGAAGCTCAAGAACGTCCTGCGAAACGCATCAAGGTGGAGAAGGAAGACAAGGTGTCCGACGAGGTAGTCAACTCCTTGAGTGGCCCGTTCCTTGTCGGACTCAGCCCACATATGAGCATTCTTACCATGAACACCAAGTTAGTTATGAGTATCTCATGCGTGTATTTTCCATAGAACATGAACCATCCTGTTGTTCAGGTGCAAAGTGCAACTCAACAACATGGCTGAGCTGATCACAAATCAAGACGGCGATTGCCTCTACATGGTGTCCAAAGGCAAAAACCTGTTTCTGGCACATCGGGAATTGTTTCATGGCTCCAACTGACGTCAAGAATCAGCTTGGAGTGCTGTTCCTTTGAAGTTCTTTTGTCAATCAGCTTTGGACCCCCCAGAAGTCATAGGTTCTCATTTGGCTCTGGAGATTGGCGAGATGGGCAGGACACTTGGCCCATTGTGCAAAGCATGATTGGGCATCCGAATCATGAATCTGTTTGACCGATACCCGCTGTCCTGGGCCAATGACTTTTCTCCAGCACCCACTTGGCCTGACTAAGGAAGCGGATGATTGCATGCAGGACAGTGCAGGAAGGTGGTTCCGATTTGCAGCTGACCAGAACATGGTTGTTGTCATGGAGAAGACAAGGGACTTAGCTCAACACCTCCACGAGTTGAACTGCATTGAAAGCCCAACAGTGCTCTCCAATGTGCTCCAAGAATTTCAAGACTCTGGAGAAGTCAGAGACCTAAAAGTTCCTAAACGTATTGAAGCATATTGCCCCACCAAGCCACCAAGCAACCCATGCCAATGTTCCCATAATATTATCCCACTTTCCCGCTGGCGAGGTGAAGCTTGCGCTGTCCCACCATCACATCAGCGACGCTGGAGAGATCACCCCCGAGAAGCCATTAATCTTTGTCTTGGACCCGCCAGATGACGGAGAAAAGAAAAAAAAGAAAAAGAAAAAAGAAAAGGGACCAACCTTAGTCAGTTTTGGGGCCAAGCTTAGCGTAAGCAAGCTGAAGGGGGCAGGCAAACTTATGATTGGTTGGCGAATGAGGCAGGGGCATATGTTTTTGTTCCCATGTGCACCTTCACACAACATCAAAAGAACCAACCTTGTTTCACCAGAATCTGTAATCTAGTTTCCTGGCAGGGTGGACAACTCAACCGCTGGAGTGAAGAAGCTAGTTCCCATTCGACCGATTTCGTGCCTCACTGGCCTGGTCGATATTGACCAAGTCAACTTCCGGCTGATGTAGAGCACCTGAACCGTTTGATGAGAGCTGTAGTGGCACAATGTGGCACACACTTGTCTGGGGAAAAACACCAAAATACGGGTCTGATTATATTAGGTTTGTACAAAACATGTTGTCCACACAATAATACTTTCTCTACTGTGCAGTTTCCAAATATGTTGCAATTTGTTTCTGAACCAGAGTGGGGTAGTGTGTGCCTGTGCCCAAGTGGTAGAATTTTGGATTCTCAGCCCTGCTCCAAACTGCAATACCACTGAGTAATGACTCCAGTTACCTTTTATCAACCAAATTTGATGTTTTCAGGGTTAAGTTAAGCTTCCCACGTGCTTTCTGTGGCTATGCTCGCACTTCTTGCGGTGAAAACCGTGAAAACCCGATGTTGCAAGAACATCTAGACAAGTAAGCTCATGAATGTTTGGTGTTTGGAAGGGCCAAGGGAACACTGTAGTTTCATTGCCCCTTTCTGTTGCATAATGTAGATTATCAAGGTTCAAGCTGTTGAAGGTAGTTTGATTTGAGAGTCGAAGCAAATGTCCCAGTTGCGTAGGAAGGACACCTGTGCTCAGAGTGATGGGGCGGATTCAGATCTGGAAGTGGTGATCCCTTCGCCAACAGCAGTGTTCCGCCCACCAGACCCATGGCTCAACCAGATTTCACTGTGAACTTTGTGTGCACCCAAACAATCAAGTGGCTTCTTGACAAACAAACAAGTGCACCCTGAAAGTAGTCTTGTGCAAGGCCTTTAATCTCAACACTCTGGTGCCGCAGTCTTCGTCTCGCGCTGCCCCCGTGCAGCTTCGACCAAAGTCAGCGCCTCCAACACAGCCAACAACGCTCGACCGTCCTGGCCAAACAAATCCCGGAGGCAATTTAGAACTGCATGCTTCAAGTTTGAGTTTAAAACGTGTTTCTCAAACCTACTACATGTTTGATATTGGACAGGTGCTGCGTCGGGATCCAAGCGGCTATCCGATGAGACACTGCCAGGGAGGTTCTCTTCAGAATCATCACCCGATGGTCCCAAAACTGAGGAAAGAGTTACAACTGGTAAGCCAGCGGCAAAAACAAAGAAGCCAAAGAACCAGAAAAAAACCGAACAGGAAGATGATGAGTCGCCCCCCCTCCCCAGAGCACAAACCCTTGGGTCATGGAAAGAAAGATGATGACAGTGATGATGAGCCAGGTTCAGGTTCAGACCCTGAAAATCTGGCTGATAGTTTGGGGATGAGAAAAGGTGGCAGGACCATGAAGCGACCGTCTCGCAATGATGGTGGAGCCAAGAAGAAACCTGCCAAAAAGGGGCGGCAGGCGTGGTTTTCATTTTGTGTTCTCCATCTTGGTCTTAGCTTCCAACCCTCCTTCAAAGTTGCAACCAGCCCTGCAGGCACCTTTTGAGTATATGATTGAAGGAATGCCTTGCCCTTAGTGCAATTAGATGGTCTGCAAAATGCAAAGCAAACTGAGCTGTTTGCAAGTTATTGTTTGGTGATGTTTTTGACCTGACCTGGTGCAAAACAAACATTTGCCTGACCTTTTACGGAGAATGATCTCACCAGTGGCGAACTGCCTGTAAAGAATCCAGGCTTTCTAGAGCTTCCAGAATGTGGAAACATGGGTCTTCCAGTTCAAAACCAGTCGGACGACAAGATGGTCAGTGAATTGAAATGAGTTGATCTCTTCACAATGCAAAACATACTCTTCCCATCCTAGGACACAGCAGGGCTCTGCTCGACCTTCCACAGATGAGGCCCATAGAAACCTTCTTAATGGTCAGAAAAAGTAAGGGCCACACGTCCCAACTTTTAGCTGGCCCAGGAGATGGTTTTGACATCCTTCGAGGTTCCTGACCCCACTCATGAGAGCCTTGGTCCAAACCTTGTTTCTATTGCCTGCCTGCCCGCCCCTTCACCCTCGTATCCGTCATTCAGCCTCCATCCAGGCTAGGTGATGCTCCTGCAACGGAGCCTGCAAGCGGTGACGGTGAGCTGCCCAAAGAGTGGCCGCAGTGGAGCCCAAGCTTGGTGAGAATTCACAATAGGCATTAGACTTGTTTGTGCTATTTTGTGCTCAAGCTTAGAGAGAATGTGCATTGGGTATTGGACTTGTTGGTATTCAAAAGCTTAGGAGTGACTTATACGGCGGCGATATTCCGGGGCAAGATTTCTATTGCCTCAATGTCATTCCTGGAGATGATACTTATCCCCCTTGCAATGCGACAGAGACTGAGAGCTGCCCCTCCGTGACCAAGATGATTGATGTTGCTTCTCCATCCCCAGTGGAATACCACCCGGACAACCAACTGGGGTTGGACCAAACTCCTTCCTACAAGGTGCCATGACTTCATCTTAGCACTAGACAATATAGACAATTACAGTATGTGCTAGCAACAAGTATATAGGCCAAAATCAGCCTACTGTGTTTTATATGTTTCTTGGAGGTATTTCATCGTGGTGAGCGATTCAATGCGGATGATTTGTCTGGCCTCAGTGAAAAGGACCAGCAGTGGTCAGCGTCCATCATGTTGACCTGAGCGTATGGCACACCATAGAACTACGCAACTTCAACGAGATGTCGTTTTCCTGTTCCCGGGACCAGGGTTGGTTCATGTTTTACATTGGGTTTGGCTTACATGGTTTGCCCAACTCAACTAACCAAATGAGTACAATTTGACATGCATACCGACCGTTGTGTAATTTGACATCAGGACTTATTCGGGGACAGTGTGGAAGCACTTGTGGATACATCGCTTCCAGATGATGGCAGTACAGCACTGCTCAATGAGCCTGTCACACCTGCTGATGACATGGACAGTCAGCCTGTTGAAGTAGTTGACAAGCGCAGCATTGAAGAGCAAACATTGCCCAGTCCTGACTCACCCCCAGATCCTTTGCCTGAAAGTAAAGAACCAATGTCCCCAGTCCCAGCCGCCTTGGCACGACCCCAACCCACTCCGGCCCGCGCAGCCCCGAAAGGAAAGGCGAAGGCGAAGGTAAAGGCAACAGCATCAGGCAGGTCCAGTGCCAAACCAAAGGCATCAGCCAAACGCACAGCAGCCAAACGTGCAGCACAGCCAAAGAACGCCCCCAAGCCCGACGCACATGCAAGAAAGCCCAAAGATGAGGTTGAGAAGAAACTTCATTCCGTTTCTATGGCTTGCCTAGAAACACTATACTTGCAACATCTTGCAACTATGTGTCTATGGATTATACAATGCACGTCAAATAATTATGATGCTATTTTCTCCATGTGCAGAATCTCAGGTTTATTCGACTGCCTGGTCTTCGGCAAAGCGAGCAGGTCTTTCGGATGGAGCGGCCAAGGAGGCTGCAAATTCAGAGAGGAAGAAGCACCCCAACTGCGACTCATTCAGTGTCAGCTTGAATCATGGTGTGTGTGTGCACCCACGGTTGCAGTGTGTTTTAAAGCTAAGGTGGATTCTGAATTGTGGGCCCAGGGATCACTGGAAAATCCAGGCCTTCATTGCTAGCTTTGGCGGACCTGATGAATCTTAGATTCATCATGACTCATCTATTTTGTACCAGCTGAATCTGAGCTCGGGACAGACAAGAACGAAGGCTTTGAATGGGAGTCGAGCCAAGAAAAATTGCTGCTGTGCCGTGCTCCGTGACAGAGTGACCCAGGCTCATGACAAAGGCTCACTTGTCAATTGGAAAAGGGTCGATATCAACTAGACTTCACTACATGTTTTCTGTTAAGGAATGGACCCTGAAGTCCCATCCCCGTCTCGGTCAAGGCACGCGTTGGTCAAGACGCGTTCCACCGGTACTTCTTGCGACCCCGTGAGCCGCGTGTCGGCGTAGGTGACTGGATGGCAGCCCGCCACATCGAAGAGTAGGTCACGAACCTCAGCGAGATCACGGCTCTGTTTGGTATTTTTTGGGTCCCCTGGGCCCGTTTGAGGGTGCTCAATTCCACACCGTTTGAATTTCGGGTGCCTACTCAACAGTAACATCTACGCGGATCGGTAACGTGGATGCATATTGGATGCATAATATTATACACACCCACGAAGCGACACGAAGCGCAAGTTCTTGAACAAATACAGGGTTGAGAGATGTTCCAAACCACTCAGTTTCTGGCATAAATGTCCAAATCATAATGGGAACAGTTTCCATATGCCCAATTCTGACATGAATACGCACCACTCTGCATTCTTAATCTGAATTCTGAACTGGACACCTCCACACCCGTTTTTCCAAACGCCTTGGCTAGGAAGCTGCACCTCTGCACACAAAATGGCCCAAATCTACACCTCAGTATGTTACCCTCCTGAAAAAGAACAAAATCTTTATCTTTTACACCTCGACACCCGCTTGTGGAGAAATCGTCAATGAATTCAAACCACTCCTTGCTTGTCATTGACACAAGCATCAGGAATGGCCGCTGGTTGTTGAGGAACACATACTTCCAGGTCTTCCATTGTCCATGTTTAGATTTTTGACACGTGAGCGCTCAGGTGTCGTCCCTGAGACGAAGGTCCCGCCTCTCCCAGCTGCTCCTTGAGCAGTTGCAGCACTGCGCGGTATTCAGCGCTGTGGCCACCGTCCTCTGCTTTGGGGTGGTGACTAGGCTGGAATGATATATTGGAACACACGGATGTATGCATCTGCGTGGTGCCCTAGAAGAATGCACAGTAATCTTGTGGATCGATAATTGCAACACACATCATGTCAATCATGTGTTCGACATGTTTGTTTCTTGGTTGCAACCTAGTGGGAATGAGTGGAAGGGGAAACATCCATCCACATTAGGATATGGTACTGCTCCGGAAAAATAACAAACCTGCAAATACCCGCGCTGATCTCTGTCAAATCTGTATAAAACTGTTCGTTGTATACGATCCTTTGATATCCTGTGCATGATTTGTCTTGCTTTCATGTCCAGGCAATCACTCTGCGTCGTGCTGCATAGGAGCCCCTAGCCGCAAGCACCCAGTGTTTATGCAGATGCATCATGATCCATCTAATTACTCTCACACCCGAACCCCTCAAGCAGTACTGGTGAAAGTGCTCATGCGAAGAGCGGAGGTTTGAGGGTCCAAGTTCGTACACCCCACACCCCCACACTGTGGGTCTGAACCGAGGTGAGTGGATTCCCGAACACAGCGGTGGCAGAACCCCTCAGATCCGTCAGTCGGGTGGCCATGAGACCTCGCCGGCCATTGAAGTTTAAGGTGCCACACAGCAAGAGTGGCCAGCGTCGCACAAAAGCACCGTTGTCTGAAATGTGGTCATTGGTTTGCTCCTTGAGGAAGTGCACCAAACCTGGGCCAGAACAGTAATATAGTATGGTGTAGCTGGTAAACTGATGAAAAGGCATCTATAATTCATATCCAACTGTGGTGCACACATAAAAATAGTACCTATAGTACGGTGCGTCTTCTGCTTAGCAAGGACCTATTTTATCATAGTATTGGTAAAACCCCTTGTAAAAGGTGAGGATAAGAAACAACAACTCGTAATTCGTAATGTACAATCTTGCAAACCCGGACTTTGCCACATCGCACAAAAGAGTTTGCACTGCACTTCTTCTTCATACGGGTCTGTATTTAAATAAATTGGGTCACCTCCCAAGACCTTCTGGAAGAAGGGAAATACACTCTAGTCTACCCATGGGGGTGTCTCCAGGGAGAGCAGTCCGTCGCCAAACGGGTTTTCCAAACGTGCATCTTGCTTCTTTATGATCAGAATTTGCTACCTATAGCACATGCATTCATTGTATGTCATGGTCATAATTATAATCAACTTTCAGAAATTGCTATTTTATAGTAATATGTTAATATCTTGATTTGTTCAGCATAACATAGCACTGAACTCGCAGCCGCGCGCTGCGAACGCTCGGTCCGTCAGGGTGACTTTGAAGCTGCTTGTGGCGTGTGGCTTGCGCAAAGGGTGCTGAGTCCTGAGGAAAGAATGGCTGTGCTGCCGCGGTTTTCCAACATTGGGATGGCGTCATCTGGAAAAGCCAAACCCACTAGAGTCAGGATGCAAAACCAGCAAACACCCCTGGTCAAAAAGTGTTTGGAGGGCGAGCTGGAACATGTTAGAATAACACACCATCAACTCAACTGAATTATATACCAGCTACTTGTTCTTCCATTTTTTGGAAGGCTACACCTCCAAACGAAGATAGACCTTGAGTTGGTAGGACCCCCAGCTCTTTGACGCCTCGAACTGGACACGACGTCCACATGGACGGACTGGAACCGGATATACCCTGAAGGTCTCGTAGCCGATTTCGCACGGGAGTCCTTGGGGCCCCAGGGCTTTAGAGCCTCACGCCTTTACACTTGTGGGGCTGAAGCAAACTGCAGCTGTAGATCCAAGACAGGTTGAAAGGTGGGGGCATGAAGATTGAAGCCTTCAAAGGCCTTTCCCTAGCTCAAGCGAAAATATGGACCTGAACCTACAAAGTCCCGTCGCCGTAACCTTTTCGGCACGTTCGGCCAAGTCCAGCATGAAACCACGTGTCAAGTCCCGTCGCGATTGACCCGTTCACCACATGTCTTATCTGCACTGCACCCTGAATCATCCGGATGCCCTGCGCCTCGGAGTAAGTACTCTGCAAGTGTGTGGTGCACACGTGGAGGAATGGCCCTGTTGGCCCACATTGCACCTGCTGTGTGGCACAAACCAGGTGCAAACATGAAGTGACTCAAAACGGATCTCAAAACGGAAACTGTTCCCTGGAAAATTAACCAAACTGTCCACCTTCTTGTTTTGTTGGAAAACCACCCCCCTAAAATGGTTCAAGGCTGGTCAAGAACCTGCCGGGCTGTTGGTTTCTACATGTCTGAGCGAATTTGGGAACGACAACTGAGGGCCACCCGATGCTTGCATCCCACATGCCCACATACATTATAATATATATATATATATCAATATGTATATCTTAAACATTCTTAAACAATATATATACGATATACGTTTCGATGCCTGCCGGCCCAAAGAATATGGGTCGATCGGTGCTCCATCGACTCTCAGACCCAAACACCACCGATTGGTCTGGCCAAGCGAGTCCACAGACTCCAATCATCGTGAAGCTTGGACACCTGCTGCTACAAATCAGCTGATACATGCTGGTCCTGAGACCTATCATCTGCAATGGAACTGCTGAATAGATCTTAACACTTCAAATGGACCCGTGCTCTCCCCAGTCCAGTGCCAACCACTCCACCCCCGGTCCGTTGGGGACTTCGCTGGTCGGATTTGGGCATCCGGCCTTGGCGTAGAGCGCACCTTTGGCGCTGAAACGATCTAAATGCATGCCCGGATCGAAGGTCAGCTGTGACTTGTAGACCTCACCAGGTGGCGCTTTTTTTTTGAGTGGAAAAATAGACAAAGAACATCCTTTTGACCGGCGCCATGCATCCTACATCGCTGTGACCTCTCATCGGGTATCCCAACAACCTCCTTCAAAGCTCTCAAAGCTGCAGCCGCAGCGTTCAATGTGATTCCCAAATTGAAGGGGGAATAATAGTTATGTTAACTGTATTAGATTGTCTTGAGTCAAGCATAGACATCGTCAAACCATGTCAAACCTCCAGGGTGTTGTTCAGCAATGTTCCAGGAGACTCGGAGGGCCCGTCAGTTCAGCTGGGCAACAATCGGCAGCCGAGAAAGAATCAGAAGGCCGCCATCCACGATGAAACGGGGTCGAACATTGGTGGATGATCGATGAGAGTCCTGGACATGCCATGGCGTCCAAGCGACCGGAGTCCAACACACAGCTGGCTGGATGGAGGATAGAGCCCTGGCCACTGAAGGGGTTTCCAGCTGTTGAATCGTCCATGTTTCTAGAGCCTAGAGGGTGCCATATACGGTACCCTGGCCACTCTTTTTCTGGGAGTTCCAAAGCGGACCAAATGCCTGTGAAGTTAACCTGAAAACATCTTCCAAAGCCATGCCGCATGCCCCTCCATCCCCTTGTGGGAGATGGTCACCACTTCTTTCAGCACCACCGGCACCACCGTGTCCCCAGCGACGCCCCAAACCACCTCCGCGGTCCTTGAGACCAAAGCGCTGGGCCACGTGGATCAACCACTCACGCCTCCTGAGTCGAACCACGGCCCACGAGTCGGCACCGGCTGCCCTTGGATTTAGAGTGGTGACTTTGCGTGTTTGTTTTGTTTGGTTTGTTTTGTTTGGGGTCGGATCTTTCCTAGATTCGGTTGCTGTGCAAGATTTGTACCGCTGCAAGGATGCTTGACACAATCCTTTGGGCAATCACGAAGCTGATCTGCAACAGGCTTGACAAAGGATGGATATGTTTCAGGTTGTTTTTTTTAAACGTTTTTTTCCCCTACTGTTGTTGCTTTTGCTTCTGTTGGGAGTGCTTTACAAGCACTAGGAGCAGCAGAAAGGGCAGGGGACGAAGCACCAAAGCCAGCGTGACAGTGACAAAAGGAGGGAACAGAAAAGGGATTCCACTTACAGTACTAGTAGACTAGGGACTTCTTTGCGGTTGTCTTTAGCTTCACTGGTTTCGGGTTTCTTTGGGCTCGGTTTCTTGTCTTTGGGGTTTCTAGGCGTTCTTCCGGAAAAACCATCCCACTTAACGAAGGAGAAGTAGGAGTGAGGAAAGAGGAGAGAGGAACTATAATAGGGACTTCTCTGCGGTTGTCTTTGGGTTTCAGTGGTTTCGGGTTTCTTTGGGGCTAAGCAAAGTAGGAATCCACCTTTGTGGCAGCGTCAACGCAAAGAAAAAAGTAGTTGTGGTAACTGTGGTAAGACTCGTAGTGGGGTGGTCCGAGTGATAGAGGTATTGGAAATACTAGGGGTGGTGGACGGTAGTGGGAACTATTAAAAAAAAGCGGGAGGGGGTGCGGGGGAGGGCGCACAGCAGAAGCAAAAGCAAAAAGCAAAAGCAAAAGCAGAAGGAAAAGCAATAAGCAAAAGCAAAAAGCAAAAGCAAATGCAGAAGCAAAAGCAAAAGGCAAAAGCAGAAGCAAAAGCAAAAAGCAAAAGCAGAAGCAAAAAGCAGAAGCACAAAGCAAAAGCAAAAGCAACAAGCAAAAACAGTAGGGAAAAAAACACGAAAAACTAATCCGGAAAGCACCTGAAACAAATCCCAGAAAAATAGGGGTTCCCTTTACAAAACGCACGTATTTATGCGTTCTTGTGCCGTGCCGTCTGGGATGTGCCTTTAAGCGTGGATTTAAGCAAGCAAGCAAGCAAGCAAACAAGCAAGCAAGCAAGCCAGCCAGCCACCCAGCAAGCAAAAAAGCAAACATTAATAAAGCAAACAACAAAAACAGCAATAACGCAAGCAAAAAACGCGTGCAACAAAGGAAGCAAAACAACAAGCAAAAAGTGAAGCAACACAACAAGCAGAAAGGCAAACAAACAACAAGCCAAAAGGGCAAGCAAAAAGGGACATCAAAAAGGGCAAGCAAAAGGCAAGGCAAGGAAAGCAACGTAAGCTCGACAAGTTTTCAATAGGTTTCTGCCACCCCGTTCTGGGATACTTTGCTTCGTGGCCCAAGGTCCACTCCCGACGATCGGTTGCTCTTAGATGATCAGTTCGATGCCCAAAGCTGCCTCAAGGGGGGCCCACTGACATCTATGGGACATGAACGCATCAGAACTGAGCATTTAATTCTTAGCATTGCCTGACAAGCAGTCGAAGCACATTGAGCTTTGCTCGTGCAGGCACATTCCCCCAAATCAAGTCATGACTAGTCATGCAGGTACATCGCTCATGGACCTCCCAAAACCTCCAGCATGTGCCGGCCAAGTTTCTGTGAAAAGGCCCCAAAGACTTCCTGCAAACAAATCAGGTCGTACCGCGCCAGGTGCTCCACAAAGCGGCACAAACGCTCATCCTCGCTGCACATCGCTGCACGAGCTGGTGCTAAGCAACAAGGCTGCTCTCGGTCTTCGCCGGTCTTCGCTCGTGTCAGACAAACATTTCAAGCAACACCTGGATCATCGGCAAGAGTGAAGGGAGTCAGTGGTCACCCACACAGCTTCTATTCCAAAATATTCCAAAGAACAGTTTTGGTGAACCAAGAACGGTCACTCCCTCGCTCCCTCTCCCTCGCTCCCCTCCCTTGCTGACGATCCCCTCCGGCTTCCTTTCGGTCATCTTCATTGTTGTGAGTGAACTGTGGAGCAGGTGCCCTGAGTCGCGAGTTCTGAACGCCGGTTCGTCCGGTCGAACCGGAGGGAGGTGTGTTCCGAAGAATCCGCTCGTTCGTGGAGCTGGACGGGATCGCCGGGGTTTGAAAAGCTTCTGGAGTTTGATGTTAGACTCTGTTAGACTCGACTTGCACAAACATGTTCAGAACAACATCCGAGAGAGGTTGAGAGACCTGAACTAGGATCCTTTTTGTTGGTACATATGGGATGGGCGAAACAGGGCTGTTCAACCTCTCTTGGATGATCCCAAGTTCGATCCCACAACATGCAAATCATTCAGAGTGGCTCCCACGACATGCGCCAGGCCTCAAAAACAGATTGTATGATAGGAGCCGCATCACCTGAGTGGCTAATGGAACAGGAAATGGTCAAGCATGGATCGGATCTATGAGAGGAGGCATTGAAACAGCAGAGCATGAAACAGATCCAGTTATCAAATACGAGGATGTGCAAATACTTGCAGCATGTACATCTTCCTTTGTGTTCGAGTCACCTTGAAATTCCCAGTATCTTAGCCTCGATTTGGAAAAGGGTCCCGTCCCAGAAAAGCGTCCTCAGAACCTCCGGTCGTTAAATCGGTCCCAGAGCCACCGGCGGGAAGACCTCAGCGGAAATGCTTTCCGCCAGGCTCGGCCCAGAGGGTGGGCCAAAAGCAGCTGGATGAGGCAGCATCTCCTGGCACGAAACAGAGCTGAGACCGCACCAAACCAGGGGAGCCACGTAGGTCGGAAAGAGGCGGGCAGGCACTACAAGGAATTTATATATATATATATATAATTATAGATAATTATAGCCGTTCTATGTTGCATGGAAGGGTTGGAACCCATGCTTTGAGTCTAGGCACGGCTACTACTATACTTCGGGAAATAAATGGAAATACCATGAAATACCATCATGATTTACCAGACCTGCGTTATTTGGCAATCAACAATCCAAAAGGAAATGGTTCTGGTTCTGGTGTTTCATGAAGGCCATTTCCAGCTGCAGCTTTGTGTCAGACACCTCACAGCCTTCGAAAAAAGGGTGGCGTCTTTTCGCCTAAGGAGGCGTCAGGCAAGGTAGAAGATCCCCCTTCTTTCCAGCACCGTGGTCCGGTCCAACTACATTCAGGCCGGAGCTGGATTGGTAGCAAATCACGGCTGGCCGTTTTGTGTTCAGGACCGGTCTGCGTTCGTCTACAGAGTTGCATACCTGGACCCGTTTCGATCTCGGTCGCCAGAAAACATGCCGGAGAAACATGCAGAATGTTCGCGATAGAAAACGTGACACCAACATGACGCAAAAGTGACCAAAACAAAGCAGAAGGAACATACATTGACACCAAACTTGTGTTGCTTTGCTTTTTTGAGCTTCGCCTTACATTGTCCACGTCTTTTTGTGGTGTCTAGGCTTCATTCTGACACGCACTTTGTCGCAGTGTTGATGTGACCAAGTTGCTGGCACGTTCATTCACACAAATGCAGTGACTTTGCCTGCTTCCGCCTGCGCTTCAGAACATTGCTCGTGGTCTCTTTATGTCTCTTTTGTTTCTCTCATCGCATGGGTTCCCAAACCCTAACAAACAATCTTTGATGATGTGTGATCATGATAATGTAAACTATATATCCAAGAGTTTCAAAGGGGTGCGATCCGAGGAAGTCGGGGTGCCCAACTTCACATCCACTGGATGGGGTGTGTTGGGCACCACCCCGTCTGATCCCTGGATCACTTGTTGAGCCACTTGTTCCGTGGTCTCTCGGCCCCCGAGCTCCTCTGCGAACTTGGTTGGCACCACATGACTCAGGTCGATGCCATTGGACTTAGCCGGTTGCTTCGGGTAATTAGCCAGGAACTGCACCAGGAAAGCAACATTAAAGCAATTAAATCGCTAACACATGATATGTTTTAGGTGTTTCTTGTCTAGACTAGACTTGGTGTTTCACATTGTTTTGTTGATGTTGCACCCCAACACCAGTAGCGCCGCAATGGCCTTGCACATCCTTGCACACAACCCCTGCAGAATGGCACTCTTGTCTAGTAATTGCACGTCACGTTAGAAGGATTTGTGCATGGGACATTTTCAGACCGTCGCACGCCTGGATGTAAACCAGCCAGCTACCTGCCGTACCTTCGCACTCTCTCTCATCTCTCCCTTTCCGACTGCTATCCTTTCCACCCCCTGCCCTAATCTTGGCCCTGAAACTGGTCGCCGACCAAGACGATCCACGAAAACAGGTTTCGCCACATCCCAACATGTTTCGGGCTCTTTCATCGCAGAATTTTGTCCGCATCAGTGATCCTCCTTGAACAAAACTGACATGACAAAGGCATACAAAGGCAACAACCTCATCGTCATCCTGTGTGTACCACCCCGCAATACACCAACAGTCACAAACACGTTGATTTCACAATTTGTTTCTTGGCAAAAGCACCTGCATTGACCTCCACGGTCTCCGGACCTTTCTGTGAAAACGCTTCAGTCTGGGCGAGAGTGGCTGTCAAGAACTTCCAGGCCATCTGTTGACAGCTCCGTGCGCTCGCCAGCGCCTCCCGGCAGGAGTCCACCTCCAAAGGCTGCTGCCGAGCACTCGAATCCTGGCTCGGCAGGGGGAAGTCGTGCCAGGCGGCGTTTAGAAGTACTGAGTACATGGATGACACGTGCATGGACTATATGGGAAAAGCTACTTAGGGCGAAGCATGGTCCGCAGCATGGTTGCAATTTTGTCTTATACCAGTTTCAGTAACTTCCAGTTGAAAGTGGGGAACTGTCGCATTCAGGTTACTACGGGCAAGTCTTGAAACATCTTGAAGCAGTGTCGCATAGGGCATGTGCAAGTGGCACCTGTCTTCGTTCAATATGCATGACGGTCATTGATGGTCTATGTTAGTTTCGGTGGGGTATACGCCGTGGGCATATCCCATGTTCTGGGGATCAGGCAGCAAGGCTTTGATTATAGATCAAAGTTCTGGGGATCCGCTGATGTCGCCCACCTGGAACACCTCCACACCGCTGGTTTGGAGAAAGTCTGTCTAACATGGTCTAACTGGTTTCTATTGGGTCTGCATGTTTGTATCACGGGGGGAGCCCTTCCAAAGATGGGAAACGGCACCCCTAGCATCCCCTAGCTGCACAAAGCTGCAAGCTCGATCCATCTGATGGCCCAGCCGGAGCTTGAGTGGGAAGGCTGCCCAGCCGAATTCGGCGGTTCCTGGATCTGCAGCTTGCACTCCAGAAGCTGTGGCAGAACCGTCTCCAGTTGCTCTCTCAAGGAGTCCTCGGTCCCAAGTCGGCCGTTGGGGAGGGCGGGTGTCGTTCGTTGGCAGGTCCGATGCCCCAAACAGTGGTTGATGATCCAACAGTTAGAGGTCATGCCTAGCCATGCCTTCAGTGGCTGTTGGCCTTAAACATACTGTGTATTTAAAATGCTACGTGTGTGCAAAGGGAAATTGATAAACTTAAAAGGGGAAGTGACATTTGTCACCGGGTCGTGCTTGGTGAAAAGCCAATACATATAGTATATACCTGGACCTTCCGCTGGTGAAAAATTTTAGTCGTTTGTTGAAATTGATGTTTTTTTAGTCGTTTCCCTAAAATTTGGTCGTTTCCCCTGAAAAACGTTTTTTCACCAGCGGCTCATCATGTACATGCATTATTGCCACATGGGTGATTCATGCAAATGGTGTCTCCATCATCCCTTTTCCATGTTCAACCCCGGCCATCGCGAATCAAACGTTGCATGAAGCGTTGGTGGAGAAACTTGCTCTTGATAAGGTAAAGATCCATCACACGCTGTGATGTCAGCTTCGCACTCACTCTCCTTGAGAGCCTGCACACCTTTCCAATCATGTCCTCGTTGCCCGAGCATTCCCAAAGAATTGGCGAAGTAATTCGGTCATGCTGAGCAGCTAACTGAGTAGCCACATCCACAGCTGTGTGTTTCAGCATGTGAGCCTTTGGCTTGATGCCATAACCAGCCATTCGCAGATCACTCAAGCAAATGCGCGCACACTCATGGTATGCTTCCAAGAATTTTTCCATGGACTTTAGAAATGCACCTGCGCAGCATCGTGTCCAAAAAACACCATGGGAATAGTACTGCTGCTGGCATGTGTTAGCATGCTGGGCTGCCACATTCATAGCACGAAGTAGAGCCACATCATTCTGGTCGAGCGGATTCTGCAGTAGCCCTCCTGTGAAGACATGAAGCCACTTCACCAGCAAGGCAGTGTCGCTACCTTTTGAGTTGCTCCAGGGAAACTTGCTCGCCGTTTTGGCATTTAGGAACTCCTTCGTAAAGCTTCTCAGAGCAGCTGTTTGAGATGTAGTTCGGCAATAGAAATGAAATTGCGCATGCGCGCGCTTCAGCAACACTGGCATGTTGTTTTTCTGTCCAGTTCCATCTTCGTGAAAATATCTCATTCGGCACAAAATGACAATGCAAGATCCACTGAAGTCCCGGAGTAAGCCCAAACGAAGATTATGAAACATGTCCCTTCTTAGGATCTTCTCTGGGCATGCTGGGTCGAAGGGTATTGAGAGAAAAGGTGGGTCTTCCGACCATGGCCTCTCTGTGAACTCGGTGCCGCACCAGGCGGGGATGGCGGAGATGATGTCTTCGAACGGGCGTTGTTGAGTTCCAGCCCGACATTCGTGGCACATCTCTACATTAATGGCGGTGACCCGGTTGAAGCACCTCTCCAAGTAGGAGATGCGTTGAAACCATTTCAGGTCTCCTTTCCATCCAGTCACTGCGACTCGATAGACACCATGCTGTGAGTTGACTCCCTGGAAGAACAGGTCACTCAAATCCTCAGCTATTTTCTCGATCAATCCATCCAACAACTCTTCAAGTTTGTAAACCTTGTGTGGCAAACAGCACAAGAGAAACTTGGTCAGAAAGCTGTGCTGTTTGAGGTTCGATTCCAAAAAATCACAATTGCAAAGCTCTCTATTGTAGTGGTCTCCCGGCTGTAAGCGAAACCTCTTTGCACATGGTTCCTCAAGAGTGCACCCGCATCCATTGCCTGGTCGTTTTCTTCCAGCTGCATGAGCATAGGTGTTCAAGCCAATGTTGGGCTCCAGAGTTATCACACAGGTGTTCCCTTTTTTGAGGCCTCGCCCCTCATCACCGTGCAAGCACATTGGCACAATCCAAGCCCAGTCATCTGGATTGGGATAGTAATGATAAATTCTGTGCGAAGGATGGAACAATCGATATTTCTCCCAGAACGATTTCAGGAAGGACCGGCCAATCTCAAAATCAGGTGAACCCCCAAGCACCAAGTCCGGAGTCTTCTGAACCAAGTGCTGAAAAAAATCTTTGGGTGATATATATGGCACCCGTTCCACATGTTTGCCACCAATTTCATCTTCAACTGTGTGCTCAAACATCAGTGATTGGGATGGGGGGGGGGTTGGCTCAACCAGATCTCCGGCCCTTTCTGAACCCAGATCTTCCAAAGAACTGGAAACTTCCACTGAAGATTCTTTGGGTTCCCCTGCCACTTGTGAGGGAATCATGTATGGATCCAAAACTTCAGCATCTGTGGGCTCTAAAGGATTGGAACCATCATCCTCACCCTCCTGGCGATCAGCCGCCACTGTAGGTGCAACCGTGGATTCATCAGCAGCTGGCGTGGAACCATCAGTGGGGGCACCAGCGGGCGAAGAGGGGGGCGCACCACCTGCAGCTGTGGATCCATCAGCTTCAGTTGGACCATCAGTGGGGGCACCATCAGCGGCGGCACCATCCGTCCAAAAAATCTCCAAGATCTGAAAGAAGCGCTCCAAAGCAGGTTCCTTACATCCCCAAATCCAAGTATCACTAGAGGTAGAGAGTGAGGTTTCCAGTACTACTACAATACCATCAGTTTAGGCTATTCGATAAACTGTTTATAAACTATCAGTTTGCCAGGATTTGCCCAGGGTCTCGTGTAGCAGCCCTGCTCGAGAAGCGCCGCACACCATGCGAAAACAGCTTCTTGAGTCCAGACGCGTCTAAATGCATCATGCAAGCGTCTTCGGGCCTTCCAAGGATTTTTCGAAGCATGGTAACCTTGCAGGGGCTTGGCGGTGGTCAGGACGACAGCGGATCCCCTTTCCATAAGATCTGTTAGTTCAACTAATTGGTATGCAACCCTTTCTGCACCACCTGTGCATGTGATTTACAATCCTGGCCCCTCCTGTATCCAACAAAAGTTTTTCAGTACCCAACAAAACTTCAGAACTCTTTGATGCAAACTTGGATGCCTCCCGTCTCATGAAGTCAATGGGAATTGTCTTGGCATACGGTGTTTTTTGGCACCAATGCTCAGCAAGGATCTCCAGCGCACGTGCATTCAATCTCATTGCTTTCACTGATTGGATGCCCACTGTCTTCTCGTCTGGCCAGTTCGTGCACCGGTCATGAAGACGGAAGCTCTCACGTATGGAGCGATCGGCCTCTAAGGCGATCGCCACTACACCTTCATCAGGCCACAGGCCGGGGTTGACCTCCTGGTCAACGGACTCGAGGGTGTCGGTCGACATGATCACTGATCCACTTTCAGTGAACGCGAGTTTGGGATGGTTAGAGCCAATAGCTAACAACAAAAAACAAACAAGTACTTGATTGTTGCAGTGACTACCCACGAGATTGGGCATGCATGAAATGAAAGTTCACAGAATGTACTGCATACTTCTTTCTTGCATAGATTGTTTTTTAATTAAGCACGTGCCTTCTCAACAGTTCATGACACTTCTACATGGCATGCAGGGGTGCAGCGCACCTTCGATTGGAAAGCCTTCATGTCTTCATGAAGAGAGTACCTGCGATGATGCAGGTGGCCAGTTCACTGTCCACCCTGTGCAGGTGCACGAACCTGCAATGACGCTTGATCTGTTCCTGAAAAAATCCGGGCGCACATGGCCGCGAGCATTTCTTGAGCGCATGGCTCTTGCGGGCGGGTGTTGGCACGATTTGGAGTTGGTACATCTTGATACCCTTTGAGACCAAGAGTGGGATACCAAAAGCTTGTTAACATCTCTTACCTCAAGTTCGTTAGAGCATACTAAAACAGAAGGGATCCTTTGAGAACCTGATTGTGCTTGATAATCTATGAAATCTGGGTTGATGGGAGCTAGAAGGACAGGTCGAAGCGAGCACACTCAGACAAGACCTCAAGAATCAAAAAACGCCGTCAGGCAAAAGCTTCTGCAATGTCAACGAAAAAATGTTTTTTCCAGAAACTACTAAAATAATAGTCGTTAGGAAGTCCTAGGTATATATATATATATTCAACTGCATGAATTATAGCATAATATAGAATATAAAAACTGTACTATCCTTTACTACCCGCGCACTCGGACGTCCACGGGAAACGCGGATTGAGTGTGTTACTCCACCGCAAATGAAGCAACTAAAAGGACCCCCCTAGACAAGTCAAGTATATATATATATATATACAGTATACATCAGCGGATATCAGCGGTAAATCTATGCCGGTCCCGTAGAGCCTTTGGGCCTGCACTGGAAAATGCTGTTAGGGCATGCTGCAAATGCACCAAATCGCTGCAGTACTAAGGGCGGGTGAAAGTTCATCTCA